>JAMFTM010000048.1:0-365541 GCA_023522825.1 Diaporthe ampelina
GAGATTTGCCAGCGAGAGCTTCCTCATGCCATTCTGCCTGAGCACAAGCACACTTTCACGACGAGATCATCCCCGTGCCTCGTGATATGACGATGTCATGGGCGGCAGAGAGCGTATGTTCATGCGTCTGGGGACACATACTCGTCGTCTTCAACATCTATAACTACTGTAATCAGTTGGCAGTACAGAATCTGTGGTGCTTCATCTCTCCGGACTGCAACAACGACCGGTTGCTCTGACAGTTCAATCACTTCTTTGACGGAGTCGTAAACCTATGCACGAGATGCTTTACTGACAGCTCAACCTCTCTTCGGATCATCCTGTTGTAGTGAACTCCGCACTTGATGACGCTCGCGTGCTTTCCATGATGCACAGGCTTTTGCTCAGCGAGTCTTCACTACAACTACATAGTCAGTTCCAATTGATACTCAGAGTACAATGCAATTGATTGCTCATTGGGTCACTGTAGATTGGTTCAGAATGAACGCATACTCTGCCTAGCATTGTTTGTTTACCGTGTCCCCGCGCTATTGTTTTCCATCCCATGTGCCTTCACACAATGCACAAGTGAATGGAGTCCCAATTCACCTCGTCCACCCAGTGACAGTCAAACGCCCCATTCAGGTCGAAGCTAGTTGCGGTATTGACAGCTGCCCCACCTAGCCACCGTTGCCCCAGCTAGTATTTGAAGCTGTCCCAAAGTGACTGTTGTTTTCCAGTCTTTCTTTCTTCCCTCCCACAGCAACGAGAGAGACAACGGCTTCTGTTCACCAGCAACATTTGATTGATCAAACCACCATCACCAAAGATGGAGCCCATGATGATGTCCCTCGTCTGCGCCCTCGCCCTCCTCCTCCTCCCCTACCTCATCACGCAGCCTCACCACGTCCGCGTCGCCGTCGCCCTCTGCTGCTGCGCTCTCTTCTCCCGGAGCGTCACCAACTTTGGTGACGCGATGGACCTCGACATGCCCAGCGCCACCATAGCCGTGGCTGGTGCCCTCGCCTTCATCTTCGCCGTCGCCCACCACCCTCTCTCCTGGCTCTCCCTCATCCTCCTCGCCGACCCCTCCTCAGTCCCTCCCAGCGAGCGGCCCCCGCCACCCTCGGCGTGGTTTGGCAAGCCTGGCCAGCTGCTCCCGGCCGGCCACGGCTCCCGAGGGAGAAGAAAGCCGAAACCCGCCTCCTCCGACGCCGCAGACTCCGTCCTGCTGCTGCAGAAGCTCGAGAGGGCCGAGGCCGAGAAGGTCAAGCTCGAGGCCGAGGTCAGGCAGCTCAAGGGCGAGAAGCGCCATGCGGAGGCGCAGCGCGACAGCTACGAGGGCCTGAGCGCGCGGTACTGGACCATGGCCAAGATGTGCATGGGCGCCGTCGAGAGCGCCAAAGCACGGCGCGACAAGGCGCTCCGCAGGAGCGTGTGTTTCCAGAAGGCTGCCGGCGCCGACGAGAAGATCACCCGCCTCGAGGCCTCTGTCGACGACATCAAGGCCGAGGCGGAGAAGGCTCTGGCGGAGAAGGACCAGGTGATCGAGGAGCAGGACAAGATCATCAAGGACAAGGACGAGGAGATCGCACGCCTCAACGGCATCATCAGCCGCGGCGATGACGACGACGACGACGACGACATCAACGGCGGCTCTCCCCAAGGAGGAAATGCGCAGCTCCCTACCACGGCCACAGAGCCAAGTGGCGCGCCTCCTGCCCCTGTTGACGAGTCTTCCATCCCTCCTCCTCCTCCTACTACTACTACTACTACTACCGCTGGTGCGCCGTCTGACGATGCTGCTGCCCCGGTCCCGTCCCCGCCTGTCTCTTCTATCTCTTCTTCGCCGGTTTCGTCTGTTCCTGCGTCTCCCGTCTCGTCGCCTACTTTCTCTCCGCCTGGCTCGCCAACTTTCCTGCCTCTATTTCCGAAGCTCGCCCCCGAGCCTCGTCTTCTCACCCCTTCGGGTTCGACCTCCGACCTTGAGTCTCTCGTATCCGCGTTTGATGGCCTGGGACTCCCGACCGGTGATGGAGCCTAGCAGACTCCTCCGGCGAGTGAGCCCACGGCCGACCCGCGGCTTCCTGAGACGTCGCAGCAGCCGTCTTCTACTCCTGGTTTATTCCTTCCCGAGCCGCTCATTGAAGAGGTGGTCCCCGGGTGGTTCCTTGCTCGGCCGCACTTTCTTCAGCTGCCGTGCCCTGTCACGTACAGCTGGAACATACATGAGCAGCCTTCGTTGACGGCCTTCGGTCCCACGCCCAGTGAACCTCAGTCAGGCGCCCACGATGCTGCGCGCTCTACCAACTACAGCATATCTGAGGTGTCTGGACTCATGGCTATCGCCAACGCAGTTCAGCGGCCTGCCGGGTACAGCGACTCTCAGTGGTCTGCGCTCCAGGCTTTCGATTTTCGATACAAAGGTCGCGGCCAATACTTCCACCAGCCTCGGGGCCCTCGTGTGTACAGCGCGCGTGAGACGTCGGCCCTCATGGCTTTCGATTCTCGTTTCAGCGCCCCCCAGCAACCTGTCCCTGCTCAGCAGCCTGCCTGGCCGGATCCCAATTCTCGGCTTTTCCACTATGCCCGTCAGTACTGGCCTGGTTACACTGACTCCGATATCTCTTATTTCTTGGCTCGGGATGGCCTCAACCTCCATCAGCAGCATCCTGATCTTACGGACGCTGAGATCATTTCTCTTCTGGAGGTCTATCTTCGATCCAATGTTTCCGGGACACGTAAATCGCCTCAGCAACCTGTGTGGCAGGATGAGAACACGCGGCTTTTCAGATGCGCTCAACAGCGCAATGGCAGTTGCACTGTCGCTCAGATCTCCTCTCTATTGGCTCAGGAATACGCCGGAGTACATCAACAGCATCCCAATCTCACTGAGCACGAGATCACTTCTGAGCTGGAATCTCAGGCCGGTCTTAAAAATCCCGGGAGAGGGTCGTCTTCTCAGCAGCATATTCCTGGGTATGTTGGTGATCAGCTTGACGACAGTGACGCTCAGTCCAGAGCCGAGTCTGTCAGCTCTGGTGCATATTCCCATGCGCAGCAGCCTCTGGGGACCGCCAATGGCCTCGGTAACGGATCTTCGAGCATGCATGTGGAGTCTGGCGCTGGACCTCAGGTATGTGCTCAGTCCGAGGCCCCAAGTGCACCTTCCCATGCGCAGCAGCCTCCGGGGGCGAATGGTCTCGAGAACGGATCTTCGAGCATGGAGTCTGGCGCTGGACCTCAGGTATGTGCTCAGTCCGAGGCCCCAAGTGCCTCAATACCTGTAGCCAACATCGTGGCGCACAGGATAAGCCCCGAGGCCGTTCCACGACCAGACGCCGCAGCCGACACGTCACACGGGACGAGCGACCTACCTTCGGACGCGACGGTGGAGTCTCCCAATGAGCACTACCAAATCTCCTATCTTTCGCAGCAGCCTCCGGGAAGGAACGACCTCGAGGACCGACCTCCCAGCATTGAATATGGCGGGGGACCTCAGGAGGGTGCTCCGACCGTGGCCCCGACTACTTCAACATCTGTACCCAGCAACCCGGCGGACAGCTCGGGCTGTGAAATAGTTTCACGACCAGATTTAGCACCCAAGGCCACACAAGGGGCGAGCATCGCACCTGCGGACGCGACTATGGGATCTTCTCAAGAGCACACCTACTCTTCTCATCTCTCGCAGCCTAGCCCAGCGAATACCGATCAACAGGCCCCTCATGGATGGCAGACTGATCAACCTGCGGCCCAGTCGGCGACCCCAGTCTCTCAGCCAAACGCGGCTTCGGCTTCTTCTGTGCCTGACATTGCAAGCGGCTCAGCACCTACTGCGCCAGTTCCTGTCGTCTCCGCTGCACCCAATTCACATTCCCCCGTGCGTGCAGCCCCTGCTCCTACTGCAGCCGCAGACGAAGAGGACGACGATGACAACTGCCTCGTCAAAGTGATCAGGAAGTCGAGGAAGAAGACGGCGATGTTCAAGACAGGCCCCATGCAGTGGATGCCAGACAAGGTCGTGTACGGCGTGAAGGAGGCACTCAAGGACCTCAGGGCGGCGAACCGCAAGTCCAAGAAGCGGCTGCTGTCCAGGAAGGGACCCATCAGCCAGACGGGATCCGTAAAGTTCACCTGCGATTTCGAGGGCTTCATGCCGGGCGACAGGGTGGCGTGCCCCCAGGCGAAGCGGGACTGGATCAACGCCTACATGCAGCTCGTCCTGGATAAGCGCTGTGGCCGTGTTCCTGTCGATGCCACTCTGGTGTCCATGAGGGAGAGCAAAAGTCGCGATCTGGAGGCGGCTGATGGTGATGACCATGGAAACGATACTATCGAGAACGGCGTCGACCCTTGGGATACGGTTCCCGACGATCTGGCCAACGAGCTCTTCGCGGACGATGGAGACGACAATCAGGCTGGTGATGGAGAGGACGTCGACCCGGCCTACAGCGGCCTAGAATCGAGCATGTCCGAGATGAATATCCAGAATGGGGGTTCTTCATCCTGAACGAGGCTCAGATTCCTTTCTTCTGGTCCCTCAAGTTGTGCACAAATGGACCGGCGACAATTCGATTACATATTTGATGCAGGGCAGAAAGTTGATGGGAGATCTTGCGGGCAGTCCTCGTCGGCGAATCAGCTCGTCACAAATTTGGAGCAGCCTTTATCGCTGAGTCACGTCTTCAATTGCGTGGCTTGGTCACCTGAGTGATCTCCCTGGGGTAGCGATGCAGTCAGCTCAACGAACAGTCTTACCTGTGTCCGACTACGATGAGGAGGGAGCACGAGCGTGTATGGTCTTGAGCGGGATGAAGAAAGAGTTCAGGATGTTCTGATTCGCGTTCATTGTCAGGAAATCAATCGAAGAGCTTCTCGCTGGGAAGGGAAGAAGGGTGTTCAGACAGCAGACCAATGGTGTAGTCTGCGACAGTCATTCCGAATGACGAACACTTGGAAGAATCAGTATCGAGGCAGCAGCAGCCTTTTGACAGTTACTTGTCCAAGTATGACACTACAGTCAGACTAATGATATAAGGTGTAAGCTCGCGATGGCTGAGCCCTTAATTATCTAAGATGGATCCACATATGCCTGTCTAGTTCCCGTGACGGTGACCTCAGACGTATGATATGTCATGCCGGTATATCTGCCCTGGTGCCCTGGCGAGCCCCACAATAAACTCATTCATTGACTTATGAGAAGCCTGAAACTATCCCACGTGCTTTGGATACGTTGTACGAATGCGCAATCTGTATGACAAGATGATGCGACAATAGTACGACTCATGACCCAAAGAGCCGGGCCCGCCTCAGCCTTATCACTGCTGGGAAGTTGTAGATCATACGGGGCGGTAGCTATCAAGCCTTTGGCTGCAAGATCGCAGAGTATGTGAGAATTGACGAGTCACGTCCGCTGATCTGAATGTTGTTTCTGTATCTGAGCACAACGTGCAGGCACACACGTCTCAGAGTACGGAATTATGGATCTTTGATAATCAGGATCTCCTTGCGTGTGAGTGGACGATAACCGTCACACAGATAAGAGCTCACACAGAAATGTTCCAATTCAGGGAGCGAGTGGCAATAGCTCCCTGAAATGTTGCATAAATGTTATGTGTCTCAGGATTGAGACACTGCAATCTCGACCTCTACCTCCGGGAACCCAAAGTCGATAGAGTTTCTCCAGCGAGGACAGACCGAGCCAAATAAGCTTTCTCCAAAAGTAGAATAAGTTGGGACCCCCGATCGACGCGTTGAGGTCCTAGTCGGTTCCACATTTCTCACATGCCTACTACAGGCCGGGCACGGATGGTGACCGGGATGGTGATCTAGGTTCAACCCTTGTCCAGCTTCGAGCTACCCCTTGACAGAGGTACGCCAGCATAGTGACGCGGCCACCAGTTGACCAAATCCCCCTCCTCGCAGGACGTCGAACTTTCAACTGCTCCCCATCTTCCATCATGTATCTCTCGTCGAACAGATCCATTATCTTGTCCGTACGATATCTCTCTGTCATTGTGTTGGCATTCATCATCTTCTTCTTCGTCACCAGTGATTCCGGTCCAGATCTCGACAGGCTGCGCAATCAGTTGACAGATTTCGCTATTCCCGGGCAAAAAGGCAGCTGGACCACGCGGGGACAATTTGTTCATCGCGTGTTGGCCAACGACTTCTACACTACCGAATATAATGGAACGGCCGTGCGGAAGCTCTGCAGCGAGGCGAAATGGCGCGACGACAGGATAGTCGAGTGTAATCGACTCGCAGGCGGTGTTGGGAACCTGAAGATCAACCTGCTCAGCTGCGTTAGGTTCACCATTGAAGCTGGAGGTAAGGGAAACCCTCAGATTGTACTAGAGTTCATGCTTACATACTGACCGAACTATCCGCAGCGACGCTCATCACACCGGTCTTCCACCCCAGGGAAGCTTTCGGAAAAATGGAGCAAAGCTTCGGATGGGGTACTGATCTACCCGTCTCATACATGTTCGACAGCGACCATTTCTTTGATACCTTGGCCGAGGACTGCCCTCAGCTGCACATAGTTGATGAAGATGACCCGGAATACAACATCCCGCCTGAGAGCGAGGCATTTGTGGTCGAGCCAAAGCACCTCATCCCAGTGGTGCACAACAACGTCCTCATCGACCCTTCACTATGGCGACCGGCATTCGACCAGCACGTCGAGGACATCCTGACCCAGAACAACCGACCCGCCCCGACCAGGAAGCACCCGATCCGGATGAGCTTCGACGAGGTCGGCTTCTCCTGGCCGGTGCGGTACGACGGCGACGAGTTCCGCAGCGACTTTGGCTTCATCGCGCGGTACCCAAGACACATCCGCGAGCTGTCGGCGCGCGCCCTGTACAACCTGTACAAGAAGCTGGGCATCCACCAGAGCCCCGCGGGCCCGTCGGCGGGCGCGTTTCTCGGCGCGCACGTGCGGACCGAGTCGGACGCCCAGATCGAGGCGTGGTCCTCGTTCGAGCAGCAGGCCAACCAGATCAGGCAGCAGGTCGTGGACAACCAGCTGGGCGCGCTGTACGTGGCGACGGGGACGGCGAGCGACGTGGACCGACTGAGGGAGGCGCTGGCCGACGTCGAGGTGCGCGTCAACGACACGCACACGGGGCCGCCGCAGGTCCTGCAGAAGTGGGACATCCTGGACGAGTCGGACGTCATGCTCCTGGACGAGCTCACGTGGGACCAGATGGCCCTCGTCGACCTGGACATCATGCTCCGCGCGAGCCACTTTGTCGGCATCTGGGAGAGCAGCTGGAGCTGGACCATTGCCCTCAAGAGGCACGCCTGGGCCGAGCAGGAGCCCTATGACTATGACAAGCATCCCACCACGTTCCAGGATGAGATGAGCATTCTCTATGGGCCGATAGGTGCCCAGCCTGTCATCGATCCGTGCTTGTGGTTGTAGTTGGGGCAAGCTGTTCTCATTTTACTTTCTTGGTTGTTAAAAGGCGTCACGGGAATTAGCCGTAGAGGGGGTCGAAAGAGCTAGACATGTTTCTCATTCCAGAGCAATAAAGTGGCGTTTCACGCTCCACAGGTCTGACAGGTCTTCTTGGCAGCTTGGTCGTACCTGAGACACATTACTCGATTTGACGGTCTGGGCTCGAAAAAGAGTCTCGCATTCAAGAGAACCGAAAAACAAGTGTTTGCATTATATACGTTACATGGATTCGTCATTTGATCCGCGGCATTGGGGCATCGTCGTAAGCGACCTCGTACCGCGTGACTTTGCGGATGGCACCCGATTCCTCGTCACCCGCTGACTCGGCGCGTTTGCCGTCGTGCACAGGGGACATGATGAACTCCTCGCTTGGTGAGCATCCGGTGTACGCTTGTGAGTGGGTCGACACCTGCCGCGGGTCCAAAATCAGGACGGAGGGGCGCTTGCTTGCAGATCCCTCAAAAAGCTTTCCCGGCCCATCGAAGAATTGCGTCCACCTGCCGCGATTGCGGCTGCCCTGGATACGGCTACCCTGGCTCTGACTCAAGCTACCGCCGGTCTCGTAAGACAGCTTATGATTGTAGTTGTGATGGCGCTCGAATGCTAGACAGGGGAAGACGACAGCGAGAGCTCGTTTACACATGGGGAGACAAGCGCAGATGATGGCCGTGTTGTCTTCTATTATAGTCCACATGGAAGATGCAATGTCGTCTACGGATTGTCAGTACAACAAGCAAGTGCTAGGTATGGGATGTGGATGACAAACAAGTCGTGTCTGGGCTTGTCGAAGAGAAACTTAGTGTTTGCATGCGAAGAATACTGGTCAACGTCACACTGGGTTCAAGAGTTTGTGTCAGCAATGCATGCATGTTCTTCCGCGATGACGCAGCGAAACAGGTTTTACTCACAATGCACCGAGAACGAACACACCCATGACTGCAACCTTCTCACCAATCGGAAGCTTGAGGGACAATATTGGCTGGATGGGAAGAAGCAGAATAATCATGTCCGTGGCGATAGAGAAGCCTGCATTGGCATACCAGTTCTTCTCAATACTGATGCAAGTCCCCGGAATGGTTTTATCCCATGCTCTTTGCACTGGAGTGCACTGGAACACCGATGCAAAGAACGCCGCGATCATGTATGCCGTCACTATGCCGATGAGGACTCGAACAATCCAGCGGAACCAGGTGAAAACGGCGAAGATGCGCATGTAGAGAAGTAGTATCGAGATTTTCGTCAAGTTCATAGTAAGCTTATAGAAGATCTGTGCCACGAAGAACAGCTGTAATGAAATATGACTGGAGTTAGCACGGGCGGATGCAGCGTAGTTCAAGAACAATAGTAGTTCGCTGACTCACCTTCAAAGCCTTAAGCTTGTTTTCCGGAGAAAGATTGTAGATGTGTTGCCCAAATCCATAGGCGCAAGAGCCAAGCATGAGACCTGACACAAGCGCGCAAAATATCTAGACAAAACATCATCAGTGAAGGAAGAGAGCATCGCACTCGGACGTGTACACACCCAGGAGATAAGGCAGCACCAGTCATCCCAGCCAACAGCCGAGTTCGAGTTGTGCCGGGACCAGAACCGAGCGGCAACGAAACATGGAGTCACCACGAAGAAGACAATACAGGGGATCTGGACCACGGGCGCGTTGCTGTCCCCTGGAATATTTCCCGTCGCCATCGAGCCCTCAACGTGCAGACCTCGCGCGTCCTCGGCGGGTGGCTCCACGCACAGGCAGGTAACACGAAAGGGTCCAACCGCCCAGTGGTCGCGGGAGGACGGTAAATAAATATAGGATATGCGTGTCTGCAGATCCTACTGCGGAATCGGAAATCTGCACTCAAGACTGCACTGTCGGTCCGCTCAGAGTCCCGAGACAGCCGGGCTGGGTCTTAGCATTTCTTCGCGGACGATTTGGGGAGGCGAAAGGGTCTATGTTATGCCAATATCCCTGCAATATGATGGAAAACAGACGGAAATGGCGTTCAGGTACGGCAGCCATGGCGCCCGGCAAGGTTAAGAAGGTTCAAGGGATGGAGCCCGTGGAACGATGTAAGCCACTGCAGCAAAGGACCACGAGACCCCCCTTGCTGCAGGACGCAAGAGTGGTCAAGCGGAGAGCTGCGAGCTGAGAGTATATTGCTTTGCACAGTGGGACAAATCTCCACATGGTCGAAATCTTCCGGGGTGACCCTTCGATGCGCGCCAAAGTTTCCGATGATGCCTCAGGTGTGCAACAATATTTTCCTCGCCGAAGCGAAGAGTAAAGCAGCTTATCGCGCCTCAGATTGGTAAGGCCCTCCCCTTTCCGGACTCGCCGTGTATATCTCTAGCATCTCATGTGAGCTTTAAAGGCCCTAAGGTATGTTGAGTTTGGGGAGATTGGCGATCACTAATACCACGAGGTGCAATGACAGGACGATCGAACTGTAAGAAAATATGGAGCCCACATAAACGTGGCTTGACGAAAGATCAACACCCCACACGACTCTCCATATTGGAGCAATCTCTGCCAATCAGTCCGAGATCGCAGACCACGATTCTTCCCACGCGACAACTTTGGCAGAAACCTTCCCCCCCTCAAGCCGACTGATGGCATTGCAAGTCGCAATGCTGATGGCGTGTCGACAGACGGATTCCGCCGTCTGTTTCAAAGAAACACTGCCTGCTTATAGCAGTAATGGTCACGAAAAGGATTTAGGCAATACGAAATTCCCGGTCTTCCCGGAGATTGTAGTGCACTGCGGCATATGTGACGTGTCACATATGCTATCAACGCCCGCACGCCATGAAGCGCAGCCCATGGCTTATTTTGGCGACGTTCGCGACATGTAATTGATCCCGTACTTGCTTCTGCCGGCACTTGTTGTCAATAAGACTGAACGCTGATGCAGCACTGCTTGGAGACCTGCATCATTGCGCTCTCACGACATAATAGGCTACGAAGTCTAGAATGTCTGTACCACAGCGGAATTGAGACCCACTGCTGGCGCACCCAGTTAGACTCTTATCTGTTTTGGGAGACCAGCCAACTATACAATGGTCTTGTCAGCTCGTCGGATATCACACTAATAGGTAGCCATTGGATGTGGATCGTGCTGGCCAAGCCAGCCAATGGACGAGTCCTCCCCGCCGACGACTGGAGACGCCAATTTTCCCTCACTGCTCAGCTGCCGCAAAGGGTTACCTGGTCGTTGTGCCGAGCGAGCAGCCCACAACCGGACCAAGCTCCCCGTCCAACCACGATCGCAGACATCTGGACACCGTAAGAAGCAAATCGGGCAGAAATGGCGCGGCCCCAGCAAGAATTTCCGCGGCGAAAGACCCTGACTACACTCAGTCCCATCCGAATCCTTCTGCTCGGGACAATGCAACAATGCAAGTGAGCCGACGTGTTCCGATCTGATCCATCATGTCGGGCTACTTCCATGGACGAGATCGTGCAGGGCGCACAGATGGTTGTGGAGTTGCCTCCAGCCAGTTGGCCGTACTCGCGCCATCTCTAACCCAGCTGGGGCTGCCCCGAAATGCAGGTACTGGTCCGCTATTGACGACAAGGGGCGCGGGCCGATAGAGGCCGGAGTATTTGGGGACTTTGGGCCCATTGCTGTCACCTTAAAAACGACGTGCTCGGAGATGCTGCACACAGCATGACAAGAGCCTTCTAGTGCCACCAGCTAGCACGCAAAGTCCACACCTGCGCCGATCATTGAACTCAAACTTGACGATGAAAGCTGGTGCCGCTTTCACCTTGGCCCTTGGGCTTCTCGTCTCTCAGGCGCAGAGTATCGGATCTGTCGGTCAGGCCGAGGGCTCGATCGACACAAGCCCACAGCCGTTCGACCTCAATGGATCCAATTACACGTACCCGTACCCGGTACACGTGTACAACTTCGAGAGCCAGTTCCAGGAGCTCCAGATGGCTTTCATGGATGTCGCTCCAAAAGCAAATGTGACATCCAATGGACAGGTTGCCGTTGTCTTTCACGGGTCAGTCCCCCTGCTGTACCCCAGGGTACTATTAACCCCATTCCTCCATCGTGATTTCTAACATCATGCAGAAAGAACTTTTGTGGCCCAACATGGAGGGAAACGATCAACCAACTCACGGCTCATGGGTACCGCGTCATAGCAGTTGATCAGGTTGGGTTCTGCAAGTCAAGCAAGCCCGAGAACTACCAGTTCAGTCTCCAGCAGTTTGCTTCCAGCACAAGCAGCCTCCTCAATGCCCTCGACATCGACAAGGTGACCGTCATCGGTCACTCCTTGGGCGGTATGCTTGCTGCCAGATACTCGATGATGTACCCCAACAATGTCACTGAGGTAAGTCCTGAGAACTTCTCTAGGATGGACACGTGCTGACCTATACTCAAGACCATTCTCGTCGACCCAATGGGACTGGAAGACTGGCTGGGAGTCGGCGTCCCATACCCGAGCCTGCAATACAACTGGGAGTCTGAGAATGCCATGACGTGGGCGTCGATCAAGGCATACGAGCAGGCGACCTACTACGTCGGAAACTGGGACTCTTCGTACGACGAGTGGGTGACGATGTCTGCCAACATCTACTACGGCAGCGAGCGCGACAATTTCCTCATCAACCAGGCGCGCGTCGTCGACATGGTGCTCACGCAGCCCATCGCGCATTCCTTCGGCCTCCTGCAGACGCGCACCCTTCTCGTAACCGGTGACAAGGACAACACCGCCGTCGGGAAGCAGTGGTCGCCGCCGGATGTTGCGGCCAAGCTTGGCAATTACTCTGTGCTGGGGCCCGAGACCGCAGCCAAGATCCCCAACTGCACGCTCATTCACTACCCCGAGCAGGGTCATGCACCACACTTGGAGGACCCTGAGCAATTCCATGCGGATCTGTTCTCGTGGCTCTCATGGAGGCCGTGAAGGTTCTAATCTGGAGGGCATGTGGTCTTACTTGCTAGGAGTATTGGGTCGGTATGTGATTGCTTTGCAGCCAGGCTTCTCTCTTTTAACCTTCTTGTCACATAGTATTATATAAATTTGACATATAAGCAACGTGTCAACCGTGCCGGCTGACCCAGCTTCAACTCAATCCTCGTCTTTGCCGTCTTTCTCTGTTGTGGTACCATGCCCATGCACGACAAGGTCCGGATAGGGGTATTTGGCCAGCAAGTACCGCAGAACAAAAGCCATAACGAGAGCGATGACCATGAAAACCATCGTGACGCCGAAGCCTGTGCGGTTGTGGTTCGGGTCCTTGCTAGGGAAGAGGAACGAGCCATCTGTAGGGTATTAGCCCACACCGCCTTCGGCATGTTAAAACCATTGGGAAAGGATGCAGCCTACAGATTGATGCGCTGTTACCGAGCGCGTTGACGGTTGCCTGAACAATGGCACGCTTCTCTGAAGGATGGGGGACTTTGCATCAAGCTTTGTTAGCACGCAGCTACCAATCATTGCTAAAGCTGGGCGTCGACAAGACTTACTGGAGTTCGAGACGTAGATGCTAACAAGAGGGCCTTTGACTGGGTCAGTGCAGTTCTACAAATCGACAATCTGAATGTGATTCGTGCACTTACATGCAGCATAGACGCCCGCAACCCCAAAACACAAAAGGACGTAGCGTCCTGTGTTATTCAACACGCCAATGAGGATCGCGAAGCAGACAATGGCGAGCGCGGAGGCTGTTGCGAGATGGAAGGCGCGTTCCTTGAAATAGTCGGAAGAGAAACAGAACGCGAGGATTGCCACGAAGGCACAGACGTAGATTGGCGCGGTGTAGTACTGCACTTCGAAGCCTGTGTATCCCATGGACTATCGGGACAAGCGAGTATCAAAGTTAGTCACGCGAGACATTCAAACTTCCTTGACGCTGGATCTGACATACCTTGACGAGCTCAGGGATGAAATATTGTATGGTTTGTGCACCCGTAGTGGACATGTATGTCAAGACAAAAGCCCACATACGCCAGTCCGTAAAAGCCATCTTCAAGGCGACCTTATGATGGATCGTCTCACCATCTTGGGTATCGCCAAGAGAATCTCTGGCAAGACGCTGGCTAGCCAGAGCACGCTCGTCGGGCGTGAGCCAGCGCGTGGTGGAGGGAAAGTCGGGCAGGGCGAAAAAGGCACCCACAGACACGAGGCAGGTTCCGGCGCCCTCCACAATGAAGAGCCACCTCCACCCGCTGATGCCGTGAGAGCCGTCCAACGTCTGCAGCAGGCCGCCGGCGATGAGTCCACCGAACATGCCCGAGAGAGCGACGGCGGTGTAGTACATGCTGTAACGGCGGCCGAGCTCGCTCTTCTTGTACCATGCGGACAGGAGGAAGAGCACGCCCGGCGCGAAGCTGGCCTCTAAGATACCGAGGACGAATCGAAGGCCTGCGATGACCTGCCAGCTATGTGCCGCAGCCATGCACATGGACAAGCCGCCCCAGAGGAACATGAGCGTCTAGATCGGTTTGTAAGTTATATGGCGGTGTGGGCATTTTGTGAACGGGTCGGGAGGAAAGACTGACCGGCATATATATGCTGGGCCGCACTCTGGTAAGGATCATGTTGGAAGGCGTTTCGAAGAGCACATAGCTGATGAAGAATACCAGAAGGGAGACGGAGTAGTCGGTGCTGGTCATCCCAAGCTCCGCGCCCATGCCTCCCTAAAGCACAACCAGTGGATCAGCACCCTTTCCGGTTTTTCCAGTTTTGTAGACATATACGCGTTGGATAAACACTCACAGTGTAAGCATTTCCGATGTTACTTCGATCGAGCTGGTTTCATCGCCAGTCAGCAATTACTCCAAGGCAAGGGAAGATGTCTTCGGATATCCGATTCTATTATTGAAGTACTCACATAGCTCATTAGGTACATGATCCAGACACACGGGACCAATCGCATGTCGATCTTTCGGAGCAAGGCGCGTTCCTCGGCGCTTCCATCCTGACCGGCATCGGACCGTGGCCCTGCTTCGAGGTGCGCGGACATCGAAGTGTGTTCTTCCTTGGCACCGGGTTCATTGGACATTTTGGCGTCTCCTCTGCTGAAGAACTAGAAGCCAACAGATATGAGTCCCAATGTGAACAATTTGACAAACTGAGGAATAAAACTTGAGGCATTTCCCCAACACGAACTGTTCCTGGGGGCAGGTTTCCATTTATCAACATGATCTCGCCTCCAATTCCCCATTTTTACCCCAGACCCAATCCATCCACCGCCCCGCAAAGTCAAAACCAAGGCACCGCAGGCTGACAGTATTAAGGCCCGTAGTAATAATCGCACTGACTGGTCGGGGTTATCACTGCCCCATCAGGTGGCAGAATACCCCAGACCCTCCCCCACATTTCCCCAGCCTTTCAGGTTGAGTCAGTAGCCGTTCTGGGGATCCCGGGCAGCTGGGCAGTCATCCCGTCGGCTGGGAGGCATTTTAGTGTCGGTTAAGTCTTCTCACGGTGGGGAGTGAGCCCCGAGACGCGCCGTCTCAGAAGCTTGGAACACACCCGCAGCAGTCCGTGGCTTGCACTAGCCCAAGCAGATGGTTCGAGTACAGCACATCGGGTGAAGGACCTCGTCTCGCGCATCGAGAATCTTGGCATCTATTGGAACGCTTGATTTTACCAAATCCCACATTGCAAACACTATCAGGAAACAAGAAAAGATAAATAGGGTCTGAAAAAAAGTTCTTCGTTTGTAGAAAGCTGCATATCACAATTCATCGACGGCGTGGGAAAGGTTCGAGCCGGAAAACCCCGGAAGGGCACTCTGCCATCCGCGGGACGAAATGTCGTTGATGTTTAGACGTTTAAGGGGCTCCGCGATCCCCTAGGTTCGGTGCCTGAAACTGGCCGTTATAACTACACCTTGTTTAGTGCCACATTATAGCTCTGGCATGACCACGGCACGCGGTCGAGGTTGGCATATTGTACTTCTATGGTCAGTTCCATTGGCAACGTACCTTCAAGCAGGACCGCTCAGACTAGCGATGGAATATACGTTTTACTGAGGACACACACCCATCTATCCTGACTTGTAAGTCACGTATCTACTCATTGTATTTTTTCTCTGCTGATATCGGCATTGTAATTTTAACCGCTGGGCCTTCAGCGTTTACCATCGTATGAAGGCGCCACATACACTTTCTATTTATGGAGATTAGAAACAAAACCACTATTTCAAAAGGCCATCATGGCTTTTCAGTTGAAGCAAGATTGAACCAGATGTGCTCCCCCTTGGGTATCATCAAAAAATAATCCACGAAGTCCATGTCCTCGGGCTTGGTCTTCTCGCTGATCCCCAAGACGTAGTTCTTGACGAACGTGGCGATAATGATGCGCATCTCGAACATGGCCATCGACTGACCCAGGCATTGACGAGTACCTTTGGTAAAAGGCATGAACAGCTTCCTCATCTCCCCGGTGCCACCATTCGTCTCGAGCCAGCGAGATGGCTTGAAGGCCTCTGGCTCCGGGAATACACGGGGGTCTCGGTGCGCGGTATACGACGGCATTGAGACGACGGCCTGTAAAGGGTTACGTGTCAGTTAGGCATCTTTTCTCTTGGCAGGGTCAAACTTTTACCTTTGCAGGAATGTAATAACCTTCCATTTCTCTTCCACCCGAGGGGACCTCGCGGAGAAGACCCATGACCACGGCAGAGTGCTTCCTGAGTGTCTCGTTGATGACTGCATTAAGTAAAGGAAGATTCCACAAGTCCTTGTGCTCCGGGATGCCATTTCTCATGGGCACAGTGCTCAGCTCGTCTCGAATCTGCTGCTGAAGCTCGGGCATCTGCGCCAGCTCCCAGAACAGGTAGAGCAACGTGAGCGCTGCCGTATCAGTCGCTGCGAAGGTCAGGTTCGCGATCTCGCCGGAGATCTGCTCGTCAGTGAGACCATCGTCCTGTCCTGGCTCCTTGCGGATGAGCTTAGTCAACAAGTCTTTGCGCTGCGACGTCCGGCCGTACTTGTCAATGTATTGCTGAAACCGCTTTGCGCCGTATTCGTAGATACGGTCATCCGACTGGAAGAAGAACTGAACCGACTTGAGTGGGAGCTTCGCAAACAGCCAGCACACTGTTGGGAAGCGACCCCGCAGGTCCCAGACCAAGAAGGCATTGTCTAGGTCCTTGACGTACTGCGGGATCTGATGGCTGTCAAGACCGCCCGCGGCCTGGCCGAAAAAGACCATGGTGGAGACGTCAAATGCAAGCATGCGCAGCCAGTGACGCATGTCTATCGGCCCGCTATGGCGCCGCTCCTCGATCCTGTCGAGCAGGTTGCGCATCTCGTGCCGGATAGTAGGCTCCATGTCGTTGACGCTGGACTGCGCAAAGAGGTGGTTGAGCATCTTGCGCTTGTGCCGGTGGATCTCCATGTCCGTCTCGTTAAAGACACCCCCGCGGGTCATGAGCTTGTACCACTGCGCCTTTGGGAAGTCGGTGTTCTGGCCGTAGATCTGCTCCACAACGTCGACAGCGTTGAAGCTGATCTCGTCCGGAGAAAGCTGCACGACGGGTCCATATTGGTCATGGAGAGCCGCTACCATCTTTGTCCTTTTGCCCGCGAGTTCGACCAAGAGCAGCCACTTGTGGGTGACCTTGGAGAGCAAGGGACCAGGGATTCGACGCAGTGGCGACAGGAAAAGGGCGTATATGATCTAGTCCAACGTCAATTTCCACGCTACGGCAAATTTCACGTCTATGCCTTGTGGAAAACGTTGAGACTTACCCTCCAGGTCACGAAGCCGGCCAGCATGACTAAGATGGTCTTCAAGCCACGCATAGAGAGCATGTCGTTCGGAATCATGATTCTGAGTGGGATGCATGTGCTGCACCGGGCTTCATGCCGGCTGTAGAGAAGGTCGATCTAGGCAATTACGGGCAGACGCATTGGGGTGATGGCAATGATTTGTTTACATATATGTAGCCTAGACTACAGAGTATTTGCATGCATGAGCCATGGCGCTGAATCTTGGGGCGCGGCGAGGAGTTCCAAGTCCGACGTGCGACTCGAGCTGCGGATCTTGTCTTGATGCTACGACAGACTCGGATGCAACGATAGAGTCATGCCAAGTTCAAATACGCCGTCGCCCATTTGCCGCAAGGGTCGGGCTGATTGACCTGACCCGGCTAGGACGGATGCCGCAGGACGGAGCCGATACTTGATCAAGGCAATGCTTTGCGGGCGAACACCAACTACCGGGCTCGCTCAAGCGTCTGACAGCTTGACTAGCGGCAGTCGCAAGCGTCGGCTGCATGCTCCAGGGTCAGGCGTGATGCCAGCTGGCGTGAATTACCTGCTTAAGACCATCCATAGGTACAGATTTGTGCCTCACTCACCGTCCCTTGTGAACACACCCAATGCAGGCTACAGATGATCAATGATTCGTTAGATGGTGTGCTTTTCTTGAGTAGTAATGTAAGAAGGCCAGCAAGCCGAGGCTCTTGCATCGACATGCCATTCTCGCTCCTGTCTTCTACAGTGTGACAACATTTTCCTTGTCGTCATGACTATTATGATGTGTATTAGGAGCAATCTCATACTGGTGGGAAATAACACGGATCACTAACAGCCGACTATATTCGCGCCGACGTTCCTTAGCACACGAGTGTGCTTTGTGCTTCTCGCATCAGGACGTGTCGATTACAAATACAATTTGAGAAGACGGACAAATCTGACTAGCAGTCGCGCTGCAGCATTTCTACGTGCTGCCAGTGGCTGATTTCGTTGACCAATATTTGAGCGAAAAGATAGTGTTTGAGGGCTCTTGAGTACGTCACGCAGGAATGGCCACGTACAAAGAATTGCGGATGCTTCTAAGCTTTGATGATAAGATCATCTGCCCTCTGAGATTAGACCTCGTCACAATAGCTTGTTTGAAAGGGGATCGGCTAGCAAAACAACGATGACGATCAATGCCGTGTTGCTGTAAGACGGTATGGACCACAAGTCGATCAGATTGTAAGTAGTTTAAGAAACTCCACCCCTTGTAGGTAATTCTAATGTTAATACTGAGTAGTATTCACTCACAAGCGATTGTAGGCTAAGCAACCTTGGGAAGACTTGTGCTTAACGTCGTCCAAGCCACCTCAAGTGATTGAAAAGGACTAGCACTCCAACATGATACTGACCATGCACTATTGAGGAAAGCCATGTTTATTGCAAAAGAATTTCATGCAATCCCAAATGCGAGAAATAAGTCGCATATGACAAAATCCTGGAAAGTTGTGTCTGCATGCAACTGGCATTACTAACATATCAACACAGGAGCCACTCATCCTGTGTGCCGAGCAACTGCTTCGCATCCATTGTGCTGACTGTGCATTATCATACATAAAGTGGTTACACAGACCACAGAAACCTTGCAGATGATCGCATCATGAGACTGGAGCTCTGCCTTATCATTGTAACGGCAAACTCCCCCACTTGTAGTTCAAAAGCCTTAAGCCGTCCAAACTGCATGTAAAAATGTCTCCTCCTTCAGTTACATGAAAGCATAGACAGCTTAGAAGGAAACATATATCACGCAAAATTTTGAACCCGAACCAACTTTCCTTAGAGCGGTCGCATTTCGTGGGCGCCGCTCTTGCTGTCGTGCTCCTTTCACTGATTCTCTCACTGTTGAATACCTGGAGGCGCCTCCGGCATATTCCTGGCCCCACACTATCTTGGCTCGGGTCTTCATGGCTGATCAAGAACGCCATCACTGGTGCGACTTCGCCGAACAGCGCAGATCTGGCTCGCTACGGCTCTCTGGTTCGCATGGGACCCAACGCAGTCGCCACCGACGACTCTGACGTGGCTCGCCGGATCGCACGAAGCCCATATAAGAAGGGCGTCTGGTACACTGGCTTCCGAATGGACAATGGCAGAGACAATATCTTCACGATGATGGATCAAAACTTGCATGATAAGATAAAAGCCAAAACGGCATATGGAATGACTGGGAAAGATGGCGTCGACTTAGACTCGGGCGTCGATTTACAGGTTGCCCGGCTCTTGGGAATCATCCGTAGTAAGCACCTTGCGACCAAAGGGCAGCATCGTGTTATGGATCTCGCACCGCTTATCAGGTTCTTCACGTCGGATGTTTTCACATCGTTGTTGTTCGGCAAAGAGTTCGGTTACATGGATGCCGACGACTTGTGGGACGTGGGCAAGCTGACTGACCAGGTGATGGCTTTTCTATCTTTGCTCTGCGATCTCGATTGGTTCCGTGCTGTGATGCAATCCCGTTTCTTCCTCTTTCTCCAGCCCCGATCCACGGACCAAGTTGGAATCGGCAAAATACAGGGGTTCGTAAAAAGAAAATCGCTGTGGTTGCCGCTAAACTAATGATCTACGTAGTGTTGCGAAGCAAATCGTAGAAATGCGGTTCCAGAAGAGCGAGTGCGATCATCCAGACATATTGGTATGGCACTGATGATCTTGATTCTACCCGCTTCATATCGATTGATCTGATTTGATAGGGCTCTTTCATGCGAAACGGCCTTGGAATGGGCGAGTGCTATAGGCAGTCCATCGTATTTCTCTTTGCCGGTGGAGATACCACTGCTGCTACCTTGCGCGGAATATTGATGTTCACCATGACGACACCACGCGTGTACCAGAGTCTTAAGCAAGAAATCCGGCAGGCTATCGCGCAAGGTGACATAGCATCACCCGTCACAAGTACTCAAGCGAAAAGGCTACCTTTTCTCTCTGTTAGTATATCTTTCCCAACAACAAACCAACCTTGCAGTCTTGGTATTCATTCGACTTGTTGATTAGGCCATCATATACGAAGGTATTCGCTTCCGTCCGGCCGGTACCTTAGGATACCCTAAGATTGCACCACCCGAGGGCGATACAATTGAAGGCTTTTTCATTCCTGGAAACACAGCGGTGTACATCAACTTGATCGCAATGCAGCTGAGAAAAGATGTGTTCGGGGAGGATGCGGACATATTCCGCCCTGAACGCTTTTTGGAATGCAGCAAGGAGAAGAAGATCGAAATGGAGCGCACTGTTGAGATGGCATTCGGATCTGGAAAGTATCAGTGCGCCGGTAAAGTGATGGCTTTCGTGGAGATCTACAAGGTTGTCTTCGAGGTATATGTCACGAGAGGGGAATAGAGACAAGGCAACTATCCTCAATACGTCAATTCAGATTAAGACGGTGCTACCTTCTATGTAAGGGGGAAGGTTTGAAGGGGTTGTGGAGGGAAGGTCCTAGTCCTAGAGGGTGTGGGCGAATGGGCCACACTGGATGACTAAGCAGCCAGTGGGGCCCCCAGTCACCCACGCACACACTCTCTCAGTATGCCTAGCTTTAGCCACACTGTATTTTCTTCTCAACTATCTATCTATCTACTTTCTACTTAGCTGTTAGACTCTTCCCTAACCCACAGCCTATATATAAACTCTTTAAGTTCTCTATACTTCTACTTATACTACTCTCCTATAAATACCTTAAATTTCCCCTTTTTTCCTTAATTTCTTAAATACCTTATAATTCTTTTAAGAAAAACTTTATCTTTAATAATAAAGATATAAATATAAAATAATATAAAGTAGTTATAATTTCTTATTACTTTCTAGTAAATTTTCTTTATTATTTTCTTTAAGGCTTTTTTAATATTCTTATAAATATTTTTTATAAAATTATTCTTAAAATAGTTTATTTTAATTTTTATTCTTAGTTAATAATAATTAATATAAATTTAAAATATAGTATTAAACTTTATAAGTTTATCTAATAAATATTCTTAAAGTTATTTTTAAAGTTATATTTTTTTTAGAGAATATATAATTATAATAAATAAGATTTTTAATTTAGATTTCTTATATAAAATTACTTATATAAGGATTATCTTAAGATTATTCCTAATCTTATTATATAACTACTTTATTATTTATTTAATTTATAGTATTATTAGGAGTAATATTTCCTAGCCTTATCTATATAGTATAAGGCTATAGCTATATACTTATAGAGACTTCTATACTATTATTAATATTAGTTTTTTTTTTAAATATTGGGTCTTTAAGTGTTTACTACTATATAAAGGGACTATATATCTTTGGGATGTATACGGATTAAGAGTGTAACACCCTGAGGTATACCTTATTGCCCTGGCTGTCATTCTAGAAATGTATAATGTTCTAACCATGAGAACCTGATCGCATAGTTGTTCCGTCACTTCGACTTTCAAATAGCTAATCCTAGCAAGCCTTGGGAAGAGCAGTCATAGGTCAACTGGACACACCACAAGATGATGGTCAGAATCACTGAAGACAACTACGTCTAAAGCTGTTGCACGATGGGGAACATCGACAATATCATCCTGTACCTCGGGCAAGGGGACCTCCAGACGTTGCGCGCATTCATTCATTGTTGTCGTAGATGTACATTCTCTTTCCTTGCCTTTCACTAGTTGACACAAAAATTGCGTCAAGGCTGCTATAGGAAGAGTGACCCCGAATCCTTCTCAAAAACCACTAGTTGACTGCCACAGCAAACACATTCCGAGTTTTGGTATTGTAGTCAGCTGAAAATTGGACGTTTCGATCATAGTTCAAGCAATGCCAAGGCCGGACTGAATCAGAAAATTAAGTGGCTTCCCCAGATCGGCATTGTGCCAGCCCTGGGAATCAATCGACGTTGCCATTCGCCAATTGCAGAGGCTCTTTCACATGAAACTGCTGGAAAAAAGCAAGGGCACTAAATTCGTGCCTTGACTAGCTTCAGCCGGCCGCTCAGCTTGCCCCTGGGCTGTTCGACAAAGGCTACGCGTGCAGCGTGCAAGGGTGCTAGAGAGCTCAACTTGGTATGACGACATGACTTCTAAGACAACTCCATGACGACACGGCACAGACAGTTCCACAAGCCAAACAGGGCGCTTCTGGATCGATTTAGCGGGTTAGATAAATGGCCAGCTCGCTCCTCGGTGTGCACTGGGCTCGGCTCAGCTCGGTCGTACTCATCGAGACACAGTTCTGCTCATTTGGACCTTTTCCGCACTGAACCACCATTTATCTGTCAAGAACCAAAAGCAAACCCAACAAAATGGTCAAAGACGATAAGGATGTTATTGCCGAGTTCAACGAATACGTCAACATGACGGCCTCGGAGCTGGAGAAATGGCTGAAGTCCGAGGAATCCAGCGAGGCTGGATGGCGCAAAGACGGCGGCGACGGGAAATCCGTTGGCCAAGATTCGGGGGAGAAAATCATTGAAATCCTGAAAGCCAACCCCGACAAGGATCCGGACAAGTACACCGAGGACCAAATCCAACACATGCGTAAGGTGGCTTCGTACTGCAAGCGGCATCTGGCGCAGGAGTCCGGGAGCCTCGAGGAAAAGGACCCAGAGGAGGCGAAGAAGACTAAGTCTTACATCAGCTTGAAGAATTGGGGCCATGATCCGCTCAAGGGACAGAACGGAGGCAAGTCTTCTAGCAAGAACGGAAGCAAATCCGGATCAAAGGACAAGAAGGAAGAAAAGGAAGAAGCGGACAACGATGCGCAGGGAGAGGAAGACGAGAATGAAGCGGAGGGTGAGGACGACAACGAGGAGGCAGGAGAGGACGACAAGAAGGCCGGTGACAAGAGGAAGAAATCTGGCTCACAAAACGGATCGAACAAGAAGAGGGAGACTCGCCAGGGAGGCTCATCCAAGAAGAATGGCGATGAAGAAGGTGATGAGGAAGATGAGAATGCCGAGGACGATGGTGAGAATGGCCAAGAGGAAGAGGGAGGCAGTAAGTCCGGAGGCAAGAAGCCATCCAAGAATGGACCCGCCAAGGGAGAGACGGTGAGCTGGAACTGGGGCAGTGGGAATCCGGAGGGCAAGGTGCTTGATGTCAAGGAAGACGAGTAAGTCTTCTGATTTTCACGCTGTGAATCTACATGAAATAACTAACAACAGCACAGGGCCACAATCACGACCAAGCGAGGGAACGAGGTTTCTCGAAAGGGGGACCCTGAGGATCCCGCTGTGATTCTGGATACCGGGAAGTCCAAGGCTATCAAATCCGCACATGAGTTGAACTAGGTGTTCAAAACCTGGGCACCTACACTTTAACAACTGCTTATTTGAATTTTCGCCAGCTTTGGCACGAGCTTGCAGGAATAAGTGTCCTAATAATCCAGCGCAAAAAAGAAGGGAAAAATACAAAACATACAGCACCGGGTATTCGCTGGTCGTCACCGACCCAACTACTAATCCAGCGATCACAGGCTTGACTATGGGAGAGCGGACGGGATCCCGTATTTTCCCGTGTCTATGGCCGTATGTGCTTGTTTCGTCGTGCAGAGTGACTATATCCAGGTTTGTTCTTTTTTGCAAGAGAGATGGTTATGTTATTTTGTGGGGCCCATGCCCGCCGATCATGGCCCGAGTCAGTAATGTCTTACTCCGAATTTAAGAGCTGTGTTACAATTCAAATTCCAACATTGAAAACAAGAAGCTCGTTTGCGTCTTCGATTTTGTAGCATTTATCGATGAATTGATTATTTTCTCAATTTATGTACATATGGCTCTGCGTTGTTTCTCCGGTTTCATTGAAAGCCTCGAAGAACGTCTAGGAAAGCTATGAGTATCCACGACATTTTTGAGGTGTGCTTGAGAGTGGGAACCGCGAAATAAGAAAATCGAATAAAAAGGGGGGTGACTTTCAGTCTTTGAGAAGGTGTGCCAATGCACAGAATATGCCACCTTGGTACACGACCAGGAGTTCAACACTGATCCGAAAGGGGTCAGGTATTACTTCTCTGCACAGTAAAAGCACTCGGCTCGTGCTCCATCTCCACAAGTGGCATTGAAAGTGGTCTTCAATGGAAGAGGGCAGATGATCCGGTTCTGCGTCTCGTTCTTGGCGTCCTTGAAGCTGATGGGGAGTGTTTCTGGCACGGTGCCATTCTCAACCCACGCGCGCATCTGGTCGAAGATAGTGGTCGGTTGCCCACCATTGCCGCCGGAGCAGTGCTCCAGCCCCGGAACTTCGAAGACGCGGAAGAAGTCGTTGACGTCGGGCAGCACCTTGGCGACGGACTCGTAATAGTCTCTAGTGCCTTTGGGCGGGATGTTTGGGTCCGCCTTCGGCGAAATCCTCGTTAGCTGACTGCACATAGTGGGCCCTTCCTGGGGGAACAACGACAAAGTGTTCAGGGGAAGACTTACAAGTCCGTGATATGTCATGATCTTGCCGCCTGCATTGCGGTATGCCGACAGATCCGGCTCATTGGTGCTCCAGATCGACTTCCACTCCGTCTCGGTGTCGTGCATCAGCCAGGAATAGGCGTCCAAGGTCAGCTTCGAGGCTTCAAACTCAGGGTCCTTTGCAGCGGCGATTGCCAGCCATCCCTCGCCGCTGTTGCCGGTCATGCCGACGCAAGTTCCATTACTGCTGCATTCGGTCGAGGCAATCCCCCCGGCGTTTCCCACAGTTCCAGCGAGGAGGGCACCCTTCTCGAGGCCGTACCACAGCCGTGTCCCATCGGCTGCCATCGGTCCAGCCCACGTCGCGTTCGCTACCAAGGCCGCACCGTGGCTGATTTTCACGACGGAACCCGTATCTGAGCAGTTGAAGGGCTCGCCCACCATGGAGAAAGGGTCAAAGTCGCAGCCATCTGTGTCCGATATGAGGCCGTCGGTGATTCCGTCCTTGGGGTCACAGTAGGCTATGGCGGCGTCGGTGAGGGCGTTGATCTCGCAGTTGCGCGGGTACTCGCCGTGCAGGTTCATAACGAGCTGCGGCCAGTACAGGCTGGGAGTAAATTTCGGGATGTTGATGGCTGGCGCCGAGGCCACGATACCGTCATATGCCGTTGGGTAGCGTTGAGCCAGCATGAGGCCCTGCCTTCCTCCCTGAGAACAGCCGCTCCAGTAAGAGTACTGGGGTTTGCGGCCGTAGAAGCTTTCGATGAGCTCCTTGGCGATGATGGACTGCCGTTCGTCAATACTTGTGGGCTCTACCTCATTGGCGTGTCTGTATGAGAGAGGGATTGAGCACCTACCTCGTCGTTCAATGTCCTGGAGCCAAAGTTTTGCGCGACGTTCCAGTTAAGGTTTCCAGGTGAGAGAAACAGATCACCCAGACCGCCTGCTGGGTCAGTTGAGACACCAGAGTCAGTGGTGACTGTTGCGTATCCTTCACCAATCGCGCCGGCCATGAAAAAGTAAGAGAGTACGAAGCGACCGGCGACCAAGCCTCCACCGCCCACAGCCATCAATCTTTCATTCCATTCCAAGGGGAGCCATGCCTCTACGCTGATCGTATCATTCTGGCCAGGATGGGTGTAGGTGACAGTGATGTTACAGTAATCGACGCTGTCGACAGAGACAGAGGGGTGGTTGTAATTGAAAGTCTCCGGAACATAAGTGCTGTAGTTGGACACCAAAGTGCTGGTCAACGTAAGAATTTCAGCCCCAAAGAGTGTAGGGTTTGGAATATTCCCCGAAGAGCAAAGCGAAGCGAGTGAAGAGTTGGACATTTTGAACGAGCTGTGGAGGGAGAGGATGGTGACCTGGTGATGTTATTCCTAGCTTCATGTTGAATCGTCCAGATTTACCAAGATCTATATAGACATCAGGACTGGTGTTTGCCTTCGCCAGACCAACACCCCAAAACAGTAAATAACCGTAACCGTGTTAGACATCAGGAACTCTTGCCACACTGTGGCCAGTGCTTCCTGAATCGGCTTCCTTGCGATAGGTATGACGTCTCGGAGCGTCCGGGCAAATGAGACCAGCCGGAGAAACTTCGACAAGAAAGTCACCAACGCCGACGCAGAGATTTCAAGAGACATGAATCTTTTCAACTCGGCGTCGTGAAAAAATAGCCATGAACACATTTTGGATGCTGCGTGAGGTTGAGCACCTGGTTAGCGCAACGGACTCTGCCTTGTCAATAAAGGAAATGCAGGGGCGATCCAGTTTAAACTATGGGCCTGTGGGGTTCTGACCCTTGCACCTTGATGCCGACAGAAAGGTTGGCCAAAAACGCATACGGAAAATAGCTTCTTTCGGTTTCGGGTCCTGGCTTGGCAGCCTCGGGACCCATGCACGGTGCAGACATACCCACACGTCGAAGCTGTCACTGAACTTTTATCACTCCATCTGGCCATCCAAATGCTCCTATGGTCTATACCCCTTGGAGTGAAGAATCGAGGGGCTTTATTAGGTGACCCACTACTCACTTGCTCCTGGGCTGCCTGGACGGATATCTGACTTAGTCCAGGTCCTTCCCGCGGGATGTGGTCTCCCGCGGAATGTGGTGGCACGGAAGAGTTCGATGGACAGTACAAGGTCCATGTTTATAATGCAAGGCAAGATGCATAATATTCACTACCAAGTAATATGTAAAATCATACAGAGCCAGCCCACCATTCTATTCCGCGATACCTGCTGGATCACTTATCCCTGTCCACCTCCCTCATCCCGCTACCCATTCTTGCCGTCTGTTCGGTCGGCCACTCCACCCATGGCCGATGATACTCATCAAGATGCTTTCGAGCGCCGTCCAGTAGATGCTCCGCCCATCCTTGCAAGAACCAGATTGAAAGACTAAACAATTTGAGCAGCACTGCAAAGTGTGCCAAAATCACCAACGATACCTGGTCTCTCCGCTGCAGCGCGTCCGTGTACTCGTCCTCGAGTTGATATGGCCAGATAAATAGATTCTGGTGGTTTGCACCCCCCTGATATTCGCCCTCCGGCCCACCATATGTGGCCCAGTAACACATTTTCAGCTGCTCAAGGGCTTTTGTATTTACAGCGGCCTCGACAATGTGGGTGGAGGAGCTCACAAACTCACTCAGGAGTTCAAATTGGCCGATCCAGTTCAGCCGGGTGCATCGTAGAGAAAAGGTGGCTGCGGCTGGCTCGGTTGCCAGCGGACATGGGTCCACAGGTCTGTCGCCCTCTGGCCCGCTGCCAATGGTCTGTTCTCCGATCATGTCGACCAATGTCCGCACTCCTCTGAGTAGGGGGAGCCATTGTGGGCCACCACTTTCACTGAAGAGGAGATAATCCCCTGGCTGTGGCCCACGAGCAAAGGTGTTAATGCATGCAAAAACAGCAGCGGTATAGACGGCGTGGCAATTTTGCGCATCGATTCGAGGCAGCATCTCCGTTACTTTGTGTAGGCCGAGTGTTGAGTAGTGAGCAGCCAGTGAGAGGTAATACTGCTTTCTCTCAGGCGGTTGGACCCGGGCGAAGGACAGGGCAGCAAACTCGTAGACCAAGTGAAGCACAAAGGGATAGGTAAATCCCAACGTTGGGGCCTGGAGACGAAGAGCATCGAATGTGGGAGCTTGGTCCCCAGAGCCCTTGAACTCGAGTTCGAGGTAGTGGTGAAGTAGCCTCAGCTCATCAGCATACTGGGGCAGCTCAGGCTCCTTAGAATGCACTGGTACTTCCGAGTCTCCCCTTGGCCTGCTGTCTTGCGACTGACAAGGAGGGGCAGAGTCTAGGCCACTGGACGGGGGTGTTGCAAGCCCAGTCCGAGGCAGAGGCTCCTCCCCCACCTCAGGCTCGACTGCCCACCTCGTTCTCGGCCGCCCTCGTTTCCCACGCTCTCGATGGCCTCCTCGAGAGTTCAGAAATAGACGGCGTTCCGTGTCAGCTTCTTGCAGCGTCGCCGTACCAGCCACGTAGTCACAACTCGTGCCAAAGGAGACACATTTGCGGCATTCAGGCTTTTCTTCGTCACACTATGATTGAGTCGGTCTTAGCTTTCAGTTCGGATCCAGTTCATTAGTTCGGGGTGCTGACTTTGATTCTCCGTTTTTTGCAGTTCCCACATCCCGTGCGAGACTTGTGATGGGACCGCCTACACCGAATTCGAGGCCCGTTCGATTGTGCATTTTGATCTTCACTGTGATCTTCAGGATGTGTTGGCAGGGGTGTATCCATTTCGAGGCTAGTCAGGGCGAAGGGCTCAAGGGGGTTGACGATACCCTATTGATACGGAAATGCACCGCATCGAGAGGTTTGGCGGACGCGGCTGCAGCTTTATATCTTTTTGATGTTTACGGATACAGGGTCCTGGGTCCTGAAAAGGTACTTCCGTCACGGCCAAGCTGTTGGGCAAAACCGAGGTACAACTCCACTCTGCTCAAACGTGAGAGACTATTGGCTCCTCTTACGCACGATGCATGCTGTGCGGCGGTGCTGCCTCCCCTGTCCCTGATTTCCGTATAGCCAGTGCCTGCATGCTTTTGTAGCATCGATTCCATCCCAGGGCCAAAGACGGGGTCACTTCATTTCGAACAACTCTATTGAGCCAGAGTCAGGCCCTGCGTCCATGCCATGTTTGGCCAAGCGATTGCGAATTGCCTGGTGATCCTCCTTCGACGAGGGTTCTGGTGCTCGTTCAGCACTGTTACAACGACGCCCCCACAAATTCTATCTACACCCACTACTCATGTGCGCAACGTGGATGAGTGGAAATGCGCGGGTGATTGTTAATCCCAGCCCTAGCATTGGCTCGTATGGGTGTGATCGCAAATCTTATGGGTGTGCTTTTAAGGACCCTTGTGTAAGTCCAGGCTCTCCCCCAAAAAAGGTGGCTTAGCTCAATGCGGAAATGGATTCGGCGGGTGTAATTTCCAAAACACTCGCTGGGCGACACAGCCTTCAATCAGATTATAGGACTACATTACCCATTCTTCACCTCGGCTTTGAAGACATAGAGGCCGCCCATTTTGGTGGAGAGATAGTCCACATCTATATGCACGACCCGCGACGAGGCAGAATCTGATCGCGGTCGTTCGCCGTGGTCTCGGTATATAGTATGGCCCTATATCGTGACTCAAGATGCTCTTGAACATTCATGACCCGGGCATTCTCCATCTCTAGCCTGAATTGTCATTCTCGCCTCTCTTTGAATATTCTCATATACCTTAAATACGTTTTCGCAAAACAACATTTCTGTGCCCAAGCTTGCCCCTCCATTTCCGTTACACACCAGGTCAACAGCATTCACGCCTCAACAATGGCATCGTCACAGGGCCACGGAGTCTGGGAGAACAGCCTCATGGACTGTACTCCCATCAGCGCGTGTCTCCTATCAACGTTTGTCCCTTGCATACGTAAGTCGCTTCGATGCCCAAAATGCTAGATCGAGCCAGACCTGCTAACTTCGGATTCCCAGTGTTTGGGCGAACCTCTTCTCGTATGAAGGATCCTAGCACTGGCCCTGATAACGTCAATTGCGATTGCATGATCTTCTGCGCCCTTCTCAACTACACCCCTTTCACTTGGATGTGAGTAAATGCAAACATTCCAGCTGTGTCTAGTACGAGAGAAAAGCAACTAACACACCGCAGGTACAACACAATGAAGCGAGGCGAGATCCGAGAAAAGTTTGGCATCGAGGGCAGCGGCTGCGGTGACTGCTGCGTCTCAATGTGGTGCCCTTGCTGCGCACTAATTCAACAAGATAATGAAGTCAAAGGCCGGCTGGCCCGAGAGGGGGTCAACACACAAGGATATCAGCGTGTCACTCAGTCCATGCAGGTACCGCCTGGCTATACTGGCAAGAATTAAAAGGTCCGGACAGACCTTCTTCTATTTCCTGTAAAATATTTCAGTGCCCCACATATCGAAAGGGGATGTGGGTGGTGTCTACGAAGGGAACAAGTACTATTTCAATATTTCAGTTCTTAAAATCTATGAGTCTCATTCAGAAATCCTTTATCGTTGATCGCCCTCTGCTACTGTATGTATCCTCCTCCATGTTTTCTCGGCAACACACGTGAAACTGCACGAAAGTCACTCCGACGTTCCTCGCGGCTCATTGTGATGCCAAGGCAAAGGACCATCGTCATGCGACAGAGTCACGGTCTGTTGATGTCAACTCGGAAACCACCTCAACAATGTTTCTGGTCCCTTTTCGATTTTTTTTTTTAGAGAAATTTCAATTCGCGGTGCCCTGAGATACCAAATTGGCGCGTTAAGGCAAGAATTTCCGAAGTCAAAACCTTGTTGTGAACTAGCTAGTGGAGCATGATTTGTGAAGTCTCCGAGCGGGATGACTTCACTCCGCATGTCAAGGGACTGAATCATTGAGGCTCCAGCACCACCGCCAACTACATGCGCTTGTAGCGCACTTTTGAACGATGTGATAATTAATGTCCCAATGCATAGCACGGTTTTACCGGACTTTAAGTTCAATGTACCTATCGCCGTTCCCGTCGCCGTCTTGTAAGAGATGGCAGCCATATATAACCATCATCCTGCCGTGTCCCTTCAAACGAGACATTTCAACATGACTTCGTCCAGAATTACATTCAATCCTTCAACATGGCGCCTACCTTCAACTTTGAGACCAATGCCAGCGACCTTGTGTCACACTATGCGCAGCAAATTGCAGGCAAGATCATCCTCATCACAGGGCCCTCGCCTGGGAGTCTTGGAGAAAGCTTCGCAAAACAAGTCGCTGCAGGGAATCCAGCTGTACTCATTCTAGCCGGCCGCTCGATATCAAAGCTGCAGGGCCTAATTGAACAGTTGAACAGCTCACACCCCTCCGTCCTCGTCAAGCCGCTGGCCCTGAACCTCCTCTCATTCGCTGATGTTCGCAAAGCCGCTGAGACTCTCAACTCCTGGGAAGACGTGCCTCATGTTGACGTGCTCGTCAACAACGCCGGGATTATGGCCGTGCCGTACCAGCTTACCGAAGATGGATTCGAAAGCCAGTTCCAGACGAACCACCTGAGCCACTTCCTCTTCACCAACCTCATGATGGACAAGATCCTGGCGTCGAAGTCTCCGCGCATCGTCTTCGTCTCTAGCGGCGTGCACCGCATCGGCCACATCCGGTGGACGGATTACAACTTCAACGAGGGCAAACATTACCAGAGATGGCTGGGGTATGGCCAGTCAAAGACGGCCAACGCGCTGACGGCTCTCGCGCTCGCTGAACGACTCGGGTCCCGAGGGGTTCTCAGCTTCGCTCTGTGTCCTGGCGTGATTTACACGAACTTGGCAGCGCACGGCCTTGATGACCAGGCTGCCTTCTCTGCGGACCTCACAGAAATGGATAACATCTATGGCGATAAATGGTTGTGGGGCATGGCCGACATGAAGTTCAAGAACTTGGACCAGGGCGCTGCGACACATGTATTTGCCTCGTTTGATGATGGCATCAAGAAAGACAACGGGGCATTCTTGTCGGATTGCCATGTTGCGGATCCGGGCTTGGAGGAAGTCTATTCGTGGGCAACCAACAAGGTTGATGCGGAGAGGCTATGGAAACTGAGCGAGAAGCTTGTTGGGCAAGAGTTCAACTTTTGAGAAATTGATGCATTATCTGCTTCAAAAATGCGTTGAGCCATAGTTACCTATACGAAGGTCTTGAATTCCACTCCATATATCTTCTTTCTACCTCGTTGCTGAGGATAAATTGTTTCGTTTCTAATCCCAATACATGTGAAGCGTATGCGGTGCCTTAATGCAGTGGTGAGCTCTTAAGACCCATTGCAGAAGGCGGGGAGACACAATCCCGGTTCTGGTAGAATACAGGAAATTGGGGGAAAGCTAAAAGGGACTAGATAGGACATCTACTGGTTGCTGATAGGAGTGTAGGTAACCTCAAATATCGGCGACAGGGGAGTGGCTATCAAGTAATCATGTAATGGCTTGTTTAATTGTTGACTCGTTGTAGATTCAATAAGGTCTCCTAGGTATCTAGTGGTAATAGCAGTGTCTATGGAACTAATCATGCCTTCTACTTCTCATAGCTTACCAGGGTACCGGGCCTCGATCATCAGAGAAAGTTCCAGTTGGCCCTCCTTCACCCAGTAACGCCATGTCAACAATTCTCTTAGCACCCTGTTCGGGCGTGCGACCCCCTTCAGCGTAACTGGTCAGCTTGGTCTTGACATAGCCAGGGCACACAGCATTGACAAGTCCTCCAGCGCCAGACAGAACCCTTGAATAACTACCCACAAGCCTATTCAATGCGGCTTTGCTGCAGCTGTACGATCTTGGCTCGCGGTGCAGACTGTACAGTGGGGATGTCTTGTCGCACGACATGCTGATGGAGGCTAAACTCGAGGACACGAACACCACCCGAGGCGAGGAAGACTTATTGAGAAGCGGCAGGAGGGCATCCGTGAGAATTGCCGGGCCTGAGACGTTTATGTCGAAGTTTTTGGCAAATATCTCGCGAGCGGTCAGGCCCGGGACCTGGTCCACGTCGCCGCCGGCGTTATTGACGAGTATGTCTAGTTTTCCGTGGGCGTTCTGGATCTGGTGCACGGCCTTTGTGATGGATTCATCAGAGGTGAGGTCCAATTGGACTGAAGACGCTGAGTGTCCGCTGCGACGAGGTCTGCCACAACTTTTGCACCGGCTTCTGGGTTTCGAGCGCTGATGATGACGTGAAGGTCTGGTTGTCTCGCCAGCTGGTGAGCAACTGCCTCGCCAATACCCGTGTTCCCGCCCGTGACCAATGCGACAGCCATTTTGATAATGTATGAGGGAAAGCAAGCGGTGTTGGCGGGTGTAATTCTTTTTTCGAATGAATTCTGAGTTGAGTGTAATGAAAGGAAACCTACATGTTCCGCACTCGAGCTTAAAGACCACTTGCGTCCCAGATTTGTGGCACGGTCTACACGAGAGCTGTTATATGACTCCTGTCAGTTCCTAGACCCACCAACTTCGGACCTCGGAGAACTTCTGTTGTGCGCAATAAAATCAAATAGTGGGATCATTTCAAAGCTTGTAGATCCGCACGGCTGCTGGGAGTTTGAAGTATACCGAGAGGCCGAAGCTGGCACATAGTCGCCAAAATCTCCGTGGTAACGGAAACCCTGTCTTCAATGGCTGTCGGTGAGTACCGAAACAGACCACCCCGCGCCCTGCTCCTGCAGGCAGGGGTAATGTGCCGGTAGTGCAGGGCTGCATACGCCAAGCCATATCAGCCGCAGTGTGCCTAAAGAGGGGTCTGCTTTTACACCAAATTTTAACCACGCATACAAACTTCACCAGTCATCGCCGGCAGAGCTGAGCAACTCGACTTCGGAAGCGCTGTTGTGGTCATTGTTGCGACCGTTGAAAGCTAGGATCCCAGTAGATGGGACATGTCCAAGACGGCACCCACCTGGGAGACGCTTCCCCGCCCTCGGAAGGATTTGATGGGAGCGGATCATCCTTGTAGTGCCAGTGCTCATACACTTGGCTTTAAAGCTTGTTCATGAAGGAAGCCCGGTCTCGACCAAGCCAGAAGATAATGACGAGATATGGAGTCGACACAGAATCAGTCAGTCTTAACGGAAGAGCCGGGCTTGACCCTTCGATATGCGGAAGGCACCCGACGTTCCCCCAGCGCGGCCCAGTGGGCGCAATACCAGCCATTGTTGAAGAGACTTTACGTGGTAGAAGGGCGCACACTGGGGGTTGTCATGGAGACCATGAAGAGAGATTTCGGCTTTGAAGCAACGTGAGAGCCATAGTCTTGCCAATTTCTCTCCATCCAACTCGTTTAGACTGACATGTGACAAAGGGCAAAGATGTACAAGGCCAGGTTCAAGGCTTGGGGCTTTAAGAAAAACATTAGGCTCCGGGTTGGCGAAGATCAAGACATCATTCAACTTCTACATGAGAATGCACGACCATCCGGGCAGTCCGGAGCGCAGACCGGGAATCTTCTCCTACGCAACGGCCAGCTCGTCCCACAAGATCGACTGGTGAAACATCTTCGCCGCCGGAGAGAGGGAGGGGCCAACATTGACAGACACCCGATCAGGGCCATGAGACCCCCCGACACAATATATGTGTCCGAAGCTGTGCTGTCTCAAGTCCACAATTTCATCCGCGGGCAATGGGAGGAAACAGTCTCCACGGCGGAACAACTAGACACCTTGCGAGAGGAGCGTCCAGGAAACACCGAGTGCAACGCTCTGGCCCACGGCGTCAGGTACGCGCTTGAACAAAAGAAACTCAACGATGCTCTGGTCCTCATGCGCCGCGCACCGAATGTTCTAGCGGACTTGATCGAACGGCGTCCACCCAACATGCTGTACGTACTATTTATGTCTCTCGCATACTTCACATTTGGGGGGCTTCTCAAAGGCCCAGAAGCTACCCAGCTTTTGGTCGTGGTGAGATATCTCGTCAAGTATGCTGCGGTATTCGCTGCCAAGGACCAAGGTTTGCCAAGTAGCCATCCCATCCGGCAAATACTTGGATTGCTCGCCAACACAGATGAGAACGAAATCTTCCAGCTGGCGAAACAGGCTTGGCTTGTCAACTGTCAGTCATGGGACGGTCTGATGGATAGCCCGCGGAGCACGTATGCTATTGCATCATGGATCAGCTACGGCGAATTTAACGGGTTTGATGCGCTGCCATCGAACCTCGGAAGTATCATTGAGCTCACCCTTGAACAAAATGCAGCGAAATATGGAGAGTACCAGTAAGTCGCTATCCCTATTTATCAGCTCGAACCACTTGCATTCGAATCATGAGGTACCTGCACAAAGCTTCCGTGACGGCCAATGACCTCTTATATCCTACGCGTACTCCTATTCTTCTGCCAAACGCTTGCATCAGGACTGGCAGATTGTATTGACATTCGTCACTAGTCGTCGCACCACACACGCACTGCAAATGTACTCAATGTACCTTACATACCGCGACCGGGCCCACGGGAGAGACCCTTATTTCAACATGGAAATTGTTAGGGTATTCGAGGATCTCCTGCGGCGGGGGCCTCAAGGACTTCTGAGAGCTGATGCCCTCAGCTGGCTCGCTAGGGCGTCCAGGGCGCGCGGGGATCGAGACTCTGCTGAGAGCTATATGCGCAACCTGATCAACTTCTTGCTCGAAGATGCTGTTCACAGACACTCATTGGCGAGGGGGTTCATGAATGACCTGGAGTCGTGGTTCATTGAGTGGGGAGATACCCAGAAGGCTGCAGAGCTGGCAGAGTGGCGGGAGGAGGAATTGGGCGCTGAGCCAACAGCATGAGCCAAACAATCCTATCAAGGTTTATGATAGCAACTGCCGACGATGCTCAAAGCGTTCTCGTGCGGTCAATGCAGGATATTTGGACGAGTCTTGGAATGGATGCCGAATAATACGGTGCTCTAGACTCAATCACAGCATCGATATTATGCGTGTCACGCTCACCAACGTCCAGGGTGAGCTCAAGCCACGAAGACCATTAAATCATGACTTATTAATATGAAATTTTTAATACGTGTTTATTCCTTAGTTTCCTTCTTCATATATATATGCCTGGAAGGCGTACACGATTCGTTTATACAGTGGTCAACGCTGAAACCAGTGTTTTTTTGACTGAGCCCAGAAAACATCGTTCATATCAACCAATTTGTAGTGGCCGTCACCTTCGTCATCAGCGTTCACATCATCCACCCGTCTGAACAACCTCAACACCCCCTTGTTCCCACATGCAGCCGCTACATCCACCGCCGTCTTCCGTCCGCTATCCTCCACCATGGGGTCTAGCCCCCTCGCTATCAGAGTCTTGAAACGGAGGGCGTGTCCCCTCGCCGCAACGTGCAACAAGCTCTGCCCGGCGTTGTCCAGCGCACCGAAGTCCGCTCCGGCCGCCTCGAACGCCGCGATACCGCCCTCTTCGTCGTACGTCTTTGGGTCACGATCGTGAGTGCAGATTTCGTGCTCGTCCTTTGTGAATCCGTCGTAGTACCAGAATAACGGTGTCTCACCTTTCGAGTTACGGGCGTTGACGTCGCATCCCAGTTCAATGAGCTTGTTGAAGAGGGGTTGCATGGAGGAGACCCAAAGCATGCGAGACAGGAGGTGAAGGACTGTGTTTCCTTCGTTATCTGCAATGACAGGGTCCGCTCCGGCTTTGACAAGTGCGTCGGCTGCTGTTGTCTTCTTTTCGCAAATGGCTCGGTCGACGGCCAAGTGCAGCGGCGTCTTGCCGTCTTTATCCGTCTGATTGATGATCGACGGGTGGTTACTTAGCGAATACTCAAGCGATTTATCAATAGGTGGTAAGTGGTGGAAGCTGTCCGAAGGTAACCTGAGCATGTGGTGCAGCATGTTCTGACCCAAGCTGTCCCGTGCTCCCACATCCGCGCCGAGAGAGACGAGATGGCGGAACATAGATGTCTCTGTCGATGTCTTGGGATACCATGGATCCCACGGGAGCAGATTTAGCGGCACATCGGGACCTCGTCTAGAAGAGCAAACTGCGTGGAGAAGGGTACGACCACTACCGTCTCGCTGATTTGCGTCGATGTTTGGCAGCTTCAAGAAGGGGCGCACGATGTGTCCGTCAGCTAAGAGCTCGTGCAGGATAACGCAGTCCTCGTGCAGATGTGGATCGAAAGAGTACTCCGGCTCTGCCGTGGCGTCATACCTATGGGGCAGTTCGCCAGAGGGACTAAAGCTATGGAAGTCTTTCGCAACTCGCCGGGAGCAAGTCTTTTGGTTGTAGCATTCTTTCCCAGAGCATTTCATAAACGTAGCAAACGGGTTAGCTCCATGCGACAAGAGAATGTCGATTAGCCTCAGGCCTGCTGCTTGAAGTGCTTTCCTCTCTTTATCTTGGAGATGTTGGCTCGACTGGGCCGCGACGTGATACAAGGGATACAACTCGGCGTCTGGTATAGTTGTATAAATATCCCGTGGGTAAAGAAACCCACTCTGGATCTTCCAGGGTCTCTTCTTGTTCTGCTCGAATCGCACGTTGGCATCGCCACCAGACGATAATAGAATCTCAAGCACTTCGGGCTGCTTCTTGTTGATTGCACTAAAAATTGCATCGGCGTGTATCGTCGCTCCATGCCGAAGCATGAGACGAGTCATCTCGACATCACCACCAGCATAAGAAAAACAACTTCGTCCATAATTATCTGTGGCATTGACATCTGCTCCACCCAGGACAAGTTGTCGAGCGGCTTCCTTGTGGAAAAGTCTGAGGCGGCGTTTCGTGTCCATGGCGACATGCAGTGGTGTCTGGCCACCCGAGTTCTTGACCTCGAGGTTTGCACATTTGCTGATCAAATATGGCAGAGCTTGAGCGACGTGCCACCAGTGGTATCCTTTGGCGAGCGAGTGAAGTGCACTATCTTCCGGCGAGGCGAGTTCGTACCCGCCCTCAACCTGCTTGTATTTTCCGTGAAGCTCATCAATGTCAACTCCGAAGCCCTCTACAAGTAGGCGGACCATGTCCAACATGGGTAACTCCTGTTGGACTGCTTGTAACAGAAATGACTGGCGATAATCGTTGAAATTGTCATCAGATACGTCATGGGTCCATGTTCTATTGTGGCCGAACACAGGCTGGATCTCATCGCCTGGGGCAGGCCAGTTGCCCTTGTCGACTTGTTCCTGAGCCACAAGCAAGCCGATTCGTTTGACCAGAGGAGTGAAACCCCGTTTCACGAGGATTCCTAAGTTACTCAGTCCATGGCTCATATGAGGGGCTAGGAAGTCAACGCCCAACTTGACTAAATCTTCCATCACATCGTATTCCCGACGTCGGAGTCGTGTAAGGAATAATATTTCATTTGCTTTCCCTGGCTCAATGACTCCAGGCTCACTGAGTGCCTCGTACATGGCTTCACGTTGGTAGGGGATCAACTTCTCGTCGAAAGTCGGCGCTGGGGGCCCAAATTGTGACGAAGCTTCTGGACTTTTCAATGGCCGTTTCTTGCTTGCATCTGACAGGCACTTTAGCGCATACTCCCGACAGTCGGATGCTGTGTCGGTTATTGACGGATATCCTTCAGAACGCTTTGCGAAAATGTTCTCGGTCAGATCACCGCCATGGTCCAAGACCATTTCAATGATTTCCTCGAGCCTTGTCGTGTCGTCAAGGGGATCGACTTGGTATTTGCCGTCGAGGCCAACCGCCACATACGGACGGGTGAGGTCCTCCTTTGTAAGACCGCCACAAGCGCCGTTCTCTGCATCATGAGGGGCCTGTCTGCGCCAGAGTTCAAGTTCGTCCTCAAATCCAGTGATTGCGGACCGTAGGTTCCTGCCCTTGACATCCGCTCCGGCGTCGAAGAGCATGGAAACTATCTCTGGTCGTCCTGATAAACAAGCATAGTAGAGTGGTGTGGTCCCGTTGGCTTCAGCGTTGACTCCTATAATTGCGCTGTTGCTCGTTCTTCTGAGCCAGGCTCCTTGGATCATCAGGCTGCTAGGTAGCTGTTTTGAGTCTCGTCCTTGAAGAGTGTCGAGAACCATGCCGACGATATTGCCTTGCCGAGATCTGGCGGCGAGGTGAAGCGGTGTCAACCCTTCGAACGTCTCAATCGTAGGATCGGCACCAGCGTCGAGCAGCTTTTTGGTGTGATACTCCGACACAGTGACAGCTAAATGCAACGGTGCAATACCGTCCCTATCGCGGACATTGATATCTTTCGTACAGGAAATAACCAGATCAAGGAGAGAATCTTCCTTCTCGCGGCGACTGTTCTCGGCGTTAATGCAAAGCCGATGAAGCGGTGTTCGACCACGGTTGTTGGGTCGATTAACATCAATGCCCAAGCCGAGAAGCATCTTCAACAAAGCGAGAGCTTTCCAATCATAGTGGGGGTTGATCCCCAGGCACAACTCGTGCAGCAAAGTGTTGCCCTGGAAATCTACATCATGAATATCGAGGCCCATACTCACAAAAAAGTCGAAGCGCTCAGGTTGGTAGGAAAAGGACTGTGACTCTTTCTGTGACTTGATGACCTCGTGAAGCAAGGTTCTTCCCTCATAATCTCGACATCCCAGCCAAGCACCGCGTTGCAAGAGGCTCATGATAGCATCTCGGTAGTCTTTTTCTGATCTGAAGTCACGCCCAGGGATAATGCGGAAGAGGAGCGTCGCGCCATTCTTGTGGTCCCTTGTATTTATGTCGGCGCCTGCCTGAATCAGGACGTTCATCAAATTGAATACTGCTGAACCTCGCGAGAACATGACTTCAAGGGGCGTTTGCCCGGATTTGTTCCTCAAATTGAGGTCTGCACCAGCGCGTATGAGCGCTTCAACGACGTTCGGCGTTGAGTTGTGGGATTGCAGCGAGATATGCAGTGGCCCATTGCCGTGATCGTCGACAATGGTACAGTCGGCTCCGTATTCGATGAGCTTGAGGGTTGTTTGTTCGTAATACTCACGAAGCGAGAGAAGCAGTGGCGTTTCCCCACTGAAAGTTGCCCTTTTGTTAACGTCCGCCTTGCCAGTTTCCACCAGTAGAGACAAGCATTCAACCGGCATCTTCTCATGAAGAGCAGTGCAGCCACGGCCATTGGCTACATTGGCATCAACACCTGCGTCGAGCAGAATCCTAAGCCAAATGTGGTTATTAGTCGCTATATGCAGAAGAGAATCGCCGGAGGGAGACCGGTCATGGATATCGGCCCCTTTTTCGATGAACAACTCTAGCAGACTCTTTAGCTCTTCTGGCTTGCCTCCTGGATCCATTCTTTCCTGTGAGCCAAGGACTGCGGCATATAGTGCTGTGAGACCAGCCGGCCAAGGTTGGCCGTCGTCATTGTAACGCATTGGCTTCATGGCGTGCATCATGATGCGCGACCCACCCGAGCCACCAAATTCGTCGTAAAATTGGCACCGTATTGTAGGATCAGCCCCTTCATTCAGAAGCAGGCTCATAGTCTTCAAGTGTACCCGCAGGCTTGCCAAAAACAGAGGTGTCGCGCCACGGACCTTGCGGTTGATGTCGACTCCTGGGTGCTGGAGGATCCGTTGGACAAAATCGTGTCGGCCCGCTCCCGCCGACCAGGCAAGGGCTTGATGAACAGGTTCATCATCCTTGAGACAATGCAGGAATGCCTCCAGGGCCTCGAGATGTCCGTTCTGACAAGCATACTATACAAAGAGTCAGCAGAGACAAAACAGTTGATACATTTACCGAGGCTGCAAGGATAACGTTACTTACCATCAGAGGCGTGTGTCCTTTTGAACGCCGTGCGTTTCCGCACCGCCTTCCTCGATCCTCCTTAGTCTTCCTAGTCAATGGGTCCACTCCGGAGCCCAAAAGTACTTTGATAACCTCAGTATGGTTCTTAGAGGCAGCCTCATGTAAAGGCTTGAGACCTTTGTCAGTCTCTTCCTGGTCTGGATTTGCGCCAGCATCTATCAGAACCTGAACCACGTCGGCCATTCCTTTTGAGGCAGCCCACCACAAGGGGGTCTTGCCGTGAACATCCACTGCATCTACATTAACCACGGGAAACAATAGCAGGTGTCTTGCGTACGCAGTGAGTCCGTGCATTGCTGCGACGTGCAGTGGTGTTATCCCAGTGTTGGAATCGCCTACGGTGAACCACTGGAGCTTAATCCAGGTCTCGATAGAGCATGGGTCTCGCATCAGCTTTTCCAGCGCCAGGTTGATGTCGGTCTGGTCGTTACCTGCGGCTGTCGATCTAGCAACATGGACATGCCAGTTGTCCAGTGCGTAAGATATGAAAGGATATTTGAGCTTCAGCTTGATGTCTTTGGTGTCTTGAGCCTTTTCAACTTCGTCAAACACACCGGACAGTAAGTAAGCCAGACATGCTGAACCTAGCCTCGCGTGTGCCTCTCCAAAAAGAAGCACCGGGTAGCCATCATCGTCAGGCGACCTGGTCGTGCCCTTGAGGCACTCCGTGAAGGAGTGATGAATGACACAGACGGTCTCGTCGGGCAGGATCTCCAACAGGGGGCCACATGCAGCCCTCACAAGGTCCTTGGTTGCCCTCAAGTCTCGATCGGTGTCGTTGTTGTATGTGACATTTATCATTTCAGCTATCTCGAGGAGTCTGAGCGGGCGTGTCGCATGAGTTGCGCACTGCAGAATCAGACGTTGGATAGTGTGAGGAACTCCAGACCTATGGGAGTGTTCATGGAGCAAGTCGGTATACATCTGATTCATATCAGCTGGCAAAGAGTCGAGAACTGCTTTGATTTCGGCTCCTGGCTCCAGGAAGGCATCCATGGCCAGCTTAGCATATAGGAAGAGACCATTCGCCCGGCCAGGGATGGCCCCTTGGATCAGTTGTTGATCGTCAGGGCAGATATTCGTATTTTGCAATCCCTGTCGTACAAAAGTCGAAATGTCGGCATCGACCATGTTCTCTTGGAGACGAATCTGAGTACATTTTGCGCGTCTCAAAGGACCCTCGACAGCAGGAACGGGGCGGCTAGTGATCAGTACTTTGACTTTTGAAGGATTCCAGCTCCCAAGCCCAGCTAAAGCTTGCAGGAAAGCATCATTGCCACGGTCCATTTCATCGAGAGCGTCAGCCACACAGTAGACCCGCCCAGGGAGTCCAGAAAACGCGAGTCGAAGATCATCCCACAAGTCTTGCATCGACATGGTGTCAAGTGCTCGAGTTTTGTCGCGAAATCCCTCTTTTACGACGTAGCCTTTCAACTTCTTTTGGAGAGGCGGGCTATACACCAAGACTTGATCCAGCCAATCTCTGAGAAGTGCAACCGGTTCATGGTTTGCGTCGATAATTTGTCGGAAGAAGAAGTACAGGACTGGACTCCCCTCACTGTTGGCAGAAATTTCCTTGATGATACTTGACGCCAACACCGATTTCCCAGATCCTGGGATCCCCTTGATCCAGAGCAGTCCGGTATCTTCGCTGTGCAGCCAATCCTTGTAGGAATGCCCGGTCTTCAGCCAGTCGCCGGTGCCTCGGACATGCGAACCAAGGTGTTTGCGGTACTCGCTGCTTTCGAGGTCGTACGGAGTGGGCTTGAGCCAGGCTCTGAGCTTTTGAATGACCTCGGGTGACTCGGGCAGGATCTGTTCAGGATTATAGTCGCTAACATCATCGCGGTAAATAATGATAGCCCCGTCGTCACTTTCGGAAGACATTGCTTATTGGTGCCTAAGTCAGTTAGAGGTGCCTGCCTGTCCCAAGATATCAAGTGGTAATGCTTGGGCTAGGCAAGCTGGAAGATTGTTAACTGGGTAGAAGTGAGCGTAAGATTTGCGAATAAAAGCACTCAAGAGGGGATCAAATAGAATCAAGGGGGTTCAGGCTGAGTCATCACATCGGCGAGGCAATCAGGCAGCAGCGAGTCTAGGGGGAGGGGTAGGTCACAGCCTGCATACGGGCTGCCTAATGGGATTTCTGTGCAACAAACCACCGTCTTGGCCCGCAGTACTTCTGCAATTTATTCTGATAGACCAGAAGAGAACTTTACAGAAATCTTCTGAAAACTGTTTTAATCTTCACAGACAAGTGCGATTTTCCTTGGCAGAGAGATCTGGAGGAACCATTGGATTGTAGGATAGACTGTAGAATTAGTGGTGGGAAGCTACCAGAGGGTACTGTTGGAAGTACATGAGGGAGGGCCATGCCTGCAAGGGAGAGTGCAGGTGCATTCATTTGCCTCTTCCAATTTGACTTCTGGTCTTACCGATAACAGATGCTGCAGAAGCACCCTGGCAGGGCTACCACACCACCCAACACCTGTGATGCACTGCAGTCGGGCAACAACTTATTCCGTGCTGTCTCAGATTGTGGCTGGTGAATTCCTGTGAACACGTTTGCTGCTCAGACTTAAATCTGATAATGTGGAATTTGTCCATTCACAGAAACGACCTGGACCTGGAACTTGAGTAAAGTAATAGTTCAGTCATTTTGCCACATGTTTTGCCCACAAAAAGCATCTTTCACGTAGGCGACACCCCTATTGAAGAAGTCAAATTCCCTCAGGCAACAACCCACAATTGCGAACCTTTTGGTATCACAGCATTGCAATGTCTGTGGCAAGGTCGAATCCACTCGATGACAAAAGGTGGGACTCCGACCCCGCGGAGCCGCCCATACCGCCGGCCCCAAAAATCAAGAAAGATATGCAATTCTTGACTATCGTTGGGTTGGCTTTTGATGCTCTGTGCCACCACCGTCTTCGTCACCACTACATTGGATACCCGAAAGCTCTGCACACTTGTGGAATCTACGCCTTCTGGGCCGGGGTCTGGTATTGCGCTACCAAATCTGGAGACTGGTCCCATGCTGCCATCGCAAAAGACCGGAACAAGATCGCTGCTGCTACCGTGCCCGCATACGACGGCATTTGGGACCATGGTAGAGTGTCCACTGCGAATCAGCTTGAGACCGAGCCATTGTCACGGAATATTGAGCGGGTGCACTCCGCGGCCTGTTGTTCGCTCACCATGGTTCCAGTGTTCGTGCGTCTTACTTATGCCTATCGACCATGGTTCTGGCAGCGGCCCCTTCCTTTCAAGATGATGTGGCTCTGCGGGGCGGCTTGCACCACAATCATATCTGACGGTGCTTTTGGTGCTATGATTTATTCACGTTCAAGGCTTGAGAGGGGCACGGTTCGGAGAACGTGAAGGCTGAGTAGGGTGCTGCGTGCACATGGGAGGGATTCACTTCGGTCAGGAGGCGTGGGTGGGATCAGGAAGCTCACCAATGGGTGCGATGGAAGAGATGGAAAAGATGGTCGCACTGTCAAAGAAACATGGCTTGCGTTGTACACTATGTCACGATAGCTACATGAATTCACTCAACTCCTTCCTTGACAACCCATTAACAGGAGGCAGTGCCTTATCCCAAGCCCATTTCTTGGCCCAGTGCTCGTCGAGAGACCCTTGGAGCAACTGCACAACATACTTACCAAGAACAGGCAGAAACTTCCAGCCGTGGAACGACCCAATAGTTGCGATATAAAGGTTATGGCTCGCAGAATGTGCAGAGATGATGAAGTCTTCGCTGGGCGAGAGAGCATCCCTAGGTGCGGTTAGTTCCATATATGGAGTGCTGCGCACTTTCAAGCATCATCAAATGACCTCGGGAGGTGCTCACCAGCAGATACGATAGGTTTCCGTGCTGAAGTCATCGCTCAGCTTTCCGTAGATTATCTTTCCTGCAAGATCTACATCTTCTCGCAGCGTGGCCGGGACCTCGAACTGGGCGTAATCTGGCTTCGCTGGAGGGCTGGATATGGAGGTCCCGTTTGGGTGTGGCTGTGTGTTCCTGAAAAGTGTCTGTCCCCAGAACTTCAGTGTCCTGTCTCTTGAGTGAGGAACGCTGCCATTGCTTGGGCCTGTCATAGGTCATTAGTCGCTTCAACCTGACACATCGATGCATTTAAAAGTCTTCGAAGTACCTCTCTCAAGCGGCAGCGCCGCACTTCCCACCGGTCCATTGTAAAGCCGTGCTGCGTTGTCCCCAGAGACAGTGGTAACTCCTGAAGTCACCCCGATAGCGACGAATCTGCCATCAGCATGAAACTCGGGACGCCCAGGAGCACTATCGGCGAGCAGTTTTGCCGTATATGCACCGGTAGACAGAATGTAGGAGTCAGCCGTCAGAATGTCGCCTCTAGACGTGAAGACGCCCGTCGTTTTTCCCTGTTCATCAAACTCCAGCTTTGAGACATCTGCCTCAACGTACTCGACCCCTAGTCTCACGGCCTCCTCGATCGTGGCCCGCAACGCCTCTTTCGCTTCTGCCCATCCGCTCAATTTGTTGATCTGGACCTCTTTCACGCCGGTATAATCACCATCCTCGAAAATGGCCCCATGGGTTTCCCGAGCCTCTTCAACGGGTAGAGTGAGGAGCCCCGAGTCCACGCCGAGCTTCCTGAAGTTCTCTTTCATCCTCTGTGGAAAATCCGTCGTCGTGACCCAGTAAGCCCCGCTCTCGTGATAGAACGGTTTCCACAGAGGATCGTTGGCCCAGCGCTCTTTCGCCTCGAGACCTAGTCTCATGTAGTCGATAGCGGCATAGTCCGCGCGCACGACTTTGTTCCAGTCCCAAGAAGCGGCAACGCGAGTCGCTGCGGTGTAAGCGTTGCGATCGATCAGTATCACTTTCGCGCGGGGTTCAGCCCTGATTAGGTGGAGTGCCGTCGAAGCGCCGAAGACACCTGCGCCTACAATGATGTAGGACCTGACCCCTGATGAACTCGAGTCCTGGTTGTCCATTTTAGATCTTGATCGTGGACCAAGAACACCGTATAGTTGATTGTCTTGGATAAGTTTACTTTGCAGCTTGTATATTAGACCGGCCGGGCAAGCTGTAGACAGGCTATGGAGTGCGGGGGACAAACAGTCCGCAAGAGCGATCAGCCGACTCCGGCATGTGGTTCCACGATGTTGTCAGATCGAGACCTAGTGTATCACTGTGATTGCATGTGGCTGAAATATTTGAAAGTTTGACCACGCTACATGGGACTATCGAAAACACGTTCAGCACGAGTGCAGGAGAATAAGCAGCTGGACTGAAGCTGGAATGTGGAGGTCTGTGTCCTAAAAGAGAATACGAAAATCTGCATATACACTCACGCCTCCATCCATACACTCACGCACAAGCACTTTATTTGGTCTTGAAGTCTAAATAGAAAGCCTTTAGCAACAGCTTGTACCGTGTGACAGGAGCAGAAAGTGCGGAATAGACGAATGAATCCGTCCTCGAAATCTAAGCCCCTTTTTAGCGAACTTTCTGCGACCGAATGTCCCTGTCTCTCTAATTCTAGAGCATAATATTGCCTAGGACACATGACCATCATGCGCACAAGGCTTCCTTCCCAATGCATTGCCCCATAATTCTAGTTAGCCACAGACTTTGACACCTCCACGCCGATTCTTTGCGCTTCAAGACTACTAGCGTCTGTATCTTGCTGACCTTCGCTTTGGACTTCGACAACGTCATTCGGGCCTTCCTCTTGTTGACCATAATAGAAGATGGCCAAAAGCGTAAAGGGTATTGTGAAGCCCCATAGTGAGAACCCAAGGATCATCTGTTTCAGGTTCGAGACCGATGTCGCGCCCACTGCATATGCCACAACGCTCCCAATCGATTCCCACGATCGGAGGATACCGGTGGTGCGCGCAATATCTCCGTCATTCTGGCCTCCCTTGATCTCAGCCATCAACCAATATATGTATGTCTGCAGAACTTCGTAGAAGAATTTGAATAGGAGGTAGACAGCAAAGGCCGAGTTGAACCACGGCCCTCCACCGATATCGAATGTGGGAGGGTCTTCAATCCTGGACAGTTCGGACTCTATGACGGCGTTCCACGTCCAGGCACCAGTGACGAACACTAGGACGAAGATGTAGACACCTTTGCTTCTGGCGGAACGGGAGAATCGGTTCCAATCAAGCAACAAGCCCGTCACTAAGTCGCCTGCGGCCCCAACAATCGCGGTAAGGAAGGATGCCAGCGCCCTCGAGCGAACCGTGAAGTAGGCTATGTAAAATGGTTAGCACTATTTCTAGTCTCTAAGCAGCTAATTGTAATCCTTCAAAGGCTTTGGACAAATACTTACTTGTAAGATAATTGCTCTGGTATGTTACGCCAAATTGTCCAGCCATGAACACAGGTATGAGCATCAGCATCTCACGATTCCGCAGTTGCTTCCAGATAGCGCGAGCTTCGAACCCGAGGGTGGTCTTCTTCATGTAGGGGATCTTGGTGCCGTCCTTCCTGATGACATTTTGCGGCTGAGATAGCAGCAAGGCGAATGGTGCTCCAAGGGCCGAAATGGCCACAAGGCCTTGGTATGTAGTGTAAGTGACTTTCCCAGCATGGTTCGTGTTTATGTTCAAGGCGAGAGATATAGCACCGCCCACAAGCGGGCCCAATTGTCGGATACACATCCATATAGCGACATATCTGTTGTGGTGGTCAGTCATGATGAACTCTGATCGCCCCGCCGCCCATCCTCGCTCCATGGAAGCCGTCTTAATAAACCTACCTCCCTCTTACGGTCTCCTCAGGCCACCCAACTGCAATTGCTGCTTCGCTAGCCCAGAACAGTGACGCTCCGACCCCACAGGAGGCAGCCCCCAACAGCATAAACCATTGGTTTCCATATCGATTGTTACAATATAATCCGGCAGCATATGGAGTGTAAAATGCCGCGCCAATGAACAGAGTCCATTTGGCGGTGATCCTGTTTGTAATGCCGCCTGCAATGACACAGCCTATCGACATAAGGCCATAGGTAAGGGCATTCGCAGCATTATTCAAAAATGGCTACACCGCACATTAGTCAAAGGAAGGAAGTTGGACATGGAGTACGCAAGAAGTGATATTGCTGTAGAACTCAGAATTTGCTTACTGTAGCGTTGCCACCGGCTCCCAAGTTGTTGAGTGCGGTCCATATACCGGGCTCACAGAAGGCTACCAGCCCGACAACGATGATCTGGAAAAGACATGACCTGTAAACACGAACTAGACGATCAGGTGCCATTTTGGGCATTCGAAATGCCAGGAAGTGCAGAAACAGAGTGGAGGAGACATTTGTACACCATGTCCTGTACCGGGAGATGCTGGAGGCTATCAACGACCAACCCACTGTAAAGTACAGTTAAGAAACGGTTACTTCAGGTTCAACAGGAGGATTACTGGAAGGTACGGTTGAAAACTGCAAGTTATGGTTGAAAACCACTACAACCGTAGGAAGGAGCCCTACGGTAGCTGCAGTTTTCAACCATACCTTCCAGTAATCCTCCCGTTGAACCTGAAGTAACCGTTTCTTACTGGTCAGCTACTATACTTTCCAGTTGAGGCCTGTACTTTACAGTGGACCACTCGTTGAGGGCTTCTGATATCTCCCGGTACAGTCTAGCCAGGCAAACGCCTCAACTTTATTCTCGAACTTGTTACTACGGCTAGTGGTCGCCGTGTAAATCTTTTGCATCAGGGATAGCCCTACCGAGCGTTTGAATAGCACGCCATATTTCTGGCTCCTGTACGCAAGGTTTTTCGTAGGTCTAGGGGCAGCAAAGAGGCCGAATTGCCTCCGATAGCGTTGCATATGCTGCCGCTGTGAGCACGTAATGCCCCACCCATATGATGTCTGTCACTGCTTGATGCGATGATGTGCGGGCCCATACAGCAAGACAGTTCAATCAAATTAACATTCCGGAGTTTTGCCAACGGCGACCAAAAGACGTCGCATTTTCCCGACCTAAGGGTATCCACTCAGTCACTGGAACATGTATGTAAGGGCCATCCATATTTCTTGTTACAGCCGTAGCGCAAAAGAACGATGGCTGGCGGACAAGTCTCCTCGCAGCCACGGTAGGTGAGGAATAAGAGCACTTGCAGCTGCCACCACACGCTTTATGGCCTGGAGACGGCTGCAAGTTCTTCGTTCTTTCATCCATGAACACGAAGTTCACCTAGGCATGGCACACCACTGACAGCTCAGCCACATCCGTAACACGAGATAATACTGTAAAAGGAAGAGTAACTTTACTGTACTCAATCTACAGATGAAATGGGACCGTTAAGTGGCAAGAGTATGAGTGTAGTCCCTGGTTTAGACTACAACGTGCCGCGCATCCTCTTTGCTGTGTTTGTGTGGGCCTTGGCGGAGTCCCTTGGTCGTGTTCATATACTATGCTCAGATAGTGAATATTTAGTTCGCATGTCTACCCAAGGACGCCGACGCAGTCTCTCACATCTGGGGGATGATTGAGTAGGGTGCTGAAAGTAATGTTGGACATGTCTGGGATTCCTGCTGCCCGATTGCGTCGGCATGTGACATGGCATTAAACAGCCACTATTTGAACTGAATTGAATCTACGCTTTACATGTATCTAGTGGTAGAACGACCTTGGTAAAGAACTCATGCGCAAACAGATCATCAGTGTCGTCTGACAGGTCCTGTGTCAGCAAAGTCCGTACTACTTGCCTGTAGATATCTCCTACCCGCCAGCCAAGATCATCCAAAGGACTTCCTATAAGAAACTCTGTTGCCCATTTGCGATTCTTCAATTTGTTCTTCTTGGTAGCTGGTAACGCGTCCATCAGTAACTCCCACCGGCCAATCTCGCATAGTACGACGCCAAGCCCGTAAAGGTCCAGTCTTTTAGTACAGCCGTTCTCCGCTTCCGCGTGGTAGTAGTACTCCACCTCAGGATCCTGCACAGCTTGTTGTGGCAGGGAGTTTGTATCTTGTTTTCTCGAAGCCTGAAAACCCGTGATGAGGGGGTCAGTGATCGAAAGACCATTTCCCCCTTGGCGGTGGACAAACACAATATTCTCGCTGCGAAACCCCTTATGTAGCCACCCTGCTGCGTGGAAAAGGCTAAAAGCTGATGCAAGCTCGAAAGCGAGCTTGAAGCGGTGGCCGAGTAGCGGCGGGTTTTCTCGAGTTGAGCGCAAGAGCTGCTTGAGTGTAACGGGCTCAAATTTGTGTAGGTTTACTTCGTAGTTCCTTCCACTGGGTAGAGTGAAAACTGTCCCAAGGCGCTTTCTTCCATTCGCAGCCTCAAACTCCAGGTCATCGTATATTCCACAACAGGGCGGTATGCAGAGGGCGGGGTCATCCACGACCTGGAGCATGACTGTTAAGGATTCGGTTCTGTCACGTAAAGCTGGATAAGATGAAACAGTTGTGTCCAGTGTGGTCCATTCGATCCAGACAGGAGTTGTTAGACCATTTGGCGCCTGATATATTCCCGTAGTCAAGTTGCCAGCCTGAAGGCTGAGCTGGTTTGCGTGAAGGCGGACGACCTCCCTTTTGACCGCACCCGCAGCCGACTGATGAAGCATCATAAGTTTGGCAGACAGTACCAATAGTCTTGGGCTCTGGGTTCCAGGGTCTTGAAGAACTTTGACATAACCTGTCCCATTGATTCGGGCGAGGACGTAATGTACCCACTTCCCCTTTGGCACACCCCCCCCTTTGGCGCAACCACACCTACTACCCACCCCTTCACCTTCACACTACCCTTATTATAACCATAATTATTAACTCTATTTCCAATAATATTTCCAATACTTCTACTTCTTCCACTTCTTCTAGTACCCTTCTAATCTCAATCTAAGCCCTATAAATAGTTTTAATATTTATAAAAAGCTTATTTAAATTAAGTTATATCTTCTTTTTTTAAATTATTTTATTAGTCTTAATTTAGACTTTTAATTCTTAAGATTTTTATATAAATATTATTAATTTATAATCTTTCTAATTCTAACTTTTAAAAAGTTTATAAAATAAAATATATTATATAGAGCTTAATTATTTTAAATAAATATATTATATTATTATTTATTATATCTTCTAAGATTACTTTAAGGTTATAAAAATAATATTATAAGATATATAAATATATTCTTTAGTATAAAATTAATAAATAAAGCTATTTATTTAATTAAATTAGGAGAATTTAACTTTCTTTTTATAATTATCCTTAATAAAATAATTTTTAAATACCTTATATTTAAATACTAATTATAAACTAATTTTATATTAACTAAACTAAATATTTTTTTTTATAAATATTTTTTACTAAACCTTATAATAATAAAAAAAAAATCTCTACTTAATAATAACTATTAAAAAATTATAATTACCTTATTAATATAAGTATTTCTAAAATATTTTTTTAAAAGAACTAAAAATACTTATATTAAGAAACTATAATATATAAGAAGTATAAGTTAATAAAAATATAATATATATTTTATTTAAAAAATATTCTTATATAAAATTAATTATAATATATAAATTATACTTATTAATTATAAAAAGTTACTAATCTTTTAAATTCTTAAGGGTAAATTATAATAAAAAAACTTTATATAACTACTTAATTATAATAAGTTCTTCTATCTACCTCTTTTTTATTATTATAAATTACTAACTAATATAATTATAAAATATAATTAAAAACTACTATTATTATATATTTAATCCTTTAAAAATAATTAGAAGTAGAAAATATTTATTATTAATAAAGATATATTTTAAAAAAAAGATTTATACTTATAAATTATAATTCTTCTAAATTAATTTATTACTAATTAAATACCTAAATATTAAAATATTTTCTACTCTTCCCTTTATTAACCTACCTTTATTAATATTCTAATAGTTAGCTAACTTAATTACCTTTATAATAAATAACTAAAATAAATTAAACTATATTCTAATATTCTTCTTAATAGCTACTCTAAGCTATTTTACCTTAATATACTAATATTTATAATAATAAAATATTAAATAATAAAGTAAAAAGCTATAAAGCTAAATTTTTCCTAAAAAAGTATAGTTCTTATTAGGAAAGATAAAATAAACTATAAGAGCCCTAATTTCTTAGTAAGTTAATACTAAATTTAAACTACTTTAATTAATTAAAAATATTATTAATTAGTTCTTCTAATAATTAAAAAGAAGTCTTAAATAATATATAGTAGCCTAATAGGTTTATATACTATATAAATAGTACTAAATAGTATTCTTAGAAATATAAAAAGCTTTATTAGCTCTTTAAATAAATAAGCTATTAGTAATAACTATAATAGTATTATATATCTTAGCTTTAGAGTAGGTCTTTATAATAATTTTAAGGATATCTAGAATAAGTTTAGTAATTAGAAGAAAATCCCTTATAATATTATAGTTATTTTTATATATAGTGGGGGTAGATGTGATTATATTAGAACGTAGATGTGGAGCGTGCTAGTGGGGGGGGTGTGCCAAAGGGGAAGTGGGTACGTTAAGAAGAGAGCATCTTTTACAGGACGTCCACGTCTGCCGGTTGCAGTATGTCGTAAAGATCTCGATTGAGTTGCTGAAGCTTTCCCACAAGAACAGTAAACTTTTCTCTGTCTTTGATGAGCCAGCCGGCGCGGCCCTTGGATATTCTCTCCATGGCGAGTCTGGCAACCTTTTTGACCATTTGACTGTCCACCATCAAATTCTTATCGAGGTCTCCGGTGGGGACATCAGGTAAAGAGAGATCATATTTTCGAACAACCGCCTCTGTTTCTTCATGTGTTTTCTTCACCTCTCCGAGGATGCTCAGAATCAACCTCTTAACGACCTCGGGCTGTGTGGCCAGGGTACATGATGCGGGTGTAGACACCTTGAAATAGTCACCCCAGACATCAAGCTTGTGCTTCTCTATGTGGTAGCGGAGCGTCAGGTATTTGCTCCCATCTTCCTTGTCACAATAGGACTCAATCATGAGATACCCGTCGACAGCACCCTTGAATGCTACAAGCAACCCTGCAACTGCGAGCGCTGCGCCGACTGGTTCAACCCCCGTCGCCATGTCAAACTTTATCGAGGACGAATCTCGTGTGCAGATAAGTGCGCGCCCAACAGATGCCAGACTTGAAGCTGAAGAGTCATGAAAGTAGCCAAGCTGAGAATGAGTGATTATTGAAATCTTGCCTATCCAACGCCCTCGACCTCCCAGGCCAGACATCTGGATCCCCGCTTCCTTTCCTTCGTTTGACGGGCAACCTTGGAAGTCGGTTCCAAAACATCACGGCGAAACCGCAGTCATCAGCCCGCACGCACGCGGGCTAGCCTTTGAATAAGCCCTAATATATACAGTGTGACCGGATCCTTCAGGCCGCCAAGTCCTCGGATATGTTGTTGCTTCCTATATTGTGTCTGCGTGTTCACATGCAGTGTCAGGGAAGTGCTGACACCGCCCTCACATTGGACGAAAAGTCCGAAAATACCTCTCAAAACTTTCCGGGCTGGATTTGGCGCCATAACACAGCCATATTTCCCAGGTTTTCAGCTAATTAAGTCTTTTTCAATTTCAGTGCTGAGGAACCCCTTCATCTATCCAGCAAGCTACCAGCGAGCTACCAGGAAGCAGCAACACAATATCCAGGTCCTATTCGAGGAGGGTCTAGCCTGCTGTAACTTGCTTCCTTTCTATTCCGTATACTTCCAAAGCCATACACTGTGTCTTCATACAGTGGTAACTTACTGCAGAACATGGAGAGATCCGGTCGAAAGCTCGTCATCCCGGACTCGGACAGTTACAACATTCAGTCAGAGCCAGCCGACCTGGAAGGCCAGGTATCGACGCAGGAGAAGCTTGAACCTCGACTGGGTTTCCTCGACTTGCTCAACTTTGCCTATCAATGGGGAATTCCATTCGTGGATTTGAAGAGACCAGGTGTCCGACATAATAAGGAAGCCATCGTGGACCGGAGACTTGCCTACACCCTGGGCGCTGGGCATACTGCAATAGTCATCCGCCATGAAGCTGGAAATGAGGCGCATGATATTGTTCCGGAAGGCACGAGTATAGCAGTCAAGTCCTTCGCGCAACGATACACCTCTGGCACAAGAGGAAACCGAACCCAGGCTCAATCTACAGCGCAGAGTCAGACATATCGAGCAATCCTCCAAGAGCTAGGCGTTTTGTGCCATCCAAACCTCTCCGAACATCCCAACATTGTCAAGCTCTTGTTCCTGGGGTGGCAAGAGCAGAGCCTTTTCCCGTTGCTTGGACTCGAGCTAGGAGAGTACGGATCCCTCGATTATATACTAAGAGCCCCTAGCACCAGTTTGTCCGAGCTTCAGAAAACCCATGTGTCGCTAGACGTTTCCTTGGGATTGAACGCACTCCACGCGAATGGCTTCGTACATGGCGATCTGAAACCTGATAACATTGTAATTTTCCGCAATCCTGATTCTGGCCATCCAATGATAGCGAAATTGGCAGACTTTGGTGGTGTTCGTCCAGCATGGAATGGGGAAGCGCCTGGCTTCCTCACCCTTCTCTGGTGCGCCCCAGAAGTGGTCAACAACGATACAGACATCGACTGGGAGAAGAATGATGTGTACTCTTTCGGGCTGATTCTAGCAAGCATATGGTGCAACGGAAAACAGCCTCAAGTCGAGCGGCCGCGCTCCTCGTGCGTCCTCTCATGCTTCGTTCCCGATGTGTTGGACGATGACGGCCAGCAGAAATTGCTCTGGATCATGAAGACTGCACACGCGGAGAACCCCGATAGTGCCTTGTTCAGCATTCTCAAATGCCTATCAAGTGCTGAAGGATTCCCTGCAGAGATTCTTCGTGCAACTCTCACTCCAGACTTCTGGCTACGACCGACTATATCTGAAATCATATCGAGATACTTGGAGCAAGTCGGAACTCAACTCGACCGGGATCTTGGGTAAGACACCCAACGAACTGAGTTCTGCGTATAAAACTAACAGAATTATTACCTTAGCAAAGAAAGTTCCTTTGAACCAGACAAGAAACGTTTCGTGGAGGAGAAACATAAGCTCTTCACGGTTTGTTTTGTTTAGTTCCAGATTTCCAAACATGATGCATGGCATAAGCAGCAGACGGATTAATCCACTACGCAGGTTCTGTCAAATGCCTTCCGAGAACGATCACAAGGATTCCAACAAAGTGTCTTACACGAGCTTGTGACAGAAGTAGGCAGCGATCCGGGGACGTTTGATAACATCGGTGAGGATATACCGGAACAGCTCGATGAAGACATTTCCGCGGATGAGTACCTTGAGATGCTTCGTCAAGGCCTGAACCGTTTGACAAAGTCATTAACTCAGAGGAGAAACGACGCCTCGAGGTACTTGGACGTCATGAACACAAGTCGGACTTGCTACCAGATATCCTTCTGTCATCTTCTCCGAATAGGTACTCCGCTTTCTTTGCCGAAAGCGTTGAGGTGGTGTTGGGCCGCTGCCCTTGGTTTCCACAGACCTGCCATGGCTGTCGCCCCAGTTCTGTACCATCACTATTCCGCACACAGCCCTCCGCTCCGGCAGCAGCGTCTACTGTTGAGCCTTGGCTGTCTGTTACGAAACCTGCATTGCATGGATATCCTTGCCCTTCGGTGGCCAAGACACTATCGAGCTTTGATCGAAGTGATTCAGGAAAGATGGCACACTTCAAGCCATCTTTCCATCGACAGACAGTCCATGATGGACCATCCTCTGGACGTTTTCAGCTTATATAAAAACCGATCCCCAGGTCTTGAGGCGGGAATCATTGCCAGAATCCTGTCCTATGACCTGAAACATGTCCGACGGCTGCTAGAAGCTGGCGCAGACGCAGGTATGGTTTCCGATGAAGGTATCAGCGCCTTGCATGCTTTGGCCTATCTCAGAGATACAGACGCGGTCAGTTTAGTCACAATCCTTGTTGACAAGGGCGCAAGTTTGAGGGCTGCCTGGCCCGACTCACTCGACGCGTATACTTTCTCTGGCCGCAAGTTGTCTGGATCACCTTTGTTCTGTGCAATTATGTGCAACCAGACTTGCTTTGCCAGAGAACTCATAAAACTTCACGTTGAGCACAAGGTCAAAGTCAAGGACTACACAGCCACGCTAACATTGACTGTCAACTTCTGGTTTCATGAGCTGGCCGAGGCTTTGCTAGACCTCATTGAGACGCATCCTCTTCTCTGCGAAGCCACTTTACCAGAACGTGTCACACGCCCGCCAGAGCTAGCATTGTTGCGTGCAGCAATGGATCATCCTGATCTTGTATCTATGGAACGCAGAGTATATCATGGACAACTCTATGATAAAGCTTACGCAGAGACCCTTAGGCTCCTTATCTCTCGAGGAGCCGAGCCTACCGAAGGCTATTACAACGACTGTCCACTCTACATGTGTCTCGCAAACGACGACGCAACTTCGCTCCGATATTTCATCAAGTATCTGTACGAGAAACATGGAAGCGACCCGTTGCCTATATTAATTGACCCAGGTCATTTGAGAGGATCTTCCTCGCGCAAGCAGCAGCAACTTACAGCCATACAGATCTGCATTCGCGCCAAGTCGATGGAGTGCTTCCATATCCTACTCAATGAATTCCCTTCCCTGATGGAACATCGAAACGCTAATGGATTGACTGCTTTGCATTTGGCATCGGAACACGCTGCTAATATACCATTTTTGAAAGCGCTTCTCGAACGAGGAGCTGACGTTGTTGCTGCCGCTTCCGATACGACGCCGCCTCTCTTCCGCGCTTTAATGACCAGAAATACGGAAGGTGCCGATCTGATTCTCAAGTATTGTTCGCCTGAGCAGCAACGGGCCCTCCTCAGCCGCCAGCTCGATACCGGTCATTCTCTATTTTCCCGTTTGGTAGACACCTGGCTCATTGACCGTGATGCCAAGCTCTTAGACAGCTTCAAGTGGCTTGTCGATCACGGTGGTGCCCACTTCTATGGCTATTTCTGCAACTTAAACGGCGCCACCGTTCAGGTCCCAACGTGGAACGAGCTATTCGCCACGGTCCGTCCATCCAGCAGGTCTTGGCAACTTCAGGACCTCGCCCTTGCAACTCTCTTCTTGGACACATTTCCCGATCAAATAAATGTCCAACAGCAAGACGGCCACACCCCCTTACATGTGGCCGTCTGGTACGGCCACGTCGAGATCGTGCGGGCGCTTCTCTTGAAAGGGGCTGATGTGAATCTCGAGTTCGGTGCTGGTGTTTGGGCTCCTGAAAAGCACGAATTTACTGGCAGGTCAGCGCTGGAACTCTCCATCTGTCGCCAAAATTCCAAGTACCTTCCAGATATTATACGGCGCGGCGGATATGACGACGTTGCGTCCTGGAATTCCGACTGCGAAGCCATCACCCGTCTTCTCCTTGAGGCCGACGGACACTCTGGGAGCGCTGCGACCCTGATTGAAAACCTTGAGACTCTCAATCTAGAAGCCAGCAACATTACTGTGAGTAGCATTCTGTTGTTGGAACCCCTCGAGTAGGACGAGGCGCAGTTTAATAACATGGGAGGCCTTGACCTCTGCTCACCAGCCATGCGCGAGGAGTTCACCGCCGCTCATGCAGAAAAGAGATTGGGAGACGGACACAGAAGTCGATTGCGAATACACGCCAACGAGGCTCGGCACATGTGGGCGACTGCCGATCGATTAGGAAGTGCGAAGAGTAGAAGCAGGTGAAACTTTTACCCACATCCGTCAGGCAACATAGTACATGAAATTGTATCTCGTTATGTGTTACGCTCTTCATGAAGTATCAATTGTAAAGGGGTATCCTATCTTGGTCTACGGGCAATATCAAATGTCTCGAAGCGTCTTCGCGGATTGCGGTCGAATTAGCATCAATGTATCGTGGGCATCGACAACAGCCCCCTCCTTCACCTGTATCCTCAGACAGACACCATCAACAGGGCTCAGGATCTTTACTTCCATCTTGCACGACTCGAGGTTGGCCTGGGTGGCGACGAGAGTTATTCAGACTATACACACCAAATTCAATGGAAATCGATCCGAAGTGAGCCGTAAATGAGTGCAACAGGTAATTCAGAGGCATAGGAGGTGTGCGTTATGTCTCCAAGACTCACCAATACAGAATCTTTCTTCACTTCGTCGCCCTCTTGGACGAGAAGCTTCCAGCATCGCCCTGGGATCCCGGCCTTCACTCTCTCGCAGCCATCGCCCTCGCCCTCTTTCTCATCATCAGCTCCGTTCTGACTATATCCGCCGTTCGTGGTATCGGGCTCCTCATGGGGGCGGATCAAATCGTCTATGAAGGGAGCGGCCTTTATCGCTTGGTCTCTCTGAGCGGCCGTCGCGACGATATCCTGGTAGTGTGCGTTCTCCCAAGCTTCATGCGCTTCTAGGTCCAGCACGCCTTCCTCGATGTGGACCAATTGTGACTGGGCTCCGGATGACTGGGCGGCGTCGAGTTCAGCCTCGGTGATGGGGTAGAACGAGATTCGGTCAAAGATACTGAACAAGCAATGCTGCTGAGGACTGCCCGCCGTGGGTTCCGCGCCTGTTGGAGGAGTCCAAATATTGTCGATGGTTCGTCCTACGAGCTGATAGCCGCCGGGAGACTCGGCCGCGTAGACTTGGACAAATGGGTGTCAGTTGTACAGCATTTATAATCTGGCTTTGTACTTGAGGAAGGGGTTTGGGGTCTGAAAAGCTAGTAAGCAAATAGTTGTAGCACATAAAAGACTTACTGCACATGTATTGCCCGCCGATACCGACAGCTCCCTTCGGAGTAAAGGTCCTCGAGGGGTTATACTTGGTCCCGAAAAGTCGATGACGGGGATCGAGTGGCACAGCGCAAGGCGAGCCCAGATATACGTCGCCGAGGCCAAGAACCAGGAACTCCGAGCTCTCAAGGATGTCCCGCAGAGCGTCCCTATCGACGCCGTTGAGCTGCGCGAGGAATTCGACATTGCTCGGGACCCAGGGTGCGTCGGCATAAATCGTGGCGGCATACCGCTCGACCGCCGCCCGAGTGACGGCATCGTCGAAGGCAAGCGGGAGCCGGACTCGGCGGGATGGCACTTGATTGGGGACGGTGTAGGACCTCGTGTGCAGCGCGAGGCGTTCCATCATATTATAGTGCACGGCGAGGCGGTCCCCCATGCTTTGATGCTTGGTGCCGAGGGAGTGCTTCACATGAAGGGTATAGACGCCGGGCGTGAGCTCTTCGACGCCAGGTATGGCTTGCTGCGTTTGATGGTGCTGAATGAAGGCGAGGATCTCAAAGCTCTGGCGGAGGTTGAACGTCCTGGCGTCACCGAACTCTAGCAGCAACGCAGAATCGCCTGCCCGTCGAAATACAATCCTCTGGTCATCGTGCTGGATCGTACCTAGCACTACTGTGTCTGGGAAGCCGTCGAAGCATGGGTCGTGCAGCAATTTCGAGCTCGCCAGATGTGAGAGGTGATCGATGGCAAAAGAAAGCTCGGCATCCATCTGGAAAGCCTTATCAACGACTATTGGGAGAAGCCGAATGGTGTCTCCAGGCTGTACCTGGCCGAGCTTCCACATCTCTGCTGAAGCAACCACGCAGAATACGACAAAGCCACCAAGACTGGGCCCGTCGCATGTGAGGATTACAGCATCGTCGCCGGTGAAGCTGACGCTTCCGATCGAGTACGGGCTGTCGTGAATGTTAGATGGGTGTAGGCCAGCCTCGCCACCGTCCTGCCTCGCCCACTGCGGTCTTGGTCCCTTGAGACGGATTCCCAGGCGATTACTATTGTAGTGAACGGTCCACCTGCTTTCGAAAAGGGAAGCGAGACCGTCCTCCGTGAAAAGTTCCGGTGCGCCGTGGGGGCCTCGCACAACACGTATCGTCCACTCCGCGCCTGGCATTCGAGGTATCGGCACGGGCGGAGCGATACGTATAGAATCATCGTCGATAATATCAGACTTTGAATGGTCTAGCAGTGGAATGAAGTCTCCACGCTGCAGCCTCCGGCCAGCGAAGCCTCCCATTTGGCCGAGCTCAAACGTTGAACGACTACCCATAATAAGGGGGACATCGATGCCGCCACGGATAGCGATGTAGAAGCGAGAGCCCGACTCCACCGAGCCTACCTTTAAGGTGCTGCCTGTTGAGACACAGAGCGCCTGGTTCATAGACGCAGGTTTCTGGTCGATGAGAACCGAGGCCGAAGCGCCAACGACGGCAACAACCACATCACAGTGAAAAGTTAGAGATGGACCTGTCATGGTACACTCAAGCCCAGCGCAACCTTGGTGGTTTCCGACGAGACGGTTTGCCATTCGGAATGATAAATCATCCATGGGACCGCAAGGAGGAACCCCGATGTTCCAGTAACCCGTTCGCCCCGGCCAATCTTGAATGGTGGTTAGACAGCCAGGCTCGACCACTCTGAACGATGCTGAAGTAAAATGAAAGTCGTCGAGAGACTTGGTCGTGTGACAGCCAGAGTGAAACATTTCAGAAGCAACCAGCTGCTTCAAGTATTCCAGATTGGTCTTAAGTCCGCCAACTTTCGTCACGGCAAGACCGTCAGTCAGTCTCTCGACTGCTTCACGGCGGTTCTTTCCCTTCGCAATAAGCTTCGCCAGCATTGGGTCATAAGAAGTCGACACCTCTGTACCGCGTGAAATCCAAGTGTCTACTCGCAGGTCACGAAGGGGCAACTCGAGTTCGAGGATACGTCCCGCGCATGGTCGGAAATTCTGCAAAGGGTCCTCTGCATACAGCCTGGCCTCGATGGCAACACCTGTGACAGGGACAACGCCATCGGGGTATTTCCTGAATAGCTCTCGGCTCCCATCGGCAGCAATCTGTATCATGGCCTCGACAAGATCAAGTCCAGTGACTGCCTCGGTGATAGGGTGCTCAACTTGCAGCCGGGTGTTTACTTCAAGGAAGTAAAAGTCTTGCGTGTTCATATCATAGAGAAACTCAACAGTGCCGACAGTTCGATAGTGGAGTGCCGAAACGAGCCGAACGGCGGCTTCCCTCATCCGCAATCTCGTCTCGTTTGGGACCATCAGAGCAGGGCTCTCCTCCACAACCTTCTGGTGGCGCCGCTGCAGGGAGCAATCTCTCTCGCCAGCTGTTATGATCCGGCCAGCACCGTTGCCGAGTATCTGGATCTCGACGTGGCGGGCATTCGGGATGAAGCGCTCTAGAATGACACTCCCGTTTCCGAAGTTCGTCGCTGCGAGCCGTTGCACACTCCTCATGGCCTCCTCAAGCTCACCGACCTCGTCGCAGCGTCTGAGCCCGATGCCGCCCCCGCCAGCGCTGCTCTTTAGCATGAGTGGGAATCCGACCTTCCGGGCCTCGCTTCGGGCCTGTTGCACAGTTCTGACCGGCATACTTCCGGGGACAATCGGAATGCCGAGCGAGCCAGCTATCTTTCGGGCGGTATGCTTGAGGCCCAGCTTGGTCATCTGTGCGGGATGCGGGCCGATCCATACCATGCCCTCGGCCTCGACTCTCTTTGCGAACCCAGCGTTCTCGGCCAGGAACCCATAGCCGGGGATGATGGCATCAGCAGACACCGACTCCGCCAGCGCCAAGATCTGGTCGGCGTTGAGGTACGTCTCGGCAACGGTGCTCCCTTGAAGCTGTAGCGCGACATCTGCATCTCGAACGTGGGCGGTGTTGGCGTCGATGTCTGAATAGATGGCCACAGCCTCTATCTTCATCTTCCGAAGAGTTTTGATGATACGCACCGCGATTTCACCGCGGTTGGCTATAAGCACTCGGGTAATGCGCCGCCTCGGGAGCGGCTTTATGGGTTGTTTCGCCATCTGAACCTCCCATGAGCGGAAATCTGTGATTTCGGTAACTTCGGCAGGATCGAACGCCTCACAGACAAATCCGCATACCAAGCTGCCGTCCTGGAGCTCAATAGAGCTCAGGGCCAAAGGGGGCCCGATGGTTGTCGCGAGGCTGTCGCGGGCAGAGTTGGAGAGACTCCAAATCTCGAGGTCAATTTCCCGACCACCGGTCTCTTCAGGGCCTATCCGCCCCAACCCAGCTGGATAGACAAATTGATCCAAGGCATAGAGGCGGTACGACGCTGCCGTCGTGGTCACGCGGTCCAATTTTGCGCCCCGGTTGGTCAGGTCTCGATTGAGTGCGCTTCCGCTCAGGCGCACACCGACGACTGCAAGCTCTACGTTCCTCTTAGGTAATGGAGTCGCGGTTTTACGTGTGGTTGGCTCTGGACTTATTGTTGTGAGGTAAGTGGCCCCGGCGAGGAGCGACTCACCCGCAACCCACTGGCGCGTGATCTGTAGTAATTTATGCTCCTGCCCCTGGCTCGATAGCAAGGTCAGTCCGAACGGGAGGTTGTCTTGCCGGAACCCAGCGGGAAAGGTGATGGCGCACCAATTGAGGAAACTGACGAAGCCTGTGTACGTGCCCAGCTTGGAGCTCTGCTGAGTGGGGTCTTGTACAAGCTGCTCAGAAGTTGCAATCGTAGGCAAAAGAATGCCATGAAAGCCTTCGAGCTTCAGCAGGATCTCTCGTGAGAGTTTTTGACGGAGGTTCTCGGCGGCGAGAGCGCCGGCAGTTGAGAATCTGTTGTCTTTCGTCTCGTTACTTCGCCCATTGGGATCCATGTCGTCATGGTCAGCGTTCTTGCGTGCTTCATCGATGCCCCCGTATCGTTCCGCAGAACAGTCCTCAACAGCGAGTAGTCTTCCAAGCTCGAACAGGTTGCTGAAATCCCGACGAATGGGGAACCACCCTAGACGTCTGATCTCTTCCAGCGCTGCCGCGTAAGCAGCCGCGTGACTCCTGGTGCCGAGCCAGCTGAGTTGATCGCACACAGCCAGATGTGGTCTCTGGTTCAATTCTTCGACGCCGAAGGCTTCGAATTCGTCGGGCGCTGGCGATACTAGCGGAATCCTGGAGGAGTCGTCTTGGTCATCAAGGTCTTCTGCAAGAGACATGATCGTCTCAGCGTCATCCACTGTCGTGGTGAAAATGCAGATAGGGTTTAGGGACTGGCAAGCTGGGGCCACACCTCGTACGCTGATAGCTCTTCTTGTAGGTCTCAAGACAAATATGTTGTTCAGGTCCGCGGGCACTCTCCCGGAGCCGTCCATGTCGGCACCCAAGGCAAAAGGGACCACGCCGCGGGCCACCACTATGGCGCTGCCTGATCCATCGCTCTCACATATCGGGTCCTTATTTGACACAGAGTTGTCTGTCGATTGAATGGCGGCCGATCTCGTTTCGTGGTGGTCTATTTTTGTCTTCCCAATCAAGATGGCGCCTTGCGCCTTCAGCCTGGCTACCACGGCGGCGTCACTTTCAGCGGGGGTAATCGCAAGGTCCATAAGTGCTTGGGTGAGGCGGAATCCCTTGGAATCAATGTTATTGCTCACGGCAAATGGGACCCCGTAAAGCGGGAGATTACGCCCGGAGTCTAGACCTTGCCATTGTTCTCTGACGTGTTCGTCCGTGGCTAGGGAGACCCACTCGTGTCTGGTGGAGTTGGCATATCGCTGCCAGGCCATGAGGGAGCAGAGCCGCGCGATACCATCACCAGCGAGCTGGGCGGTCTTCCACTCGGAGATGGTAGTAGGGTAGGTTGTTGGGACTGGCTCGCTGACACCGTTACTGTCGTCAGGGCGTAGAACGTAACCGTCGGCCAGGTCAGGTGGTGTAGCGCTGCCATTCGGGCTCGCGCTCATGTTGATGGCCTGCGGAGCGGGGCCCGCTGATTTGTGTCTTTGAGAAATAGGTTGGACGGTTGTTTAAGATGGGCAATGCTGTCCGACGAAGGGCTAGTGTTTCTGATATTTTTTACTCGTTTGGGCAAACGAAGATGTGGTAAGCAAATTTTCCACTGTCCCACGCGAGACTCGACGGAGCCGCTTATAAGGTGCTCAGTCGAGGACAAACAGCGGTTGCGCTGGTGACGGAGCTGAGATCCCTCAGTAACAGACGAGACGGGTGAATGGGGCAATTGAGGTGATCCATTGCGTCGTTGGGCACCGTGCATGGCTCACCGGCGCCTGACTGCAAACATTAACGAGAACCAAAATCGGTAGAGCATGGTTTGATGCAAACGCCATCACATTTGTGGCACACGGCACCTGGGGCAGGCGTCAGCCAGCCAATCGGTGGGTCACTCAAACGGTGAAGTCAGGCTTCAGCCAACATATTGGCTTCTGAGATTCTCCAGTTAGTGAAAGCGAACATCTCGAGCCGTCGACGTAGTGTTTAGGCATTCTCACCAGATAGTACGTGCTGAGACTTGATCAAGATGTGGTGACACAAAGCCAAGGGGGTGCCGGCAAGTTCAAAAAGGGGAGTATCGATATTATCAGCTGCTACAGAGTCTACAGAGGATGGCGGAGATTTGACTTGATCAGAACAAGTCTTTACCTCCATACTTCCATAGCCAAAGCAACTGATTTCCAATATGACTCGACCGAAAAGCCGTCGATACCTTCCAAAATTAGTAGACGATGAATCGTAAACCGTGGCGCAAATCCTGATGGAGGTTTCCCGCGTCGAGTGAAAGAAGAGTTTGCTTCAGGTGGTGAAACTGTCTCTCTCATCAAGCTGGAGGCCTTTTCTTTCCATACATCTGCGCAACGAGTATCGTAGTACCAGCTCACTTCTGCTAGCAATGCTGGCCGCTGGCTAATGAACGTCATCATAACTTATGATTCGTAAAAATGTGAAATGCCGCCTTTTGAATGTGCCACACGGCGCGAGAAGGGCAACAAGACCCACAAAATGATGTCGGGGCCTGCGATGGTTGCGTCCATGATGCCGGCCACGGACATTGGCACCTGCCAAAAATGAGGGTGGACTCTCAGATCCACTCAAAACCTATTGGAAAGCCTTCTTCGTCCAGCCGCCCTCCTCCCAGGGTGCAACAAGCTTCACCTTCCGCTTCTTCTTCTCAGGCTGTCCGTCGTTGCTGTTATCCGCCTCATGGCCCTTTCTCTGCTCCTGCTGGAGCCGCATCCTAGCCTCGATGGCCTCGGCAGCCTTGGCTCGGATCTCCTCGCGGCGTCGTCGACGCAGGTCATCGCGGGCCCGTGAGAGCTCGGCGCTGACCTCTCCGCCGTGGACGAGGCCCATGATGCGGCTGCGTGCAGCCTCCTGCTGTGACTTGGTGAGGTTGACCTTGTTGGGGTGGTAGGTGCAGAATGTCGCGTGTGCGCTTGGTCCGAGGCGATAGATATTCTCGTACGAGCAGGCGCACTATGTATCATGTGATGGTTAGTAAAGCAGCGTTTCAAGATTGATCCGGGAATCCACTTACAACGTAGCACCACTCTTGCCCGCATTGACATTGCATATGATCACAGCCGTGAGTCTTGGTCACACCCTGACCGCACTTAGGACAGATGCTCAGAGACTCGCGAGACAGCAGCTTCGCTGTGGCTTCCTCCTCCTCCAAGCGCTCGATCTGCGCATCATCCAGGTCAAACTCCTTACAGGTCTGGCCCTCGTGCCACGGGCGGCGGTGGTTTGCGCAGGTGGCAAACTGGCAGTGTTTGCAGACCATCCTGGGGTCATCGCTCTCATGCGGTTGACTGCCGCCGCACACGGGGTTCGTGCAGGAGATGTAGTGGCCCGGTATCTCGGACTGCTCCTTCAGGTACCTGTATCGCTTGTAGACTGTAGGGTTGGCATACTCCTTGATGTTCCGGGGTGAAAGCCTCTGCGGGCAGATTGGACAGGCGAGCAGGTGGAGGGCTCCACGCTCGATGATGGCTGTGATGGACGAGTCGAGACAGTTCAGACAGGCCTTGTCGGGGTGGTCGCAGAACTCAGTAATGGTAGACCGGTTTGGGAATTTGGATCTGGGATAGTCCTCGAGGCAGATGGGACACTCGATTTCTTGGCCATCGTCAGGCTGATCTTTGCCCTGTATTACAGAGTCGCTCCATTGCTCTAGGGATTCCAGTATGTCGGAATCCTCGCTCAAAATTCCAGAATCAGTATGGTCGTCGTGAATTCCCTCTTCCTCGGTATGTGTTGATCCAGGGGCGCCGTCCTCTTCGGCAGCAGAGGTCGCACTGGGCTCCTCCTGAGGGTCAGTTAAGGTATGACCGGGTCCGGCGAATGCAGGCACCCACGGCAAATCGACAAATTGGCGTTGGCGAAGAGGAAATCGGTGTGGCCGAAGAGGAAATCGATGTGGGCGTGGAGGAAATTGGTCCACGTGATCGTGCATCTCATCGTCCTCATCAGCTTGTATGCCCTCTACATCGTCTTCTTGATTGTCATCTCTCCCTCCCTCCTCCGCATCTTGAGCTCCGTCCCAGTCACCATCGACAGTACGGCCTCGGCCATAGTTGATACCCAGACGGGTGGCAGGAGTTAGATCTGGCAAAGCAGGTAGTCTTGCCTGGTCTGCCGGGGTTGGTTGTCCGTTGAGCCTGCGACCTGGGCCATGATAACCATGTGGGCCAAAGAGGTGTTGAGTGCCATGGATTAGACTCGGTGCCCGTCGAGAAGCAGTGCCAGTGCCCTGAGCTGATAGATTCCGGTCGCTAGAACTGGCTGGCATTGGTGCAGGAGTCACATCCAAAGGAAAGTCGCCTCCCTTTGTCATCCATTCAGTCAGCTGTGTAATCTGGTCCTGGGCAGCCTCGTTGGCCATCAGCTCTTTGGCAAGCTTATTGAGCTGGACAAACAGGTTTGCTCGGCTGCCTGGGTTCTCTGGGAGTTTGTCATAGTGTCGCAGGAGCTGCTGCATCTTGCGATTGTCGTGCTGGGCAAAGCTAAGCCCAAAGACCAGCAGCTGCTTCCCGTCGTTGAACGACATGTTGCTGCCGTGTCCGAGGTGCACTTGGTCAAAAAGGAATGAAACACATGTGTTGCTGGACAGGTGTGGAGATTGTTGACGCCCAAGTCCTCGAGTCCGGGCTATGGGATTGTTTGTTTGGAGTCGAGGTTCTATGTCGCAGACGTGAAGTGTGTCGAGGCTTCCAACGAGGAAGGTTGTAGGTGGGCTGTTTAGCGCTGTTGCCTGGAGCCTGGTTAGGTTACCACAAACAACCTTCAGATGTACCTTTGTACCTCCTGATGCAATAACAGCTGACCTGAGGCCAACGGGCTGGATACAAAAAAAAACATGGAATTTGAGAGAAGTCACAAACGGGCAAGGTTGGTCAGGTTGTTTGTGGACAGGAATTCTTTTGCTGCCAAGACAATCTTTTCGAATTGAGCAAGTATCAGTCGTAGGTTATTTTCAGGCTAGTGCATCTAGATGAGGCCATGCACAATTAGGGCGGCACAGGCCTCACCTAATTGACATTGCCAACCGTTGGTATGGCCTCGTGCATTCGTCACTGTGCATAGCACATTCGAGACACAGGAAAGAAAATGTCAACTAGCTAACCAAGTGACTTTTGGCATCTCACAGATCGAAAGTAAGTCAGTCTACCATACCCTAGTATCTGAAATGGTGAGAGACGGATCTCTAGACGGTTTCCCTAAGCGCTGAACTATGACGGATAGCAAGTTGGCTAGACGTGCATAATTCCCATACTGAGTCAGGAATCATTAGATATGTATGATAATTGTCTTTCTCATGAGAGCTATGACTGAGACCGCTTTCTCGGGGTTGGGATGCTTCGGGTAGTCATGAGTGCTGAAACTCATGATTTGTTATTGCTGCGTCTCTGATGGACCAGTCTACCGCTGCATGTGAATGGGACTAGCCCATTCCAGAGCTCTTTATCGTCAGTATCAATAATACTTCCCAATAAATTTCTCTTCTGATCCCTCACTCTTCAAGATCTTGTGAAGTGGAACTAATCTTCCGCAGCTCCTTAACCACAACGTCTGTCCAGGCTGACGGCTCCGTGGTGGTGATAACCATGGATGTATACAGAACCCACAAAACAGACATAATTGTGTGAATATGTCATCATTCTAATGAAGTGTTAAATTGTATCATCCTGTTTGTTTCTCCCCTTACTTGCTGCTGGGTCTGCCCCAAACATGGAGTACACAAATAACTAAAAACCTTCTATTCCTGTTCACAATAATCAAGCTATTTCCATCTACCGAGCGGAACTGGAGGTCTGTCCAGCTGTCTTGGTTGCTGGCGTTGCCTTTCTGGCATCAGACCTGACCGCCATTTGCTGCTGCGCTCCCCTGGCCGGTGAGTTGCCTTGCCCATTCTGAGGGGCCGTCCTTCCCGTGCTGGAAGCTGCTGGTCGAGACTGAGTTGGCTGTGATTTTGCGGCGGGCTGGGCCGTCTCCTGGGGCAGGCCGATGCCCTTGGCCTTGCAGTGCTGCTCCAAGATTTGGACGCGGTGCTGCAACGCCTTGATCTGGCTATTTTTGAGTGTCAGTATGAGACTCTCCGTATAATGGTTATCGATCATACTATGGCACTCACGCGTCCTTGTTATCTGGTTCCTCGTAGCCCCAAGGTAATTGTTTGGCTTGACCAGGCTGTTGCTGCTGGGCAGACCCGCTGGACCCGGCTGCCTCGCCGACAGGGCCCGGATACTGCATGGCGACCTTGGCAACTTCATCTATTCCCTTGTACAAGGGATCCCAAATGACGCAGCTGTAGATTCGATATCGCGCAGGCCACAAGAATATGTGCATATGGAGGTAGTCAACGCTGTTATCAGGGCGGAGGTGTAGGGCGAAGTCAAAGTCCTCAAACCGGATGACATTCTCCTCCTCATACTTGCTCAGCAGCTTGTAGCTCTCGTGCGCCTTCATGAGGCGGTTCACCGGGTGCTGCCACCCGAGCACCGAGGGGCTCAGCTTCGGGTTCTTCTTGACCTGCGCGCGGCCCCGGAGGTGCATGCACAGCAGGCCGAGGAACTTGTCCCATCGGTGCAGGTCCTCGTACCGGAACTCGCCCGTCGAGATGCAGTTCTTCTCCTGGACCTCCTCGACCTGGTCCAGCAGCTCCGCGCCGCTCTGGTACTCGCCCTGCAGGCCCTTCTTGGTGTTCTCGGCCTTGGTCTGCGCGTCGACGCCGTCCCCTTTTCCCTGGGCCTTGAGGTCTTCTTTGAATTTCCACACGATCGCGCGTGCCTGTGCGCCGATGATGTTCTTGCGGGTGCGCTTGTTGGGCTCTGCGTCCCACCAGTACTTGAAGGTCTTTTTCATGTGCTGCAGGACGTCGGCGTTCTTGGCGTGGAGGGAGACGCCGTTGTAGATGGGCTCTCGGCTGAGGGATCCATCTCTCTTGGGGTCGTTCCTTGGAATGCCCATAATATGGATCATGGACATGCCCGCATGTCCGTCCCGCTCCTTTCCCTTGGGGTTGATATATTGAACTTGGTCGAAGGGGTCCCGCCTTCCAATCAGCCAGAATTTCTTGTCTTCGGCGAGATGGATCTGGTGAGCGAGGAAGAATTGCGGCTTTGGGGGAATTCCCTTAGCCTTGACGCGAAAGTCTTCAAACCGTTGCTTGATTATTTCTGTCTTTCCATCAAGCTTGAGTCTCCCATTTGGATACAATTTCGGATTAGCTAGGTACTCCTTGGTCCTTTTGATCGCATCTTCGGGACTTTGGGCATCTTGGCGATGCCCGATGTCATCTGGCTTGATATCGACCACCATCTTGACAGATTTGGCTGGACTTTTCTGAAGATGAAAAGAGGAAAAATTATTTTGGAGAAATTGAAAGGGTTGTTGGTGCGATTCAAATGGTGATTCCTCAACTTCAGTGTTGTTGCTGTAGATGGGGGTACATCTGAGGGAGTTTCGAGTGTAACGTAAATGCTATTTATTCATGAAACTCTGTGCTGCGTTACACAGTCATATCAGCTTGCATTGAATTTCAAGATCGTCGCATCCATCGCTAAAAATGGCTGCAGTTTGAACCATGATATTCGTGAGATCCTACGGGACGCGCCTGAGGCCAGGCCGCACGTCAAAAAAAATATGGGTTAGACCAGGGTACAATATAAGCACTAATGCCAAGCCCCCCACGTAGAGGGAACCCTCGCATTATGACAGTCGATTCATCAATCGGCTTCACAAGAAAGAATTCATATGTATGCAAAGTGAAAACCTGAGATCAATGCCCCAAAAATTGTATGTTTCATCAAGTAAAAGGCATCTTGTGAAGCCGCTTTTGCAATGAGATGTCTGTTTTTTCCTGCCGGAAAACATCACCACGACATCCAATGCTAGCATGAATCCGTAAGAGCACCGCGACCTGATCTCTCGGCCACCATGTGACGTATCTCGCCCACATTTATAGGCAACTTCTAAACTTTACGGCCACTTCCTCCTTTGGCCCGTTCCATTTCAGTCTTAAATCTGTAGCCCACTGGGTCCCGATGTAGGGTACGATGGATTATAGTTGTCGGCCGTCGGTTTTTGGCCGCGTTTTGGCATCCCCTGTCGTGACCCGTGGCCTCGGGGTGTCCTACATTCGTTACGTCCCTCGATAACGGCATCAACAGTAGACATGAATTTATCTTGCCATTGTTTTGCTCGATACAGTGCTTCGTTGCCAGCCGTCTGCTCTGTTCAGGGGTGCCAGTGCTGGTCATGTGCCAAAGGGCAAATAGACGGTGTGATAGCCTTGAAAGCCCGCTTGATGTCTGTTCACGGAAAAGACATGCGTTTCCGTAGGATGAACTACAATAATAATATCTTGAGTGGATTCAAATGGAACGAACTAAAACGTGTTTCATTTCATCTCATCATGACCACGGCCAACGACCATATTCTCCATCAACTCAGGTATCACAGTTCCTCGTTACACATGTCACAAATCCTTCGCTGGTCGTGGGCTTTCCACCACCTCAACTGACGACCCTAGATTGATCCTCTCCCACCAAGTCCGTCTCCTATCCACCGCACAGCACCGAAGCCTAGTGTCCAGTAGACACACTAGCAACATCGTGATCCCTCTGCTTCATCTGCGCGCCGTGCGCAGGCACGTCAGATGCAGCGGCAGCGGCGGACGAGGACCTCCTCCTCTTGAGCAGCATGAACGCGAACGCGCCGACGACAGCCAGGGACCCGACGATGGTGCCCACGGCGATGCCGGCGATGGCGCCCTTGCTCAGACTGGACCCGGACGATGAAGACGAGCCGGATGTGGGCGTCACGGTGGCGGCGGCCACGGTCTCGGTGGCTGTGGCATCGCCCGAGTCGAAGTCGGCGGATGTCACGTTGAAGCAGGGGACTTGGGCTGAGAAGTCTGCGGCCTCGACGAGGGTCTGTTTGTGCGTGGCGCCAGTTAGTCAATACTCCAGTATGTACTGGTCTGGGTGGGGACCTAATGTGATAAGAAGGGAGTGAAGGAAGACAAAAGGATGCTCTTACGATATCAGCGCAGGCATAGAAGGTCTCGTTCTTGCCCCCATTCTCGCCCTCGTAGTCAGCCCAGTACGCGAGCTGGATGGTCGCGTTGGTGCCCGCGGTGGCGGTGCTTGGGAGCGAGGCGATCTTGTAGCACTGGTGGCCAGGCTCGACCTCGGTGATGTTCTGGACGATCTGTTCCGAGAACTCGCTCTGGGTGGTGGGCTCTGCACATGATAGCGTCAGTGATCAAGAGCACTCTCTGTGTGATAAAAACGCTCGGATTCGAAACTCACCGTCGTCGAAGGCGATATAGAAGGCCACCTTGTAGGCCTCGTCGGCGATTGACAAGGCTACCTGCCCCTGGCCTAGTATAATTGTCAGCGGTTTCGGAATGTGACTTGTTAACGCCGGAGACATACTCAGAGGGAACTCAGTCCTGTTTGTGACACCACTTGAAGAGCCACAAGGACCGGTGTTGTCGTGCGAAGCACTCCAAGGTCTGTCACCGGGCCACAGGAAAGCAACAGGGCCCATGGTGGTACCCTCTGCATTGGCACCATGGACCTCGGCGGCGCTGGCGCCAACCGCCATGGAGGCGACAGTCGTGAGCGCGGTGGTGAAACGCATCTTGAAGCTCACTAATATGAAGCCGGTTCAACTTGAATGACAGCAGACAGCACGCCAGATGAAACAGTGAGAGGTTTGCTCTTGGAGGTTCAACAGAAAGCAGGATGATATATAGGATTTTACAAGGCTACATGTGGCGACTGGGTCTCTTGACTAATATGTAGCTGGAGGGGGCCGAGAGCTGCGGTGTTCCGAGAGGATGGGTGAACAGGAAGCTGCGGCAAGAGCAGACCGAGAACATGCGGCTGTGGGTGGGGTTGTTGGCTCGGTCAAGGATTTACGAGACGGAAGATGGTGTGGCTAGAAAGAACCTTCGAAAATCCCAGAAGGATTAATCCCATTGGGCAGGTCAGACAGACAAGTTGGCTTGGCTAGATAATGGGTCGACCTGCCTGTCAATGTGCGTGCCAAGCTCCGTCTTGGGTGAACACTACATTGTGACTGCATACAAGTTGAGGATACAACAGAGTCTGGGCCAACGGACGTGAGTGGCCTGTCAAAGCGGGTGTGGAGGGTCGCTTCTCGAACCCTGACCTTGCGATTAGATGGGTCCGCCCGACATCGCTTTCCGCGGATTCGGCTTGCTCGCCTGCCAAGTCGGACGTTATCACCAGCTTGATCATGGCACGTATTAGGTAAAATGTTAGAGACTGGCTCAACAACGCCCGATCTATGGTGTCTCTGTCCCACTGAGGGCCTTTCACCTTTTATCTGAAAATTCAATACCTGTCATGAGCGCTCATTTTGTAGGTCATTTCTGGATTAAGTACCTATGTAGAAGGGGCAGGCTGAAGGCGGAAGGGTTTCCCGACATTTGCCTCAATTTTGACGAAGCACAAAAGGGTGATCTTCGGCTGGTCACAAGACGAGCGGAGGAGGTGCCATTCTCGTTGGCAAAAAGTGGGTTGCATCTGGGCAGCCATTGCTTGCATGTGCATGGGTCCTTAAAGACAGCAAAATGGGCCCAATGGTCCTTGCCGAGAATCTTCGATTCATTGGACACCATAGGACGGTAGTCACGCAAGTGTAACGTCGGCTTTCAAAAGTGACTCTTCTCTTGTCTGATCATGAATCTCAAGTCCACCATGTCAATCGGACGAGATGTCGGCAGACAAGCCGGGAATGATCAAGCCTGGTCTTGGTCAGTCTTTGGGCTCTGCTTCTCAAGTTGAAGTCATGACCCTTTTGATCTATCCTCAGTCTCACCAGTGACGGACGAAAATCTGGAGAGAGAAAAGATCGGGGCATTGATCACAAGGTGTGGAGCGCAACAGGGGACAGACAAGTTTGCTGTTAGGGTTTCCCTCCCAATTCTTATCTGATCGCGCTAGGCACGCTAGCGTCCGAGCTCGAAGCACAAGAGTGGGGACCCAAACTTTGATCTAATCTTATCAGATCATCCGATGGTGGCATCCTCACCTTCGCTCTGTCCAATCGGCGTCGATTCGGTCTATGCTCCCCCTGCGAGGAGACCTCTTCAACCCTTGGCCCCAGCTTAGCGAGCGGCAAGCAGAGCTCGGATCCGACTGCATGCCTGTCTGTTGCCAACAATGCCATGGCCGTCTATCAGGTGTTGGCTGGGCCAGAATGCCTTTCTCGCGGTGCGTGCTAACTCGTCCAGGAAGCTCGGCCGGTGAATCTCGTGCCTTCATCCGGATTTGGGCGACCTGGAAGCACCCACCACGGATATACGAGATGCCATGACCGAGCCTCTTGACTCCGGATCCTCTGCTTTCCGGTGGGTCGATCTGGCTACCAGACTTGGGAATATCGAGAAAGGACTGAGAAGTGAGCTTGACGGGGCTGGGAACGACGGAAGGATTCGGTTTAATCCGGATCACCCGGCTCAATGCAGGTGTAAATATGTACTTCTATGCCAAGTCCCCACTTGTGAGCGGTCAACAGCGAGGTGAGGAGCTGAGCCGACATGATGTGGGCTATGAGGCCGGCCGACCCCTGGAGCCATTCACATTAAAAGGCCAATTCTCTTTTCACGTGCCATCACTCACTCTTTCGTTCCTCTTGCTCACCCATCTCACTTGTGTGTTGGCCAGTGAAACATCCAATCCTTACCGCCCCTGATATTCACAACTTTGTTTCTCACAATGGTCGCCCTCAGATGGATCATCAGCACAGCTCTCGCGGCTTCCACCGCGTTGGCGAATGATTTCCCCGCCGCGGAAGTGTTCATTGACCCCATCCTCGCGAAACGCCAGGACCAGACCCCCGGTTCTCCATCATACAACTGCCATGACAGCTGCGGTAAGACATTCCCGACATCTTCCATATAATACTTCAAAGCAAAATCCCCTACTCACACGCCAATCCAGGCCAGGCAATAATAGAAGCCCGCAACTGCAACGCCACCATCTGCGACGACCAGATCTTCCAGGAGAACTACCAGAACTGCCTGCAGTGCGCCGGTGCAGACAACGAGGACATCTGGCGGTACTACGGCGACAGCTTGGAGACCCCCGCCGCGTCGTGTGATCTCGCCACCGAGCCTCTGTCCGGTGAGCAGGACGACGTCGGCGCGGCCGTCGTGGCTAGCAACAGCACCTCTGCCTGCGAGGCTGCTGCTGCCGCCGGAGCTTCATCCTCGTCGGCATCTGCATCTGCCACTGGGTCTTCAGCATCCGCCACCGGTGCTTCGGCTTCCGCAACTGGAGCTTCGGCTTCTGCCACCGCTGAGGCTTCGTCGTCTGGGTCAGCCTCTGCCTCGGCCTCAGACGCTGCTGCGTCCGCATCTGGAACGGCATCCTCCGTAAGTTCATATTCCTGTGTCTCGATTTGCTGAACCAAGACTGACGCTTCCCTCCTGCTTCAGGCTGCTAACGCCGGGCCCACTGCCGCTGCCGGCTTTGCTGCCTACGGCGCCATTGCCGTCGGTGCACTGTACGGGATAGGACTCTGATCAAAGGCGTCTTGTACTTTTCATTTCATTAGAACTTCGTTCTGTATATCATATCTCGTGGTTGTCTTTGTCTTTCGCACACAATACTAGTGCGCTCAAATGTGCTCGGTAAAACGATGTTTCAGGCCCTTCACATATTTAATACATCGAGAAGTCCCATCAGTATTCGGAGACTGCGTGAGCGTGGAATGATAGCGGGCAACGAAAAACACAACAAGTGCACCTGGATGAAGTGTCAGCATGTCTTGGGCGGTCCTATGAATTCACTCGTCCTTGCACACATTTTTCTTGACGAGAATAATTAAGATCGGATTTTATCAACTAACGGAGCAGTAGACGAACCATGTGATACACGAACAGACACTGAAAATTCAAGCAATTATCAAGGTGTGAATCAGATTCGAGGGTATTGTAAACATGCTTCGTGATGTACTAGGGATTGTATATACATGAGGTATCCCATTTCTAATGTCATATGAATCATCGGTATCTTCATAAAAACCCAAAAGGCCACCCCCACCCAACCGGCTTTCCTCTCCATTGCACCAAGCCACAGGCCGAAACGCCATATAAAATATAAGTATATCCACGCACACACACAGAAACAATAAACGAGTTTTTTTCAACGCGACTACTAGTTACCCTTCCTGCCCTCGGGATCCTCTACCATGATCTCAGGGGCACCAGGGGCGTTGTTGTTCAGCCCATCCGTGTCCGAAACGACAACGACAGGGGACTCGACAGGGTCAGAGTTAGTCCTCTGGCTCATCTGCTGCGGCTCGCCGCTCTCACTACCAGTGGCCTCCTCATCAGCAGCCTTCTTGTTCTTCTTGAACAGCCTGCCGATACGGCTGAAGAAGCGGCCGAGGGCGCGGTAGGCGATGGCGACGGGGCCGCCGACGATGCGCGCGATGCGGGCGAACCACGCGTCGGGGAACAGGCGGACAGCAACGGCCCAGGGCATACACAGGAGGGCGAGGACGATGGAGACGGCCCACTGGGGGCCATTGAGGCCGCCCTCGACGACGGAGAAGACGCGGCCGCCGACAAAGATGATGGCGACCTGCAGCCCGACCATGAGGATGTTGATGACGATGAAGAACTGGTTGCGGTGCAGGCCCTCGAAGATGTTGAAGCGGTTGTCCAGGCGGCGGTTGTTGAACTCGTTGAAGATCTGCATCCAGACGAAGGTGTTGAAGACGACGGTGCGCATCTCCGAGTCGCTGTAGGAGGGGAAGATGCGGGGCCCGGCAAAGTAGAGCGTGAAGGTCACGGCCAGCTGGAAGATGGCCTGCCCGATGATCATCTTCCACATGTTGGTGGTGATCAGCGGCGCCTTCTTGCCCTGGGGCGGGCGGTTGAGGATCTTCTCCGTTGGTGGGTCTGTTGCCAGCGCCAGGGCGGCGAAGGTGTCCATGATGAGGTTCACCCAGAGGAGCTGCACGGCTGTGAGGACGGATCGCATCTCCGGGTCGGAGACGGCGGAGACGAAGGCGAGCAGGACGGCTGTGATGTTGACGGTGATTTGGAACTGTGTGGGTGAGGTTAGCACAATGAGAACAAGCGATAGTCATTGGGAGGAGTGCATACCTGAAGGAACTTCTGGACCGCGTCGTTGACGGCGCGGCCCCACTTGAGCGCCATGATGATGGAGGTGAAGTTGTCGTCCATCAGCACGATGGCAGACGCCTCCTTGGCGACTTCAGTTCCGGAGATACCCATCGAGAAACCAACATCAGCAGCCTTGAGCGCGGGGGCGTCGTTGGTGCCGTCACCGGTAACAGCAACGGTCTCGCCGAGGCGCTTGAGCCGGGTGACGAGAATCCTCTTGTCCTCGGGGGAGGAACGGGCGAGGACCTGCAGCTTAGGGAGGGTACGGTCCATCTCGTCGTCGCTGAGAGTCCTGAAGTGGGGGCCCTCCATGACGACGCCACCCTCAGTGAGGATGCCGCACTCGATGGCAATGGCGCGTGCCGTCACAGCGTTATCACCAGTAACCATTCGAATCATGACGCCAGCGTGCTGGGCCTTCTTGACCGACTCGGGCACACCTGGGCGGACAGGGTCTTGGATACCAACGACACCGAGGAAGACAAGGTTCTTAAGCACGGAGGCGAACTCGACCGAGCCGTCCTCAACCCGGGCGCCCAGAGGAGGCCACTGCTGGTAGTCACAGTAGACGATGCCGATGGTCCGGAGAGACTGGCGGGCGTAGCTGTCGATGGTCTTGGAGAGCTCGTCCTTGTCGGACTGGCCCATGCCTTCGACGGAGAGGTCGGTGATGTTGGCCTTAGAGGAGCAATATCCGAGCAGGATCTCAGAGGCACCCTTGACCAGGAGACGGTATCCTCCGTTGCGCAGCTTGATCACGGCACCCATGCACTTCTTGCCCGAGTCGAAAGGGAACATCTGGGTAACCTGTTCGTTGGCGCGCGCCTCGGACAGCGACGACATGCCCAGGTGGTCCCTGGCCATCTGCAGGAGGGCGGTCTCGGTCTTGGACCCGATGAAGGCAAACTGGCCCTCATCCTGGCCCTCGAAGGCCGTCGAGTTGATGGCGACCGACTGAACGATGGCCTCCTTGGCTGCCGAGGACAGGTTCGACGCCCACTGGGACACGGTCACGGTGGACTTCTCGCTCTCGGCCTTGGCGAAGCTGGTGGATCCGAATGTGCCGGCGACGACGGTCATCTTGTTGGTGGTGAGCGTGCCGGTCTTGTCGGAACACACGGTCGTGGCGTTACCCATGGTCTCGCAGGCGCGGAGCACGCGCACCAGGTTGTTCTCCTTTAGCATGCGGGTGGTTGCGAAGGCCAGAGCGAGTGTCACTGCCAGTGGGAGACCCTCGGGGACAGCAACGACAATAATGGTGATGGCAACAATCAGGATGTCCTAGTTTGATGTGTCAGTTCAAGTAGATTGATGAATGACGGGTTAGAGGTTCAGTGCAAACTCACCATGAAGGTTGATGCCTTCGTAGGGCCATCCCGGTTGTCGTTTGGCAGGTTGGCGAGGAAGCGGAAGAGCAGCACGAAGAACAGCAGCAGGGCGGCGCTTCCACCGAGCTTGGCGATGGCGCCAGCAAGGCCTTCGAGCTTCTTCTGGAGGGGCGTGGCCTCGACCTCAGTCCGGACGGACATCATGATCTTGCCAAAGCTGGAGTAGGGGCCGACCGAGGTACAGACGAAGGTGCCCATGCCCTCGAGGACTTTGGCCCCTGAGATAATGAAGGGATCCAGGTCGGCAGACTTTGCCTTCTCGCCGTTCTCGAGCATCCTGAAGACCTGGTCGCCGGCGGTCTTCTTGAGGGCGTCCGACTCTCCAGTAGCCGAGGACTCGTCGCACTTGAGGTCGTGGCCGCTGATGAAAATACCGTCCACAGGGATGAGGTCGCCGGGCTCGAGGTTAACGACGTCTCCGACCAGCAAATCGTGTACGTTGATAATGACTGCCTTGCCGCTGCGGATAACCTTGATCTCACGATCTTCCTTCTTCTCGTTGAGTCGTACAAAGGCCTTCTCCTTTTGCCAGTCGTTGATCGAGCCGACTCCGACGACGATGATAATGGCGACACAGATAGCCACACCCTCGATCCAGTCCACAGCTGGTGGGGCTCCTTCGGGGTGGTCCACGCCAAGGGTCTCGTACAGACCAAGGGCGAGTGAGATGACGGCGGCGACGGTCAGCAGGATGAGGACCTTGTCGTTGTAGGCGTTCCACATGAGTCTCCAGAGCGGCGTGGCCTTCTTGGGGGGCAGAACATTGCGACCATATACACGTGTCCGATCTGAGAATGACTCTCCGCTGGGTGTTGATGATGACTCTGCCTTGGCCTCTGTTCCGTCAACCGCTTCCTGGAATGCGATCCTCCTCCGCACGCTGGTCTCGTCGATGCTCAGGCCGGCGTCAAGATCTGTCTGGAGACCCCTTGCGATACCCTTCAGACCACCGAGTGCCCTGTATGCAGCGAGAGACTTTGGGTTCAGCAGTTTGTTGAGCTGGCCCGGGCTGAAGGCGAACGGGTTGTCGTCGACCTTGAAATCGCCCTCGGTGCCGGGATCTGGCCGCAGGGCCTCCTCCCTGTCGACGACATGTGTGGTGACGCTGGTGGACCGGCTTCTGTTGTTTGGGGTGAGGAAGGGGTCTTCTGAACCTGCTGGAGTCAGGAAGGGGTTTGAAGTGGTGGACACTCCTGAGGGAGAGACTCCAAGCGTACTGGCACCAGAGTCCTGGCGAACGTGTGTGTTCACCGAAAGAGATGGCGGCGCCAGAGTATTGCTGTTGTTGTTGTTGCTCGCCATGGCTGATTTGGGAGACGGGACGACGCTATACAGCTCTTGTCATTTGCGTGTGTATGTGTGTTTGTATGTACGTAAGAGTAAATGTATAGCTGTATGTATTTAGGCCGCAGGTGAGAATGAGGCGGTTGGGGTGATCAGGGGTAATATTGAGGACGTTCGGGCACACCCAGGCCCTCGGTCTGATAAAGATGTGGAGTAAATCAGCAGCTGTATAGAATAGAGCTGTAGTATAGTATAGAAAGGCTCCTGTTGTTACACAAAAGTAGGCAGATATGCAAAAGGCAGATGTGGCTGGAGGGGAGCTGGGTATATAAACGGAAGATGAGAGGAGGCCACACAGGTATACATATGAAGACGTATGTTGTGTGACAAGTGTGGATGGCAAAGCAAGGTGGATGGATGAGGGCTCAAGAAACGACAGCTAGGACAGGGGTCGTTTCTGGAGAGGTATGGTTCCTTGTCACTCGACAACGGGATGGGATGGGTGTGTACATACGAAAAGTGCACAAAGGTAGACAAACTGAGAGAGAGGGAGGGAGGAATATCGCACAACCTCAGCCAGATGAAGGCAGTGCTGGTCTGCCTGGGCTAGGGCGGGGCAAATGTCTTGGGCTTTTTTGTAACCTTGTACCTGGGAGGTATTTTCCTTGCAAGTAGGCTCATCTCGGACGGGATATTGAGATCCATGGCGCCCCCAGACGCCAGCCATCGGCGCAGTAAAGTGTAGAAAGCAGGCACAGAGAGAAGAGCGAGGGCGGGCGCGTGTTACGCTGCAGGTTCCGAAGTGGCAGGTAAGATCCGTGCCTAGAGCTCGTTGGAGACCCAGCGAGACTTGGCCGGGAGATTCGCAGCTTTGCACAGCCTCAATGCAGGCCGGCCGAGAACCAGCCAGATGGGCAGCGAGGAGGCCTGCCGAGCTGCCGAGCCGCCAACCCAGCGCCGTTTCGAGACGGCCACCTTATAAGTGAGTTTGGCCCTTACCGGCCAAGCCCTCCATCCCCTCCAAGCTTCCTTTTCTCTTGCTACCGAAGCTGGGCCATGTGTGTATTGTGCCTGCTTTGCCTCTAACGGGGGGACGGGCAACACTGGGGCTAGTGAGTGTTAATTCTTGACCATCTTACCGCCTCTGGTTGCCGCGGTCCTGATCTGCGTCGCGCGTGTCTACCATGATACAAGCGAAACGCTCTTCTCTTTCGGTTCCTCCCTCTTGTCACTCCATGCGTGCATGCATGCATGCATGGAGACATGCACCACGCATACACTTGCTCACTCACTCCTCCACTCTCTCAGTCTCTCACCCGCCAAACTCGCCAACATATTTTCACCTTTGTTTTAATGTTCTCCTCTTTCCCTGCCTTTGTCCCAATTTTTCTCTACACGTGTATAACCCCCGGCTGGCGGCAACTCGAGACGACCCTTGAGCTGACATGTGGGTTAGCCGCCCCACCCCACACGCTATTGTAGGTAACAAGTAGGTAAATCCTGGGTATTGCACACAATATGCCCAGGTGGTAAGCAGGATAAGCCATCTAGGTCATCAAGTCTGCACTTCCGCCGTCAAATGAGACCCAAGAAATCCACCATTTCTCTCCTATGACGCCTGGCCCTGATGTCTGCCACGCCTACATTACTCATACAGCTGTCCGCTCCCGCGGGGTGCAAGATGACTTTGATTGCTTAGCTCACCCAACAAGACCCAAGACCAGCCAACGATATCTCTAAAAAACAGGGACACACAGCCCGCGGAGTGGCCAACAGCACGGTCAGTGTCGTGGCCACACGGTCATTTGACAAGCCCAGCCAGCCAGCCAGCCCGGAAGGGGGCCCAAGAGGAGAGGTGAGAGGATGCGTTGTTTTCGAGAGCCATAAAACAAACTTCGGAGCTCCTTGCCCGCCAAGGAGGCATTAGTGCACGAGAAAGAGGCTGTGCTGTGAAAATCCCCATCCGCCAAGTCACTGGGCAGGTAACGATCCGCCGCCCACGGCCGCCCTGCCCTCTGGTTTGCCGCGAGCGAATGCTTCTGGATGTTTGATAAGCTCTTGTCTTGGTGCACCTCCTCCACTCTTCCCCAGTCCGTCGCCCGCCGCCCGCACGCGCTGCACCAACGCTTGCAGCAGAGCAAACCCACGCTCCACGCTGCTGCACGAGCACACACCCGCCCACATCGGCAAAACTTAACAAATCTTGACGTTGCTCCCTTTGATTGCCGCTCGTTTTGCTAGAGATCGGGCACTATTACATGTTAGGCCCTTGGCTTAACGAAACATCACCCACAGTGCCGGAGGCGGGTCAGATTCCCATCGTGAATCAGCTCCGGAATTGCGTCATTGCTGCATCCCACGCCAGTATCAATTCAATCTGGCGATGTAACTGGACACCTTGAACTTGTTTGTACCTGTTGTCTGTTGGTCGGCCTGCATCACGCTCCTGCCCACGTGCGCACTGCACGCAGTGCTCTCACTCTATCTCGTCTTCACCGCGACTCCTGAAGTCCATCTTGGCAGACTCTCTAAAATTTACGATGACTCGACATGTATTGCTGCAATGCATTGTGATAATCCTACTGACTAGCGTGATATAGAGCGCCAGTCTGCAGCAACAATGCGGTCCCCAATTATAATCTTCTCTGACTATCAATACTCCGGGTACCTTACATTGTGTGGATGTATATTATGCTTACAGCACACGCCAACACGGACCGAAGGAGGAGAGGCATGGAGTCCAGAAATGTGCCGAATGTAGAAAATAGAACACCCAGACCATGAGAGGTGCCGATTAGTTGGTAAGCTAGGTACGTCGGTTCGAAGATGCGACGACGAGTTTGCAGATCATCAAGAAAAGAAAAGAAAAGGTGCCTTGGGAACTGCCAGAAGCTTCCAAGGCCGTGCTAGCAGTTCAGGAGTCTTGCCAATGTCTCATCTCCGAGCGAAATTCCAGCAGAGTTCTGGGCAAAGACTTACGACAAGCCACCACTTCCCGGAACACAGTTTCAGAATTCCCTCGCCCGTCAAGCTGGGACGGGCGGGCGATCATCCAATGTCCAAAAAATGTTTCAATCCTGTTTGCCCAGCCCTACCCTCCTGCTCGCCGTGACTAGCCCCCCGCCCCCGTCTACCGTCCCCGTGTCTCCGTCTCTCGCTCGCATGGGGGCGTAGGAAGAAACAAATTCACTGAGCGAGGTCCCCCACGAGCAAACTGGTATCTTTTGCCGGACCTCTCTTGTGAGCGCCGTCTGGTCCTACCACTGCGTTTGCCAAGTAAGGCTGAGCACCCTCGGCCAGGGAGGGTTCTCCTCACTGATGTTCACTCCCGATCCCGTCTCCCCCCCCCCCCTCCCGAGGTCCTCGCTCGCGGCAGTCAGGTAACATTGAAGCACGTTTCCCTTCCGGGGGACGGGAAGGTTCCTCGTGCCTTGGCAGTGAGGTACGGGAGGGCTAAGCAACCCGAGGCGCTTCTCTAGGTGTCTCGCTCTCGGAGGGCACCATCTGGAGCGGAGTCCACGGGCGAAGCTATCACGATATTTCCCTCATCCCACGGAAAACCGCACCAGGCGCACCAACCGGGTGGCTCCAAGGCGGCACTTGGTTTCTTGTGCATCGGCGACCGTGGCCGAGACTTAAAGAGGCAGTGCAGTCTCATCTTGCGCACACGAGGAGATTCCCGTGTCGATCTATCGCTGTCATGAAGTGTCTCCAGTTATTGTTGATATTAGATCGATATTAACACGGGCTCCCGATAACGAGTGCGGAGGTGCCTTAACACGGCCGGAACACCTGAGACGGTGCCGGGCTGCTTCCCCGGCGAAATGGCCAGTCTGCCTTGGCTTGGCCCATGAACTTCGTTAGGTCAAGGCGTTTTCCGTGTGGGTTTATGTCGGCATCGAGATAACCCCCGAAAATGCGTATCAGTCCCAGTTGCACGATGTATTCTGGTGTAGCCAGGCGGTGAGATGCCACTGGAAATCTACGTACCTACACACTCGGCTGTGCTTGGGAGTTAAGTCCATCGAAGTCACGTCTTGTTCGTGGCCCTTGGGGTGGCTCATCAGTGGTTCGTAACACCGCATTTGGCAAGAGCTGAATTGACGACTCTATGTACAACTATGTCGATGCCCATGTAACTGCCAATTTACCTAGGTAATATTTCCGGCCAAGCTGTAATTCATTACTTTGGTCCCAAGGACTACTGAGCCACAAAAACACTCGTTGACTCCTCGTCGACAATTTGGAATCACTGGGCACTATGTATTTCGATGATGTGATATTATACAAGACACATTCCACACATGCAAAAGAACGATCGAAGCGAAAAGTGCTGTATTCCGTCAGCGATTAGTCCCGGTCACACTGGCTGTAAAAGGCTTGGCGGCTCACAAGTGTGCACCTTCGCTTAAAGTCCCTGGTCTGTCTGCCCTTGCCAGCCTGCCTAGTCGGGGCAGAGCCTCATCCATTAAGAGCTTCCCGAAAACTCTGTCACCACTAGTGCAGGTCTCATCGTCACGATCTCACTCACAGGAGCCCATGTGCGATCCTCGAGGAGAACACAGCCACCGCTCCGCAGCTGCCGCGACTCAGCTGCAGACAGGAGGCACCTCTTCCCGTCGCCACGTCAAAAGTTCTGGCGGCCCGAACATGTAAACAAGACGGGTCGTCCAAGCAAAGCCGGGGCGACGTGTCGCGTGTCCCTTGTGCCAGCGTCCCTTCAGCCACCGGAACCGTGTAATCCACCGCGTATACAGACACATGCACAACACACATGTCCGGTCAGGGATGACTTCGCTGGTTTCATGAGGCCTCAGATTCTTACAACCGCAAGAGGCAAATCTGCAGCTGCGGCCGTTTGCCAAGCGCCTCCGCGCTGCTCCGCCACCTTCTATCAAAGACAATCTGGGTAGGTTCTGATCGTAATGTGCCGCGATATTGTCTTTTACGGGTGAGACATTTTTATCTGTTGTGATATCGGGAGTTGGTCACGGGAGGTAAAGTTCCCGGCAAGCGGGAGGCAAGTCTTGTCACAATTTTGTACCTGATAACCGGAAACGAAACCGATGACTATACCGAGAGCATAATTTCGGTGCACTCGTTGGCATGACCTCGTTAGCGAAAGAATGGAGTTAGGGCCCTTGCGTAAGATTAAGGAGTGTTGTGGCGAGGTTCGAGATACCTCAATGTTGCAGACGGTTTGAGGGTGGAAGCCACATGAGTTAACACACTGTATTGCTGCGACGATGCCCTGGACATTGAAGCTGCAAACACGTAGCTATATTGAAACTTAAACCTAGCTTCTGTGAAAGCACTTGTTTGGGACAAGACTACATTTCCATGCTCTTCCTCGGCGGTGATGAATTGCTCAGGATGCAACAGGTCTACGAGACCTCCCCGGCGTATGCTCATTGAAGGCCCAGTACTGACCCAAGATGCCAGATACTTCTCAGTCGAAATATTTGTGACTTGAATTCAAGATCGGATTTCGAGAAATGTACACAAACTTTCAGTTGCAATCCGTAACTGCAGTGCAGTGTGATATTGGTTAACCTCTAACGCGAACATGTCAAAGATAGGCGTGCATTTCTCGTCTCTAGAGCTTCCTTTCGCACCCAAAAGTTACGGCAAGCTTGATTAGTTGCCACACATCTAGAAATCGGAGGTGAAGAATGACAAGTTCGAACATCTCATGTTGGGACCCTAACGCATGACAGCTCCCCGTTTCTGGCACGCGCCTGAGGCCTCAGCGGCGATCCAAGAGGCTGCACAAATCCTGAAGCTGTTACCAAGCACATCCATGTACAATTGAGGCAGTGATGCGTACCAAAACCAAAATGATGACGGTGCAAATTGTGCTAGACGCTGCTACAGGAGGCGGTGACTGCCCATGACCCATCGTAGCCCAGGCAGTTATGGGCTCAGCCGACTTGTAGAGCAGACCGTCGAAATGCTTCTTGTTCTTTCTGGGGAGGGCGTGCGTCACAGGGAGAAAGTACATGGGTACCTGCAGTGGTACCCACGTACCTCTGCTTAGTCACGGCTTGGAGGCCCTCGGGGAAGTGGGAGGGGTCGGGCGCACGGGCCACAAATCCTTATTTGTGCAGACGTGTTTTGTGTCGGCATCAATCAACCATCCTCGTCTGTTCCGTCTGTCCGCAACACCCACAGGCTGCCAATCCTCACTCCAGGCAGCCCCAGACCCAGGGCAGACCGCAGACGGTCCATCCCAATCCACCATCAGATAAGATGGCGAATCCAACCCAGCAGGGGTTCTTTGTTCCCGATCTGCTGGCAACCCTGCCCAACACCCTCGCCTCCATCATCGACCAGCGCGTCAATGCCATCGTCGACCAGCGTTTCCAGGACATCGAGCAGCGCCTTGACAACGTCGAGGCCGTCCTCAGAGCAGAGGGTCGCCTAGCCCCACCCCGACAGAGCCCCCTCAGGGCCCAGGTCCAGCACCACCCGCAACAACACCACCAGCCTCAATTCCAACAGAACGTCAACCCGACTCTGCCACCCCAGCCCCAGAGCCACCACAACCAGAATGTCGTCGACAACTCCGAACCCGTCATGGCCCTCGCCACCGCCAACCAGGCTGCCGCCATGACCGCCCACACTGCCCCGCCTGTCCCACAGCAGCAGCAGCAGCAAGCACATCAACAGCAGCAGCAGCAACAGCAACAGCAGCAGCAACAACAGGCGCAGCAACAACAGCAGCAACAACAAGCTCAGCAGCAGCAGCAGGCTCAGCAGCAGCAGCCCCAGCAACAGCAGCAGCAACAGATGGCCCCGCCGCCCTCCGCGGTCCTCCACGCCATGCCCCCCATCGTGGCCATGGAGATCCCGCCCGAGGGCTTCCCCATCTCCAGCCGCGCCACCATGCAGCTCGAGCTCGACCAGTTCACCATCCCGCGCGGCTACTCGATGCGCATGAGCGGCACCCGCGACATGGGCAAGGGCAAGCGCAAGATCCGCTGGATCTGCTTCCGCGCCGGCGAGGCCCGCTACAGCGAGGCCTCCAAGGCCGCCGGCATGCCCGAGCGCAGCTCCAAGAAGTGCAACTGCCCCTTCAAGTTCGAGTGCGTCGAGACCTTCCGCGACTCCAACATGTGGGTCGTCCACCACCACATCACCCCAGGCACCACCACCCACAACCACCCGCCCTCCGACCCGTCCGAGGACCCCCGCAGCCGGAAGCTGCCCCCTGCCGTCGCCTCCGAGGTCGACGGCTGGCTCAGGCAGGGCTGGCAGGTCAGCAAGATCATGACCGAGCTCAAGAACCGCGGCTTCAAGAACGTCCTCAGCCGGGACCTGTATAACCGCCGCCAGCAGCTGAAGCGCGAGGACGAGAGCGGCGAGGCTTAGAAGGCGGGCGCCGGGTCTTCGTCCAAGTCGTCGGTGCAGCAGTAGGACGTCTTCGGTGTAGCCTTTTCATCTTCTTCCTCATATCCTACTAGAAGCCGGGTTTGACCTGGAGGGCATTGTAGTTTTTCTTTCCCGCCTCTTCATCTGTTTCATGTTATACCCGTCCTAAGCTGAGGCTTATATCATTCATGATTTTTGGTTTGCCTGCGAGGCAATCCGGCGGCTGTGGTGGATCCCACATCTCTTTTAGATCAAGAAAGGACCTCTGGTGGCTTTCGCTAGACCACGCCGTTATGATATCACGTAGGCACGCTGAGAGGCTGGACCGGGGATGGTTCACCTTCGCCTACTAATCTTCTAACATCACTTTCATCCTTCACGCCGCAACATTCTTAGCCAGTGGTGTGATGTGAACGCTCGTGTGTGTGTGTGTGTGTGTGTGTTGCGTTCTTAACGACGATGATTTGCCGACAGTTCTCAAGGCTTTGAGGATTTTGCCATGTATAATTGGATGAACTGCTGCCCAGACAGACATTCGGGCTGCCGTGCCAGTGGGTTGACACCATTGAGGCCAAGAGCCGTCTAAATCTGAACTGAGCTGTCTAACTGGACTGCGACGCGGCCTGCCCTTCCCATGTTGGTCTATATGCTGCTAGCAGCCTACTACATGATATGCCATCTTCAAAGACCAAGTGGCGAGGTCCTCTTGGGAGCTTGCTGTGTGCGTGTTGATGGGGAGGAGCCGAGTTTTTGGTTGGGACTCCCCTTGTGAGATTGTTAGATTTTATGCAGAGGTAGGTCACTTTGAGGTACTATTTCGCTCTCCGCCGTGTGACTGTTTCGCTGGTTTTCCACCTAGTCAACAGCGCCGTCAGAAGCGGTTCTTCCTAGCATTGCCTGTGCTCCTGTCACGAGGCTTTCTTAGCCTTGTGCCACTAATTGTAGTATTCTTTTTTTAAAGCTGGGTGTTCGAGTATTCACTACCGTATCAAGGCACTGTGTGTGCTAGTATATGCATGGGGATTAGAAACGAAACCAACGCACTCAAATACTAAGGGTGTGGAGCAGTACCTTGGTTAATTGTTGTCGTCTCATACTCTCGGGGCTCAAATCACGCGATTTCGAGCATCTCGGGCCCTGTGATGGCGGCAGACCGTTCCCATATCCATGCTCTCTAGCTGGTCACATCGCGGTTTTGGGACAAGGAACCTTCGAGGGCGGCTGATGACGGCAAGGGGGGAATAACAAAATCTGGACAGACTTGGCTAGTGTTGTTGCGAGAACTTCCAGATCGGTCGAGACAAGAGTTCTTGTTTCTTGGCCATAACTACATGTGGTGATGCTGCCTGCCTTGCTCCTAACTGTAGATAGCCTCTGCTTGGTCAGCCGTCCACGCCTTATTATCATTTGACCAAAATACATCCGCGGCACGCTGGCGTGTGCGAGCTTCTTCGATGGCCATTGGTGATATGTCCAGGCGGCCCAATGGTGCCGTGTCCACAGGGCCTGATCGTGCTCGGAGAAGAGTCGTCTAGGACTCTTCCGCATGGAATTCTGAGAATCGTGAAGCCTTCACCCCGTCCTCTGCCATATTCACCCCTGTCCATGTATCTGCTTCCCTCATAGTTGGTCTGTCCTGCCTTCAAAGCCTCGCACGAGATTCTGCTCCAATCTCTGTTGGTCTGATGTGTCCTCTCGTCTATGGATGGGGTCCCCGGTTGCCTCAATAGATGTTTTCAACCTGCCTCCCGAATGGGTCATCGAGGATGGGGAGGCCCAAGGAGGTCATGTCAGACTGGGGAGCTACAAGAAAGGTGAAGATCATCTCGGCCCCCCCCCCCCGCTTGCGGTCTTCACGGAGACCCTCGAACATCTTGCAATCCTTGTCCGCCGAACAGGAACAGCCGCAATCACAACCGCAGGAATGGAAGTGAGCACCCTGAGCGTGGATCCAAGAAGCATCTCCCAAGAAGAAGTCAGCAATTCTCAAAACCCTAGGAAGAACATGGATCCCTCCCGGACTGGAAGTCTGCGTGTGTGCATGGCCACTTTACTCAGGATCACACGCGCTCACTGGCTTGTTCAGGTCCGGCGACAAGATGTCCGCAAATACCAGCCACCAGTCAGTGGAACGTGAAGCCACGACAATCCCTTGTGGCGGTCTGAAAGACGGGGACGGCCCGGGTTTTGTCGAACATCAACAGGCAACTTCAGGCTCATGTCGAGGCGGATGGCAGCGGGATATCACAGTAAAACGGTGCCGTACGCGAGGTACCATGGGCAGAAAAAAGCGTATCTGCATTCCATAAAAGTTTCAATGGCTAGCCCAGCCTTCCCAAATCCTTTCCCATAACCTATCCCATACTCCTAGCCCTATATACACAAATTTTTGAACCGTGGACCCAGAATTTCCGTTCGTGCCCACACACTATTTTCGACCGAAGCCGTTGAATTGGCTATGTACTCCTTTGAAACAACTTCACAAATGGTTTTGCCACCATCTGGTACTTTTCTTCCCCTTGTTGTCCTGAAATTTGGTATTTCCTGCCCCACCTGCCTGCGCCGGTGGAATAATTGAAAACGTAGTGCTTGTTTATTTTTCTCTTCATCACATCAAATCAATTGAGTGAATACTTTGTGCGTTGATTCGTTCGCTTTTCAAATACGTTCATTGCTGTTTCGTTATGCGTTGCGGTGTTAGTCAATTGACGTTTTCCGAGGCGGGCGTGTGGTTCGTGTACACTCCTAGTATCAGACGTGAATTCGTGGACAATGAGTGGCCGACTCGTCTCAAAAGGGGGGCAATGTTTGCCCAACGTATGTTTTCGATTTCCAACGTTGTTCGAAATCGGGAAATATGAACATCGAATGCGAACACACGTGCGTGACATCCTTCGCAGTTGAATGATCCCAAAAATCAAATTTCGTTATTCGTTCGAAGTAGTGTCCTCGAAGTGAAGGAAGGCGAAATACCACTTTTCTGACCGTCTTTTGGGGATAAAAGTGGTGTGCAAGTCGTAAAGAGTCTGAAGTCGTTCTCTTCGAATTTATGTATATGCACCATCAAGAGAATGTGAGAAGGGTAGATCAGGTCCTGCACGATCAGCAGCGACGGTCGTCTCTGGCACCTGCGGTTGCGGTGCTCGATGAGGGAGACATCCAACCCAGCTCTACTCAGTCGGCCTGACCGACCTATCAACCCGAGCTTTGGTGTGGTTGGCATGGGTCTCGAGACATTGAATCATCAATCGGGACACTGTCACAGGCATTAGAATTGTCGGTTCAGAGACTGGTGCAGAGGCTCTAACGGGTATGTGACTTACCAGGCCATGCGGTACTTTTGGCCATGATGTGAGCTGTGGCTCTCAAGATTTTGACCGCGTAACCTCCAGCAACCCCGCGAAGGAATTCCATGCCCATCTTTTTCTCCAACCCGTCCAGGACATCCTGAACTTTTCGCAGCAATTGAACGTCTTCCTCTTCCAGGAGCATAATGGCAGGGACCTGAAAAAGCTCGACCTCATCCTGACCCAAAATTCCTAGGTACTGACCGACCCTATCCTGTAAGGTAGCAACCCACTCAGCCAAAACTTGCGCGCAGTCGAAAGCACACAATGCAGACTGTGGTGGCAGGTCCCGGCGAGTCATATCAGCGAAGGTCACGTCCATCTTGTCCGACGCTGACAGAGAGTCAGCAGCAAAATAGGCTGCCTTGCGCAAATGCTTCTCTCGTCTTGACGTGGTCCGGCTAGCCAAGGGCGGTTGCATGTTCGATTGGCCAGAATTGTCCAACAAGCCAGCGGCGGCACCCGTAGTATCCATATGATCAAGACTGTCGGCCACAGCAGGCTCCGAGCCAGGGAAAGATTGCTCGGCGTGCTGTACAATCTCGCTTCCGCGAGCCAGCTCCTCAGCCATTCCGTCCCAGTCGCGCTCCCAGAACTGACCCTTGGAGCGGGATAAATTTACAAAAAGTCGCACATAAGCCAAATCCAACAGCGGTATGCAATCTGCAGACAGCGGACCCTTGCCAAACGGATTCGGCCTCTTGGCTGAGTGGTGAGGGTTGCTGGCCCATGCTGCGTGCCAGGCCTTGAGGGCAGGCTCGATGTGTCGATGCATCTTCTCCGTTTCTTCGTTGGTCCAGACGTTGCTATGATGCCTCTGCCTGGTCTCCCAGATGTAATTATGCAGAGCGTTGATCAAAATAAGGCAGCCAAATGTGCTGGGCTTGAGTGTCGTGGGTGGAAGGTCGTTAGAATTGAACACATGCCCACTGCTCATGGAAAGCCTGCGCTGCTTCTCATTTGTGCGCAAAAGATCGCCCAGGGCGTCGTGAAAGGTGATACGGTTATGATTCGCCCCGCTGACGCCTCCACGAGCGTGGAAAACTGCGCTTGTCTCAGCCTCGAAGAACTCCTCGTCGCAAGGCAACTCCAGCAGGATCTCGGAATTGGTGAGCGCAGGCGAGTGGTTGTAAGCAGAGACCAGCAGACTGGAAAGAATGAAGATGGTGTACAAGGTACGCTTTCGCTCCTCCAGGGCTTTCCACCTGAGCCACTCCGCATGCTCGTCAGAGACGTCGCTCATTTGGATGTCTTGTTCGGCATGATTAGGCGGTTGGCGCAGCAGGTCAGCTCCCTGGGCCAGGCTGACCAGCGCTGCACAGTGCGTTTCGGCGATCTTGCCGACCAGCTGGTCACCACAACTGTGTCCGTAGACGACATTGAGCAGCATTGACTGGACAAGCCACACAGGAGTATCTGTGGAATTGTCCTGGAACTCCTGCGCATCTTGCTCGGACGAGGTTCCTCGAAATCCGGCTTTTCGGACGTTAGCTTTCCTTCGCTGTTCCAAGTAAGTCTGAATCATCTTCTTTGCCATCTCAAACAATTCTCGAGCGCGATCATGCTCTTTCTCATACAAAGCGCCAATTGCGGCCATGGAGAGCACCAGGCACGCCGATCCACCAATGCTGCCCGAGTCTTTCTTCGCCGGTCGGGCTGGGATCTCGAAGGACAATGTCGCGATGTGGAGGAACGGTAAGTGAGGGTGGAAGTACGTCAGGTAGGCGGCGACGTATCGTTGTAAACTCTGGGTGTTGGGCAGAGTGCTGGCGGGGTCCGGCGAACCCTTGGCATGCGCGCCAGAAGTCGTGGGGTGTACCGAGAACGAGGATCTGCGGTTGGCAAGAGTCGAGCCCATCGAGGCTGTGGACAGGGCACCTAGGATGGCGTTTCTTGTTGAATCAGTTATTGTCGAGACGGGTGAGGTGCCATGAGTACTACCATTGATCGAAGTCGGCGTCTCCGGGCCGTGACCAAAATTCAACGTTTGGTTCATATTCTGAGCATTCAGACTCGACATTACGGAGGGCGAGCCCGAGTTCATCGTCGATGGCGGTGGAGTAAAGTAGGCGTCGTTGAGCATGCCGTGCTGCATTGGGTGTGGTGAGACCGGGGCTCCGGTCATGAGGTCAGGGAAGACATGGTTCTGAAAGTCGATGTTGAAAGGGTTGCCCATCTGAGGGGAGACGATGCCCGGGGCCCAAGTAGAGGTGGTGCCCGGGGCCGTTGTAGCGGGGTTATTGGAACCATCGATCATGGCGTCGCTCATGCCACCGGGGCTGGCGGTGCTAATGGCCGAGGAGGATGAGCCGTCGACAGCATTTTCATTCATGTTGTTGAAAGTGAGCTGTTGGCCAAAGTCTGTGATCAAGAAGTCCTCGAGTCCGTAGTGGGCGGTTTGAGATGACAGGTCCGGCAGGCCGTGGAAGACGGGTGACAGCGGATCCACACCAATCGACTGTGGAGACTCCATGCCGACATGAAGGGCCTGGGGATCAATGGTCGGGGCTGCAAACAAGTTGTCCATAAAGTCGTGGCGGAAAATGGCGTTGGGTGGCGCGGTGCGCAGGCCCGGGTCATAGCCCAGCCCATTCGTTTCCAGCTTGGGAAGCCCATGTTGAACGCCGCGGTGGCCCATGACCGAGGACATGCCCTGGAAGGGGTTGTGAGAATAGTGAAAAGGCAGGCCGATCAGACTGTCGTGGCGGCTGTGGGTGGGCGGCATGCGTCCGACTGGGCCGTTGGCGGCGCCGGTCATCATCTGTATCGCGGCGCTATCAACAACACTAATGGTATTGGCCCTGGGTCTCATGGACGCCGGGTTCGGAGGGGCACTCTGAACCGGACCGGCAACGCTGTTCTTGCGGGCTCGACTCTGGCCAATGGTCACACCACTTGCGCTCTCGCGACGGTTGCGAGGACGAGCCGACGGCGCTGTGGACTGGTGTAGCTTCTGCTGGTGGCGGAGAAGCAAGTCGCGCCGAGCGAAGCAGCGCTTGCACTCTGGACACTCGAAGGGCTTCTCCTTGGTATGAGACCTCTCGTGTCTCTTCAGATGCTCCAGCCGGGCGAAGGCGCGGCCACAGGTGGTACAACCGTGAGGGCGCGGCTTGTCAGTCTTTGGAGGAGGGAAATTTGCAGTCGGAGTCTTTGTGTTGACCGTGATGGTGGAGGCCTCTACTCGTGTGGGAGTCACAGATTAGCCACCGTCCAAGGCTATGATCGCAATGGGGTCATGGGAAGAGCGCGGGTACAGCAGGAAGGGAGCAGCATTGCATTGCACGAGACAACAGGGGAAAGCAGCACACGGGGACGGATGTTTGGCATACCAGTGTCATCGCCCTGAGGAGCAGCAACATCTGGGTCGGTGGAGGGAGGAGAGTTGGACATGTTGGCGGTCGACATGGCAGCGGACTCGAGCTTTGGCCCAGCGTCGTTTCCCATAGTGCTTGAGTGCAGTTTGTACAGGATTTGGCTTCGGAAGGCAAGGCTGTCGCAGAGCAAGCAAACAGGGTAGGTTGCTTGCGGTCTTCAGTGCGTGGGAGGGTCAAGCGATCGAGGAGCGGCGCAGGCGGTCTGGCTTGGTCGGTTGTGCTTCTCTGGCGGGAGATGCCCAAGGGAAGCAAGCAAGCAGTCGAGTGGCGCAGCGAGACAGGCAGTCAGGCAAGCAGTCAGGCAGTTCGCAAGCTGGCGAAGAGACTGTATGAAGACGAGGTAGGAGGAGAGCAGAGAGCCGGTTGGGAGAGTAAACGATGCGTGGATTTACTATCTCATGTCCTCTGCCGGAGATGCGAACTCGACGGTGGAGAGGCTGGAGGGGTTGCTCAGAGGGTTGACAGAGACAGCTCAACCAAGTGCTGTAGGAAGTCGAGCAATTGGACGAGGCAAGGCGAGCAAGGAGGGCAAAGGTGAGGGTGAGGTGAGGTGAGGTAGGTTGAAGGAATAGAGTAGGAGAAGAAGGAAGAGGGTAATTGGTGGTGAAGAAGAAGCACGGACAGGACCTTCGGTAGTAGGAGCAGCGAGCAGAAGCAGCAGCAGTAAGTAGCAATAGCAGTAGCAAGACGAGACAAGACGATAGAGGTAGGCAAGGCAGGTTGGGTGACTTGCCCGCAACATGCACACTGGGCTGCCCGTTGGGGAAGGGACTGGGGTGGCAGCACGTACCGTCAACGTACCGCCTGCCGACCTCAGACCAGCAATACCCGGCCAGCCTTTCTGTTCGCTCAGGTCAGATCCCCCAGTTCCCCCATCACCCATCACCCACGACCAGGGGAGGTACGAGGGTGTGCGTATGAGGTCGGCACTGTGTGGCATCAGGTACCGCAGTACGGAGTACACCCAGATGCCTGAACCTTGGGGCCCATCTGCGCCAGGGGTGGGTCTGAGGCCCTGGTCCCTGCAAGTCACGCCGCACTTGGCTTTTGCAGCAGTCCGACAACGACCAAGTCATACCGAACCTGGGTCTGGGCGAATGAGAGCTTGATTAAATATGGGTTGGGTCTAGAGCATGGTACCGTGTAGAGTTGGGTACTTTTCTGTGCAGTAGGGCAGAGAGAGAGAGAGAGAGAGAGAACGTTGACCATTCAGTGTTTCCCGTCTCTCCCTCTCTCCATCTCTTTCTCTCTCTGTGCGTCTCTTTTTTGACTGCTTTGAAATTGAAATGGCAAGACAATTACATGACTCGACTCTCAGAGGGAGATTTGAGGGAAAAAAAGAAACGGCAGACAGAGAGGCAACAGTGGAAGCAGAAGACCAACAACAACACTCATTAATAATACTAACATGTGTATATAACGTATGCACATGCACACTGCACACCCACCGCGTATACGATTTATACCGCAAAGACAGGACAGTACATGCAGAGGACAGGGCAGGTGTGGCCTCAGCGCTAGGCACAAGACCGTGGTTGGTCGGCCGGTTGGTGGGCTAGCTTGCTTGCTTGTGTGGGAAGGATGAGAATGGAAAGATACATGGTACTGTACATGACACCTGATATGGCCCTGGATGATGATACGGCATACAAGGTACATCCAAAGTGGATTCGCCCGCGAGCCTTCTTCTCCCTGGGCACGGCTGAGCTTACATAATCCCAAAAGAGGTCAGCAGGTCCGACAGAGCTTAGGCCATTGGGCCAGTTGGGCAGGGTCGCCGACAGGGACATGGGCAGAGACATGGAGCCTCCTTCCTGCCCTTCCTTTCCCTCCCTTCTCTCTCCCGACCGACGGCATTGCGGTCTGCTGCCTCACTCCGGATGGCCAACTCAGCAGCCGATACTAGCGTAGGGTGTAGGGAGGTAACGAGGGAATAATAAGGTAAGGACGACACTGATTGTAACATCAAATATTAGAGATGAACGAGCGAGCCGCAGCCCACTCTGCTCTTACCTACCAACCTGCCCCTCAATAAATTTCCCGGCGCAGCCTTCCCAGCTCGCCAGGCAACTAGCCAGGAGATCAAACAACGGATGACGCACCGAGTAAGAGGGAGGGAAAGGGAATGGGAAAGCTGCTGCACCGTAGCCTCGTGCCTGCCTCTCTCTCTCTGCCTCCCAGGCAAGCCAGGTCTCAGGGAAGGAGCGCCAGCGTGTGGGTGATCCACCTTGGAACCACAGACCACAGACCACAGACCACAAACCGAATGCACAGGCACAAGCACAGGCACGAACCAACAAACAAAACACAAGGGCCATCAGCCATCAGCCATCGCCCATCGGACGAAAGCCACCACCAAGCCAGCCTGCCTCGTGCCCACCAGCGAAGGATCCCGCCAAAATCCGGATACGATGCACTTTGCTCGCTCAATTGCACGCAGCACAGTCAATCGTACAGTACAGTATCTTCTTCAAGCGTACGATCTGACGCCCTGTCCGCACAGCTTTGGCAGTTGACTGCTGTTTCTCTAATGCCTGCAACCTGCAACGTTGCCGCCACAAAAAAAAAGGACTCATTTACAGTTTCGCTCTCATGCAGACGGCCTTGCGTGCCTGGAACATCCCTCCATCCCCGTCGCAACCAGCGGCCCAGCACAATCAATCCCAACCTTATTGAATCGGAGGCAAAAAAAAAACCCTTTGGCGGCCTTGCCCACCACGAGAATTCACAGTCGCACCTACGTGTCGTCGACCACCACGGCCTCGCCTCGCTGCCCAGATGCTCGACCCAAGGCATCCGAGCAATATATCTTGGTGTGCGCACAGATGTGACATTCGCATCGACACATCTTCAACAGTCAATGGCCTTTTCCGGCTGCTTATTCTTTTTGTTTTTTCCTCGCTGCGTCTACCACATGCACACCACATGCAAGACAACAGGCTGAGCGCCTTCCTGTAATTGGGCATCGTTCCCCATTACACATTTTGTCGACCGCCTCAGCCTTCACTCTGGTCGAGCAACCCGGCATCAGTGACTTCCGCAATCTAGAATGCCTGTTTACCGTGGCCGACATTATCGTCTTCTCGGGCATAGCAGTGCAGATAGGAACCAGAGGGCCTTCGGCACAAGGCCAAAAGTGGTCAGCCAGGGTGGTGCTCGATCAGCTCACCATGGTGCTCGTCTCTTCTTAGCCTAGCTGTGGTGCGTCTCTGGCTGCTGCACATCGTGCCGCCTTCTGGTGTGGCGCACAGTGCAGCGCTCGGCGGCAGGGTCCTCGACCACTGGGCGGCATGCTGCCACCCTAGACGTATTATCATCCCAAGTTTTGTGTGTGGTGATGGCTTTCTAAATCTTTGGTAAGCGAGGCCTGACCTGCGAGGCTCAGTGCCAGAGCGCCCAACATTTTGCTCCAATGGCCGTGGTACAGTACCCAGCACCGGCCGCGACACACCCGGCCGCCTTTCCCACCAAGTCGCCGCCGCACACCGAAGCTCCATGGGCGTCCAGGACACAGCACCCGCGCGGCACAGGTCGCAATCCATTGTCCAAAAGGCTTGCTCCAGCTATCTAGTTCAGCCATGCAAGTTGGATGGGCCAGCCAGCCAGCCAGCCAGCCAGCCAGCCAGGCTTGACGACGAGTCGATCTACCCAGGTAGCGAGCTGTTACCCGGGCCGGGTACGTGGAGGCTGAACCGCGCCCATTGTCGTCGCCTCCTACATGATTTGCCTCATTTGGCAACCCGGCTTGTTTGGAGTGTGAAGGATGACGCTCGTTCCAAGCCGCCCTAGCGGCTCTGCTAACACCCCAGCCATCACCTTCCACTCTCGACGCGCAGCGCAGTCCAGACTCACTCGCAAACCTACGTCACCCAGGAGCTGCAACGGACGAGATGCCAGCTCTCGACTGGGCGATGACTTCGCGCGGCACAGTCATTCGCTGCTGCCCAGGTTTTAGTGCGGCAAACGATCAATTAGCTGGGCAAAGTCTGGTCCCTTGGTCCCTTGAGTCCCCAGGCCGCCTCCCAGGCTGCAGGTCATGGACTAGCAACGTCGGTACAGTGCGCGAATTACTGCTCGGCTAGGCGAGGTATTGCAATGTCACCTGCAGGAAAATGGCTAATCCGTAGTGTCGCATCCCACCCAGCCCCCGGGCCTTGCCAGTGACAAACCCTGCCAAGTCACTGGCCCGAGGGACAGCCGTCTATGGCCTGCGGTTGGCAAAGGATTCGCTCACAAATGCTGAAAGGTGAGAAGCTTCAGCGAAATGTGGCTCCGCGGCTTAAGGTTGTCCATGTCCACGACCTCAGCCGGGGCCGCGTCAAGAGAGTCCGGACCTGGCTATGCGCCTTGTGTTGTTCCTGACCCTGAGCACCAGCATCGTTGAGACCACGGACCCCAAGTACGTCCGTCAACTTTCAATAAACAAACGTAACATCCGGAAGGTAAGCTGCTTGAAAGGGTCCGCCGGATTGGCTACTCTACCGTTGGACAGATGAGACGTGCTGCTGGTCTAGGCACACGGTGCGCACAGCAGCAGCCGTGGTCCTTGCACACAGTCGTTGATTGCTGGGCGAGCGCTGTCGTGTGAGTAGGTTATCAAACCGTGCCTGGGATTGCATGATCTGACCCGAATCGCAGCTCGAGTGCGATGACGTCGAAAACGTTTCTGAAGTTCTGGATCGAGGCCAATCCGTTTAACGTCGGGACAAAATAAAGTGGCCGTTCGGTGGTTTCATCCCCAGGGAAGGTATTCCAAACCACTGGTCAAGCAAGCAGTCAACGCGGCTCATGTTGCTTCTCTGTGTGACGGCACACACACAGTCCGGTGTTTGTTGTCTCTGCCACTGTCGAGATGCCGCAGACAAGCTGCTTCCAGTAGGGCTTATGGCCTCAGGAGCTATTCTCACTGTCGGACGAGCTGGGCGTGGCCCGCTGTGCGCAGTCTCACTGGGATCTCAGCTGTTTATCACCGCATATGCACGCTCCCAGACTCCACCAACTCGCCAATGCCCCAGCTGCTCGTAAGCGCTACAGAGGTTTAAAAGACTTGCGACATCTAGGCCTTGTCCCCATCCGCCCAAGGCGTCCAATAGTAGTCGTGAACATTTCTGCAGGGAGACCGACCAAGACAAGGGATGCAGGTCACTGTTTGGAAGCACTGGACAAGCATTGCCGAAATACAGCAGATCAGCTCAAAAAACCTACGATCGAAGCTAGGGACACGCGATGCAGGGCAGTGATGTGCGGCACTCAATGCAACTCCCATGAAGAGATCGGTACTAATTGCACGTCGGATGCTCCCACAACCGTGTGAGATGACACGAGCGGCCGCACCAGCCTCGCTGACGAGGGGATTGAGCCATGTGGCCGTGATGCAATTCTCTGGCGTGAATCTCCGTCTTTCACGTGTCCAACCGCTCGAGGCAATCCAGGAAGAGCTGGGTCGCCATCTTCGGGCCGCTCCCATGCCCTGGGGCCCACAACATCGTCACTGCCCCGGTTTACAATTGCTCATAGCGGTCCCTAATCATCAGGCCTGAGACTCGACATGCCTGAAACGTCCAATGCGGATCCTAGGCTCCTCGATGCAGGCCTGCCGATATCCACAACGGGCGCTTATCGGACTCTCAGGTCGAAAGCTGACCTAGGAATCTGCATCTGCCCCTTGTGCCCCGCGATCCGGAGGGGCATTTCGCAGCTTTGGAGTAGCTTCCTCCCGTTGGAGGGGCAGGTTTCTGTTGCCTCAATAACCAGACTCAACGAGTTGCAAGCTTCCGGGCATTGATTTGGGAGGAAGTCTGGCCCTGGGCGCGGAAAAGCATCAATGCACTCTTCGGTGAAGGAAACACACCGACTTTATGAGCAATTGAGCAGGCTGGTCATCCCAATTCCGAGGCTCGAAGGATGCGACATTTCACGCTCTGCGGATCCCCGCCAGATGGGCCAGCCATCCAATCTGGAGCTGGCACCAAATGCCCCTCCATCTATCTGAGGTTGACAGGGTGCTGATAAGCCAGAGCTTCGAAGACACCTCGACCCCTCCATGCCCCTCCAAGACCTTGATGCCTGGCAGCTGGACCCCAGGGCCGTAGGGGGGATGCCCCTGCAATGCACGTCCAGGGATGTGAGATGTGAGCGAGTAGCACAGTGCCTCCGAACGTGCCGCGCCTGGTCAGTCCAAGTCACCGGTCACACGGCGCACACCTGGTTTCTGAAGGATCGTGCAGAGAGAGGCCCAGCCGGTCTCGTTCAACTTCCCGCTAACGCACCTCCCCTGGAAGGCGGCTTTTGCACAGCCTCAACAACGATGGACACTTCCTAAAGCCGCCAGATCTCCGATGTGTGGACGGCAATGCAATGTCCATCACTATCAGTTTCAGAGTTGGCGCGCCTCGTGACGCGGATCCCCGTCTACACAGTCCCGCCCTTCTGGACTGAAAGACTGGCCGTGCCAGCCTCGCTGCCTCGCTGCCAGCCGAGTGCGTGTCTGTCAAGACACAAGATGATGGGATTATGACAGGTGAGACATCCTGCTTAAAAATCCACCGGCCAAAGAAGGTCACTCACCGTGCAGGCCAGCATGGGGGCAAGCAGGTCCTGCACGTCCCTTGAGGTTCGGGCCAAGGCCTGCGAGATGAGCGCCGAAAGTTTCGACACACAGACTCGCTTCATCTTGTCCGCCTGCCAGATTCGACCTGCAAACATGCGGTCTGCATTCCCCTACCGTCGTCCCATGGTGCCTACTGCAACATGGTGTCGTTCTGCAACTCTTGGCAACATCTATCCAGCACAACTCTAGTGTGACCAACTGCAGCAGTTCAATTTTCGCAGAAAGCTTCGCGATGTGCCTTTACAGGTGCACAAGCTACAGTGACCTTCTCTTGGCCATAGAAGATCTGAAATCGACTCGAATCGCTTTCGTTCCCATCGCGGACGGGCAAAGCGACTGTCCCAGACCGACTTCTACTGTAATTCATGCCATCGAGACGGGACGATAGTCAGGTGCGCATATCTGAGGCATGTATTAGCCCGGGCTAGACGGCAAAGTCGTCTCACAATTGTCTGCAAGCCACCTCAGCGGCGTCCAAACGCCATCTCATTATTCGCCGACGTAGTTTATTCCCGCGTTGAAGGTCGAGCCATTTCTGCAGCCCCCATGTCGTTCTTTCGTTCTGGCCCTCGCTTGATCGTCGAGGTTTACTCCGGCTATTCCAGCACAGGTTTCTGGATATCCCCGACGCATCGTCAGCAAATAGTCTACACGACATTGCAAGCCACTGTCATACGCCGGGTTAGAGCACGGCAGGCGTGGGCCAGCTGTTCTCGGGCAATTCTCACGTGGTTCGCACACCACGAGCCACAGCTCCATGACAGCCTCGAGGGTTTCGCCCTTCGCGTCGATAACCCTGCCATATGCCGGCTGTACAAGAAGCAAACATCGGCAGCGCAATCACTGTTTCTATTTGCTACGAAAAACACTCCATCGCACAGAGGATTTGCAGGTCACTCTGGATTTTGGCTGCTCACAAAAGGCCCTGCTTGCCCAGGCAGAGGCAGCGCAGCTCGTCTGTGAGGTCACCACTCTACTCCCAACTGCCAGGTGCATGCGGCCGTAGTCTTGCCGCGATATATCATGCCAGAGAGCCCGCACTGTTCACGAGAGCATTGTCGAATCACAGCGCTCCACAAATTACATTTGCATGGCCGAACATACTCCGAATCTTGATATCGATGTTGGCAGATGCAGCCAGTCACACAATGCTACTCCTTTCGGAGTCGGCGGCCGCTCTTGCGTCTGCGTGTACCCCAAGCCTGGACAACGGCGACCCCAATCACCATTGCTTCGAGGGCCGCCCCCAATGCTCAAGAGCACTTGGAGAATGGACCCTACCTCTTGAGTTTCCCTTCCTCTTGTCTCCAACATGAGCCAAGGAGCGTCATGTGGTTCCCGTTTGGAGATGATGGGAGAATCCCTGCGTGCCTCCAACAGTGCCTAGAGCTCAAGAGCCAAACCCTTGTGCCCCTGTCTTCCCCAGACTTTTAGAGAATGTGGAAAAGTTTCGGACCCCCTACTTATTACCCGCCCTCATCTCCGAACAGGGTAACGATGGTCGACCGTGCAGCACCGAGACTCGAATGGTCTCGCGGGATTGATTTCTCCAAATGGTGACACCCACAATAAGGGGAAGATTACTCCAATGCGAGGCTTCATCTCAGCTGGCATGTTTGGTCACAGTATTAATGCTTGGGGGTTGGTTATCCCGATTGCAGAGGTTGGGATTCTGGTCACCACTGACTTATTTTGCGCAACTTGCGCAAGTCTTCACTCGAATTGGTTCGAGCGTCGCCTGAACTGCAACCCTCCCCAGTTCTTCGACGCTCATCCTGGGACGGACATCGGGCAGCCGAGCAGGAGCTCTGGTCTCGTCTTGGTCTGTGTTGCCCTTGGACCCTCCCTCCACGATGCCTTTCCAGGATCTGGGATCAAAACCCCACAGCAGATGATCAGCACGCAGGCTGACAGGACATTCCGGTACGACTTCGTAACCGTCAATGCTCATCGAACTTTGCTCAACATTTTTGTTACCGAAAGGCATCGTTGTTGCTTTTCACGTGCAAGGCGATCGTGCTTCGCTGACGTGGAACGGAAAGCTTTCAACCGTGCCTCCAGCTACTACTGTGTAAACTTCCTCTTCAGGGCGCGGCGACGGCCGGCCACATCGAGTAACTCGAGGAGCTTGCCTCTTACGGACGGATGGGGTCTTCCCCAATTTCGCCACCCTCGCAGGGAAGAAGCTTTTGGGCAACGAGAACTCTCTGGCACGGCGGCTTCGTTTGTCAGTGATTACACAGGACGTCATTTCCAGAGTTGCCTCAGGGTCATTGGCCACCAGCTTGGGATGGAGGTGGGCAGTCTTCCACCCTTTCTGTTTGACTACCGCTGGAGCAACAGTGAAGGTGGTGTGTCTATGTGTGTGGGGGCCCGACCTACCAAACAGCAACAGCGTGTTACTCGGTACGGGGGCCCTTGGCTATAGCGCTCTCTACCCCGGAAAAAGGGGTGCTTGGGGCTCCCCATGCCTGTCTGTCCAGGATGCGGGATGTGGGGATCGGTGCTAAACGAATTGACGAACCACTCCCATCCCAGGTGGGTTTTCTCATTACGCAGCAGGTGGTGTCCCATCGGACATCATCCGCTGCCTTCCTGCGCGGCTAGTGCTGATGCGTCGCAACTTAACATGCTACTGTGCCAGTGCCGGATACTAAGGAAGGAACGGCGCCATCGAGAAGAAGCTGGACCCGTTGGGAACCAGGAAATATCCTGCTTCACGCTTGGCTCTTGGAAATGCCCGTCGACTACCGGCTCTGGGCGCCAGGCTGTCGCCTCGGATTTGTTTGCAGACGCTGAGTGACTGGCTGGCTGGCCAAGCGCTCACCTACAACATCGGGTCAAGGTTTGGGAGGGTGCATTGACCTCATCCGATGGCGACGAAGATCTGATATACCCACCACTATTTCCGTAGCTTCGGCGTCACGGAAATGTTGCCATCCTCTTCCAACGTGGCAGAGGCGTGGGAAAGGCGCACTGGTCCCTTGCAGTTCTCCCTACCTGCGGGAGAACGTCCAGAAGCTGGTGGGCTCGCTATGCCATGGACGTCTGTATCTGGGCCCGAGCTCGGACCCAGTCGCCGGCTTTCCTCATTGAGGGCCCACGCGGGCCAGTAGACTAACAAGTTATGTCGGCTGGGGGTTGCTGATGAACGTACTCGTACACAGTATCAGGTGAGCAAGCAGCAGGACCCGCCTCCCGGCAGCCAACCAGCGCAGACACCGGTCTGTAAACCCTTCCGCATCGGAGCTGCCCCGAGCGTCGATGATCATAGTCGCAAGTGGATAAGGGCGATGGGACGACCTATTTTCTAATCCTGCGCAGAGCCGCAGCTCAAGCTAACTAGCTGCTGCCAACTTCGGAAGAGGAAAGTGATGCGCTCTTACTTCCGGGTGGGTGGTGAAAGCAAGACGCCCAGGTCTTTTCCGCTTCCGTCCCTGGCTTCCATACACTGGCTATGGGAGAGCAAAGGGTTCTTTCTGGACGACAGTGATCATCACGGAATGTTTCGTGATTGGGAAAGTCTGCCCGTGCCTGCAGAGAGACGGGGGGATATGACTACTCATATTGCACGACAACAGAAATAGCATCAGCGTCCTCGATTCTCTGGGCCAGCCAGTGGGCAGCCCCCGATGAACCACTTCCGGGGGCTGGCACACTAGGGCAAGCAAGGCGGGATCAAAGAAAGACCCGCCCGTTGTGGGACTCTCCGACAATAGCCCGGTGGTTCAGGCTAGGCCGGGCCCTGGGCTTGGCCTATCTGCTGCTGCTGCTGCCGCCGCTGCTCCTGCTGGGCCTGCTGCCGCTACGAGCTGTTTGTAGCCTAGCCCGTGTCGCCGCCGGCGCGGTCGTGGGGTGATTCTCGGGATGGCGGAAGACCGGATGCTCTGTGTCCCGGTTGTATAGGCGCACTGTGAGGTGGATGAAGGGCAGCTGCAAGTCTATTTGACATGTATCAAAGTGTTGTGGCTCTCGCCGTCATGTTCGCTGTGTTCGCGGGGGCAGACCCACGCGCACAAGAAAATGACGATGGTCGACAGATATGGGGAGCTGGGCAGCAGCTCGCAGCTGGATACACTGCACAATGGCCACACACACATGCACACATGCACACACCGTGCTGCGAGTCACAGGAATGGGCGTTTTTGCAGGCAGTGGCGAAACGATGGCGCATGCAGCCGGGCGGTTCTGAGAGTGACGAAACGGGTCCGGTTGACTCGATTGTGTCACCCCGACGGCCCTGCGAGGCGATTCACCTCGCGCTCGAGGGTTGTGGTCGGTATACTCATGGAATTCGCAGGCTGACCTGCTCGCTGTTGAACGCCTGCGTACCAAACAAGTGCAAAAAGCTCAGGCAAAGCATCAGGTGTATGGGATAGGCTGAAAGGGAGTCCACGGCTCTGGAGACGCCATGAACTAATCACGCGGCCGGCACCTGAGCCTGAGCATATTGGAAATCACAATACTAAAATGCACCTTCAGGCCAGTAACCGCTTCCCAAATGCACCACAACTCAAGCCTGGGATTTGCTGATTGGCCACTGGCAGCAGTGCAATGCAAACGTCTTCAGCTACGGACAAAGTTCGCTCAACGGCGGGCCCCAGCGGACCCTTATTTCTTGGAGCCTGGGTCCCCGGCCCTCGGTCTTAGACTCGAGAGGATGACACCGCACTTGCATTGGTGCCAGCGCCGGCGCGTCTGCGTGTGCTAGCGAGGGGACGCTACAGTGGCAGAGTGGCCAACTCGTCCCACACGTTCATCAAGACTTTGATTGATCGGGCGCAAATCAGCACCACTTCCAGAAGGACTGGTTAATAATGATATTAACAACATCTAGCAGTGGCTTGTACGATTTTACCCGACGGCTATGACCGGCGGTTTCTGTTCGTTCTTTCGCCGATCGAACGTTACATATGTTTCCCCTGTCAACGCTCGAGCCTCCGGAACCAGCTTGTCGGGCGACGTCGATCAATGATAGAGCGGCAACTGGGCGGATGACAATGACATTCATCGGAGAAAATGGGAACATGGGCGCTGGGATACTTCCAGGGCAGGCGAGCCATGTTGTAAGGAACGGGTGCAAAGGCAGCAAAAACCCTTTCCCATGAGCCAAGAAGGATACTCCAACCTTTCCACGGTTGGCGCGCCACCACGCTGCCACCCCACGCTGCCACGACGGGCGGAATGACGGCACTTAGAAGCACGAGATGATCAACGGCTGAGCGATGGAAAAGGAGGAAATAGATTGACGCTTGTGCATTTCGTATCGCAATCGCATCGCTCGCATCGCGCCGCAATGGCACATCGCATCGCATCGTGGCTGCGTGCGTGCGTGGCTGGGCTTGCTGGGCGGCAGGGCGGGCACAATATTTCTAGTGCTTCTGTGATGGCTTCCAAGATCGCCGCCATGCAGAACAACCGAGTCTATCTGGCCACTATGCAGTCATTGTGGGTGACGACGCATCGCCGACTCCACGGGGCAGCGGCTAAGACACCACACAACAGCACTGAGACATCACCTGGGACGCAGCAACTGTTCAGGTTTCTTTTAGGCCCTGAAGGACCGGATCTTCTCACGCATGGCGGGCGGCGAACCAGAGCAGTGACGCCACGACAGCTCAGTGTGCATACAACCACCCATCCGTCCGTCCTGGTAGCCTGCGTCCTTCGTCTCGCCCGTGAAGGTGCACAGTATACAACAGAATCCTAGCCCGTCCGACTGCCTAGGCCGGCACGGTATGCTTCTCCATCCCAACCAACTGCTCCAGCCACCCACCACCCGATTTGATATCTAGCAGACTGCAGTCAGGATGTGCATTGCATATACCTCCCTCCACTACAATTAGCTATGTGTGATGCTAGAGCTTCCCCACACTATCTTGGCGCCCTTTTCTCGCCCAGGGGTCCTCTTGAAGAAACGAACCTCCCGAGGCCCAGGGCTAGCTAGTCCTGCAGTCGTGCAGACCTGCAGCCGTCCTGGCCCGCAACGGCTGAACGGTCGGAGGCAACTCGAACCAACAAGCCCCAGTCCAGGCTTGGGGAAACACATTCAAGCAGGCTGCCTACGTCATGGGTGGCACTGGGGGCAGCTGGCGACTGGCCCGCTATTAGGGACTTGGAATCTTCAGCCCACACCAGACAGTAGCGCTGGTGGCCTTTCATTGCCCTAGCCCTTGTCTCTGCCTGCCTTGCTGCACCTCTTCAATGCGACCACCGGAACGACCGGCCAGTTCATTCATTCACCAACGAGACGAGACAGCTTGGGGATGGGCTGGAAAGTGTGGTCGTACGCATTGGATCTTCACTGCTTGACTAGGCATGGCAACAGTGTCGGGCGCCCGATTCTATTGCCTCGAATTTGTTCAGCATCGGATGCTCGGTTTGTATCGGGCGCGAACGATGCACGCCGGTTATCGTAGGGATCCTAAACCCATTTTGGTGCTCCGGTGACGAGCTTCACGTCGTTGTTTTCCTATAGTCCCCAGCATCGACAGGCTCCCGTAGTCTATGGGAGCCCGTGGGTGTAAGAGTGCACTGACGCCACCGGGTACGGTAGCATCACATTCTTGGGCTGCCCAGCTCCAATGCTCCTCCGAGTTCATACTGGCTGACTGCCTCGTCGCCCACAGATCTCTGCGATTATGGCTTGCTTACCATGCCTCGAGGATGCCAGCACTCACTGACGCAAGCATCAGCCACATCACTAACAGTACAGTAGCTCGGGTCTCACTCGGCACAGGCTGGCGATCAACGGTGCAAAGAGCCACTGGGGAGACGCCAGCAACTCTGCAAGACGCACATCACCCACGCAAGTGCGTACATACAATATAGAGCGGCCAGCTGGTGAGCACTGTGTCCTAAGCTTTTCTTAACGCCTACACACCACTCAACAAACCGCCACCAATACCACTGGCGCACATCGTTCTCCGGGGCCCGGGTTTGCCATATTGCTTGCCCCTGCACGCGGGCCAACCGGTCAGCTACACAATGCTGTGCGACGGTGCAAGCCGTGCAGGGGGGTTCACAGGCCGATTTCTCTCTGTCGAGCTTTTCCCTCGATTGGGGGCTGGCTGGTCGAGCTTCGCCCGTTGTCTTCATTCTCTTGACTATATCCCACGCCGCGCACATCACAGCCTAATTCGATTATTCTTCGGGGAAAGAGACACATTTATGTATGCACAAGGGTTTGAGCCGACGATCTGCCGCGTAGCATTGGCTATTTAAAAGACCCGAATACGGCATTGGCTGTCCCTTGCGTCCTGCCCCAACCACGACTCCCGGAATTTCCCCCGTGCAAGTCATTTGCTTATATAAACATGCGTGGTGTCGTGCCACCCAACGCACCTTGTGTATAGCTTCGGGGTTGATGGGAGAATGCGTATGTTGATCGGCGGCGAGGTAGGGCGGGAGCTCGGGATGAAGGCGGCCGAGATGTCGTTGATATTTTTCTAGGTTGAGGCTTCTCAGTCGCCACCATGCGATGGACTTTTTTCCACTGGCATATATCGTCTCGCCACATCCGTGACATTCCCGGATTGGTTCTCCTGATCTCTGTGTAAACACGGATCGGAAAGAGAGTCGGCTATAGCTGCATCGAGCACACACAGGAACTGAGGTTCAGACGGGGACTGGCTGGCTGGGTGGCCACCGACCGGCCAGCCACACACCTACTTGGAATCTCATCTCTCCTCCCGTATGATGTATGTAACCTCAAGTCCAAGGGTGATCTAGGGGTAAATGTGTGCATATGTATGTGGCCGCCGCCGCGACCGCCGCCACCCAACACCACCACCGAGCCGCCGCATCGAGATAGATGGATGCGTCCCCAAGGTTTTTTTTCCTCGTGTAGGACCGCAGGGACAAAAGGACTAGGCAGGCAGGCGGGCTGGCGGGCTGGCGGGTAGTGTGGTGTTGTGCGACTTGACGGGGGCACGGCGTCCTGGGCATGTGAATTTTTGAATGTCTTGTTTTGGTGCTCGTTCGATGGGCTTTGCCTGTGGATCTTGGCACGGATGACACCGCGAAGGTTCTCCAAGCAGGTGGGATATAATTTAAAGCTGAGGAACATATGCATGTGGAATCAATTGGAGTCGTCTCTGGCTTGTGATGCTGACATGTCTTGATGGAGAGCTGGATATCGTTGCGGTGTTCTTGGACACGTGACAGCTTCACAAGCTTAGGCACTTCTGACGCTTGAATGGTGAGAGAAGTTTCTATGATATGTTTGATTGCTTTTGTCGTTTGGACAGATACAGAGAGAGCATATTGACCGAATCGACTTTTATGATTCTTTAATCTCGAGGGGGACGTAGGGGTGAACAGGTCAATTCACCATTCATGGACTATTTGTATTCTTTGAGTTCCTCTATTAAGCCGGAACAACAGTGAGTTCCCCAGAAGGGCAAGGCAATGTATCTTCAAGATAAAAACAGTAGGTTTCCCCATGCAGGGAATTTGGCAGTAGTCACCATTTATCAGCACTTTGTGGCTAGGTCGAGTGATAATCTTGGATTGCAAATATGGGGGAATGAAAGATATATTCAATTATTACATCTTATCTGAGAGCCAGGAACGCCCGGGCGGAAATACTCCACAAAGGAGATCACATACCTTGATGAGTGCTGAGCGGCTACGGCTCAATTAGGTTCTCTTCAGAGTCTTCATCGACTGTGTAGAGTTCGAACGAATTAGGCACATGATGGGCATGTGAACGATCACTCTCTTGGCTTACAGTCCTACCATGGCACTTGTAGTAAATAGCGCCGGCGTTTTGACAGCGGCGCTGCCAGCCCTGAGGAAGGGGGCCGGGGACTGGCTTGTCGACATTGACCTCCCCGGAAGAGTAGCCGTAGTCCCAGATAGACCCGTTGGGAACGCTGCTTGACTGATCAGCAAAGTAGTTCAGGAACCTGGCCTTGTTGCGCCATATCTCCTCAGATGGCATTGGGATGACTTCCCAAACATTGGCAGCAATGTGCCTTACGACACTCTCCATGAGCACAGTCTCGAAACTTACCCCAGCCCTGAGCCGCAACATGTCGTGGCACTGGCAGTTATTGTGATCAAAGCTCAGATATTTCTCATGATGGCCGATGAAAGCCACCATGCCGTTTTTTATCCCCAAATTCTCCCGCCTGAAATTCATAAACACCCTCAGGAACCTGGTCTCCCACGGCGTCGCCTCGTCTCTCCCGCCGTCGCGGCGGCCAAGGCGATCCATCCATGACGCCAGCCGCGACTGGCCGGCCTCGGAGCGGTCTATGGCCGCGATCTCGCGCTGAAAACGAGAGCTACGCTCGTGCCACCAAGCCGTGGACTTCTTTTTAATGGCATGCTCCGTGGCGTGGTCAGCCACCGACACCTTGGTGCCGCCTTTGCCGCGGACTACGATGGTCTCGCCGGCCACGAGGCCCGCGGCGCCACCGTCCTCATTGGCATCTTGCCAGAACAGGTCCATGAACGCCTTGTCGTCGTGGAACAGCCCCTTGGACTTGAGACGCCTGGCGGCCTCGGACACGCGGCCGGACAGCTCATCCGTGCAGAAGTTGCAGATCCCGGCCTTGGTGATGTGCTGCTGGTACGAGTGGTGGGCTAGCGAGTACGTGATTGCGTTGCCGCCTACGGTCGTGTCTGGCTCCCACAGTGGCTTGAAATGGGGGTTGTGGACGGCTTGGACGTAGTCGGCGCGGCGCTTCACGGGTGTTGAGTCCATTGCTGAGTGCGTCGTTCTACGACTTCTAACAATTTTAAAAAGAAATTGTGTTAGCCTGAGAACAAGAGTAGCTGAAGAGAGGGTGGGAAAGTGGACTTATCCCAAAAACGTGATGAACCTGTGTGATTTGACGAAATGAGGTAGATATACTCTCGCTCTCTCACCCGCCTCACTGCTACAAGGCTCCCGAGCATTGTTCGCTACTACGATATGGTGGTCTCCTTTGTCTTGAACAGAGAGAACAAAGGCCGAGAGACTAACGAACATCCCGTGTACACAAAAACAATGTGATTGTGTTCTTTGTGTCATGATAATACTCAGCCGTGTATGCGCCAAGACATATGATTTATCAAGGTCACAAGCACAATTCATCGAGTCTCCTAATGGTAAATAGTCATTGATGAAAACCCAAATCGAGCGTCGAGCACGAACTAGAAGCGAGACGATGACCAATGTGTGAAAGTCTTGTGAGTGCCAAAATCACACATGCCAACCTTCCCATGCAAGTGGATGACAACTCGAGAAGGTTTTCCACTGTTTTCTCTTCTTAGTGTCTGGCGCAAATGAGCCAACGGGCTAGAGAGAACACACTAATACGTCTCTTGTGCCCGTCGTACCCGAGGAGGGGAAGCAAGTGCCCCAGGGAGTAACTTTTGCCGACTGACTGGGCTGAAGATATCTCCGCACCCACATGTCAACCGAAGGTTACATGTAACCAAAAAGTAAGCTTTTTGGTCCGCTGCGTTCATATTTCTAAGCTGTACCTCCCTAGATAGCGCTGATGTCAGCTTATTACTGTTTCAAGTGCCGTTGTGAATGTGCCTTTTGAGTCGCATGCAGTCCGGCCTCTTGGCTCTCCATCCTGATACTGGCTCTATCCATCATCACATGTGCAAGTCAACACTCGTGAAGAATAGCTTCTGCGATGGACACTGAATTTCTCGTGATCGGATGTGGACCGGCGGGTGCTGCCCTCGGGGCCTTTCTCGGGCAGAATGGTAAGATAGTTGCGAGGCATGTTAGAGGATGTTAATAAAGCTAAGTTTATTTTGGCAGGCCTCAAAGGATTGATCATAACGAACGCCTCATGCACGGCAGATACGCCCAGAGCACATGTATTCAACCCATTTGGGATGGGTAAGAACTGCAAACTCCATACAGATATGCCATACTTAGGTATTGACTGGCACCCAGAATGCTTGAGGGATCTCGGATTAGAGGACGATGCTCTTAGCCAAGCCACGAGGGGACCCCCTATTCAGGCCATGCGATGGTGCCGCAGTATGGTTGGTGAGGAATATGGAAGGCTACATTATTGGGGAGCTCACCCCGACACAATGGTATGTGAAACCAGAATACCGGTATATGATCAGTGATTTGCTTATTTGCTGTACCCAGAGAGATCAAAGTATAGCTTCCCCATGCGAGTGGACCGATCTTCCACAAAGCTATCTGGATCCAGTCCTGATGAAGTTTGCTTCTCAACACGGCTTCGAGGTGCGCTTTTCGACTAAGCTGATTCAAGTCGAACGTTCATCTGGTATTTGGGATTGTCAGATCCAGGACATGATTACCCAGGATAGGTTCAAAATACGTGCAAAGTACATCTTCGGCGCCGACGGAGCGCGCAGCAATGTGGCTCGCTTCCTAAATTTCGATTTCACCAAAAACGCAAATGGGGGAGTTGCGTGCAATATTGTTATTAGGGCTGATCTTGACCACATTATGCACCCAGCACGACAAGCAGACCTACATTGGATAATGAAGCCAGATCGCAAGACAAGATTCGGAATTGGCCCAACTCTCAGAATGATCAGGCCATGGAAGCAGTGGATGTTGGTCGCCTTCACTCCAGGAGCGACGGAAGATCCATTCAAGGACTTGACACCAAAGAGTGCTGAGCTGATAGACTATATCAGGGAACTCATTGGGGATGATTCCGTGGACATTGAAGTTCAGAGGATTGATCCGTGGGTATTGCGTGACAGCGTTGCGATCAAGTTCTCCAAGGAGCAAAGCGCGTTCCTCTTAGGCGACGCCGCTCATCGTCATCCCCCAGCATTTGGGCTTGGAAGCAATACTTGCATTCAGGATGCGTACAATTTGGGTTGGAAGATTGCCTATGTGGCAAAGGGTCTGGCCGGCCAAGGGCTCCTAGATTCTTATGATGCTGAGCGGCAGCCTGTTGGAGCGGATGTCGTCAAGGATGCCAACTACGGCATTCAGCTGCATGCCGGGGTCTGGGCAGCACTCGGCATGTTCGCTGAGACCCCAGAAGAAGGGATGAAGTACATCAATGACCTGTCCAGTGGGACGCCCGAAGGGGCAGCCTGTCGTGCCAGGTTGCACGCCGCCTTCGAAGGTATGAGGCAGGAAGGGGAGAGCCTGGGTGCTACTATGAATCAATGGTATGCGTCTGACGCTGTTTATCTTGACGACGAGAGACAGCCAAGACCGCCGCTTGAAGGAAACCGCTTGGTCCAGATTCAAGTCAGTACGTACCCGGGCAGTCGTCTCCCGCATGCATGGCTGGACCGATGGTCTACACGCAGGAAGGAGATCTCGACTCAAGACATAGCTGGGAAGGGTGCCTTTTGCCTCCTGACTGGACATGGGGGCGACCGCTGGAAACAGGCCGCGGACAGAATCTCTCAAAAGACGGGAATACCAATCAACAGCTACGGCATAGGGTTTGGTCTTGACTACCATGACGTCTATCGAGAGTGGTATGCCAGGCGGGAGGTCGAGGACGATGGGTGTGTGCTTGTTCGTCCGGACAGGTTTGTGGCATGGCGATCGTTGAAGATGGTTCCCGACTGCGAGGGTAAGCTTTCAATGGTTCTGGACCGAATTCTGTCGAGGAATGAGCTGCTGTAGTGAAGAATGGCATAGCATGGGAGGACGTATGGGCTACTGCGAGAGTTCTACTTGATGATAAAGTTCATCGAACACTCCTTTATAGGATTAACATTTGAGAACCACATGAATCAGTTCAACGCAATTTCATTCTCACAATATTCAAAAACACCATTGCCTGCCCCTTATGGCTTCATCAACGTCTATCCGGTGTTGCTGTAGCCTTCCTCGGGAGGCCTTACTACAGTACAGGTCTTTTCGTCTAAGGGGTGTTAAACTGTAGACACAGGAATTTTGGGTCTTGCGTACTGAGCGATCTACCGGCTACTGGTGCAGCATCTCGCTGATCTCCGTGCCACAATTCAAATGAGGGAGGTGTGTCGCAAATGCCTTGTGTGCTACTCGAAAGCAAACATGACTGACAGGAGAGGTGACCATTGTTGAGATCTCCAGTTCCTCGGCTAGGATTTGTCATAAAGAAGACTTTTCAAGGGCCGAATTCATAAAGAAAATGTTGAAGTCTCGCTTGGCAAAGGAAAGATCGATGGAATTGAAACGAAGTGCCTCGACTGGTCTGAGTTGCCCTTGTGTCTATAGCAAGTTATATGAGGGCGAGCCTGTTATTTGTTAACTCTCTATGGCTTCTCAAGTGCAGTTCACAGTGGTGATGTTGCACAGAGGACAAGTGTCACACAATGAAATGCCTCAAACGGTTTGTCTTCCGGCCCCTTCGGCAGTCCGAACCTGGTGCTACCGACTGTGAAGCTGATAAACTCATCAGCCGCCGCCGCTTTTCCACTTTGAACGGAGGTTTTTCAAGGCCTCATTCGTTCTGAAGCCCTGAATTAAGCACACTTATTTAGACATTCACGCTACCTACCGCTCATCGTTGAACAACTGCCTCGATGTATCTCCAAGCCGTTCTCGCCGCTTTTAGTACCTCACTCGTCCTCATCGTCACACAGTTTCTTGGAGCACCAGGTTGCAGGGCTGTAATCACCTCTCTGCCTGCGGAGAAAAGCCCAAAGAGCTATGAGGACCCGTTCGAAGCGCCGCGCCTATTAGGATGTGACTCGGAGGACGTGATACCGGGAAAGTACATGGTGTCTTTGAAGCGCGGCTATCCACTGGAGCAGCACGTGGCCACCATTGGTCGTGGCCTGAACTCATCCATTTCTCGGTTCGACGATGCATTATCTAGATTTGGGGATTTCTACGTAGCGAGCTTCAACAAAACGATTTTGGCAGCCGTTCTGGAAGACTTCGGCGTGAGCTTCGTGGAATGCGACGCATACATTGAGTTCATGGACTCCGCCGAATTATGACCGGGGACTGGTCTTATCGAGTCTGAGATTTTTCTTTTCTGGTTGGGGAGTTAAGCACGGTATGGTGGGGCCACCTCGAACTATACCAAAGCATGTATGGGCAAAAGTCAAAACTACTTCATCGGCGGGAGAGGAGGCGTCACATCATGATGAGACAAAAGGTTAGGGGATCATATATGTTGTAGCTGTGGCTGACGGTTTGTACAGACGAATTGAGCTTTAATTTACATCAGCCTCGAGACTGTCTCTCGAACAACTAGGTCGAGGTGACAAATGCTTGTTATCCTAGAAACCGTATTAGACCTTCGAGATTGCTGAGTGGTAAGGTATCTTACAATTTGCTATCGTGGAATCGACCATTTCCTTAAACAAATGTAAGATGAGGCATGTCAAATCCTCACGTGAAGGCTTGATTTGAAGTGCTTCATTGATGGATCTCTTCCACTTTTTGGGGTCTTTTTTTCTTCTTTCATTTTAGTGATAATCTCGTATGCTTGAGGCCTGCCTGACCCGATGAAGTAGCCCATGGGGAAGCACCATTTTGTTGTCGGTCAATCGAGGTTGACTGCAGCACCCGTTGAATGTGTTGGGGGCAAGAGTAAATCACTGCAGGTGCTTGTATCTTGCACTGTAATCGACAGAAGGAATTTTACGACGGTCTTCAAGTTCATTAGAAGGCTGGCAACCCCCCCCCCCAAAGGGCATCATACTGGAGGGTATTGGCGTCTCGTCCTACACTCACACCGAAGGATAGACCCTGGAGGGTGTCCTGATGAAGTGTGTCATACTGCAGAAGATCCCAATTGGGATGATTCCAGTGGTGCTTGTTGGAGAAACCTATATCTTGGTGGGGAGCATGGCCAGATCATTGTCTGCATGAACGTGTGATCAGTACTTAGGTACCTAGGCAGATGTCAAAACGGGAACCCAACGTTCTCCCTTTCGAAGCAGCAACAACACTAGGAAGTGTGAATCACTGTCGATCAACATCGGACCATATAACGCATCAAACGACAGTGCAGTGATTAATTGTATTCCATCAACTTCCAGTCACTGGCGACCCCACCTGTGCCAGTATTTATTGCCTTCGTTGCTCGCCATCTAATCTCTGTCTTTGCATCTCTTTTCAGCGTCAACAACACATTCGCTGCCAGTGTCTCTTGACCCAACCCACCAGACGCAGCCCACTCTCTTCAACCTGTCCTGCGCCTTTCCTTTACTCCAGCCTTTTCTTCCCACCCTTCTTCTTCCCATCCTCCTCCTTTCCACCCTCCTACTTCCCACTATCCTAACATCCCACCCTCCTACATCCAGCCATCCTACCTTCCACCCTCCTACTTCCAACCATCCTAATATCCCACCCTCCTACTTCCCACCATCATAACGTCACACCCTCCTACTTCCCACCACCCTACCTCCCACCATCCTACTTGCGTTGCTCGAGCATCATGCAATGCGGAACTTTGTTGTGGGTGCTTGCCACCCTGCTCCTTCGCCTCGTTGCCTCTGAGTCTTCTGCGGAGTTTCTGCAGCGACACCAGGAGGCGCGCGATGCCGATGGCCTAGCTCCGCTATATGGCACAGAAGACCCTTCCCGATTCCCAGACGTATACATTGTCATACTTCACGATGGTTATACACTGCAGCAACATCTTTCGTCGATTGGAATGGACTTATCCAATAACCCCTCGTTCCGGTCATTCAGAGACGGGTACCGAGCCAAGCTGGACGACAACATTCTGAACTTGCATGTCCGCATGGATCCCGGTGTCCTGTTTGTCGATACCGATGGCCCGTTGGTGTTCAGGGGGCCATCCGAAACCTCCAATGAGTTCGTGGATGCAGAGACGCAGAGACGGTACACTACAGAGGTGGATAATACCCAAGCACCTTACGGCCTGCAGATGGTAAGCAGTCACGGGAAGCTCCGAACACCTGTAATGGATGGTGGACGATACCAGCATGTCCAGGGCGCAGGCCGAGGAGTCAATGTCTACGTCTTTGACAGCGGGTAAGTGGTTCCCTTCCATACGTCCAATTAAAATTGAGATGGGAGATTCGCACCCGCAAAAACGGAGGGTACACCCAAGCCCCATGGGATAGCGTCCTGGAGAACAACCTCCTACAGGATAACCTCCTTAGGTTAAGGTCCTATTAGACAACCTCCTTGAGGATAACCCCCTTGAGGATAATCTCCTGTAGGATAACCTCCTGTAGGATAGTTTCCTATAGGACAACCTCCTATAGGACAATCTCCTATAAGACAACCTTCTATAAGACAACTAGTTTGGTACTGACCAGAACACTTCGATTTCTGAGTCGCCTAGTACCCCGTTTTTGCGGGTGTGAACCCCCATCTCTTGAACTTCAAACTAACGTCTTCAGCATTCGCACTTCACACACCCAATTCGGTGGTCGAGCCACCCATTTCGGCGGTGGAGCATCTTCGGACCGGTCAAGATATACGAACGAGACCAACGACGATCGTACTGGTCACGGAACGCATGTTGCAGGTATCGTTGGTGCTAAGACATATGGCGTTGCCCCAAATGCCAATATCATCAGCGTCAAAGTCACGGGTGCAGGTGCTGAGCAATGGCGTCTCGCACAGGTATGTGGTGCCTTCGATCTGCATAGTCAATAATCCAGAGTCAATAATCCAGGCCTCGTACATATTTGCCCCTCGCCCTTCAAATGCAACCCCGGAAAACCGAGGATAGAAAGCCTTCTTTTCTAAAACTCTTTGCGTTCTTGGAGCGCCGTTATCCCGAAACTCCTTGAATCTAACACTTTCTTAGGCTCTCCAAGACGTGACGGCTGAGCACCGTGCCAACAGGGCACTCGACCAACGTGGAGCGCCTTGGACATTCCGCGGTTCTGTTATCAACATGTCCTTTGGTTGGTATGCGAACGAGGTCCGAGAGCTTGTCCGTAAACGGATAATCGAAGCGATTGAGGAGGGCATCCCAGTGTTTGTGTCTGCTGGGAATGACGAAGTAGATGTGGACGAACTTCCTTGGTATCCGTGCTCATTTCCAGAGACCGTGTGCATAGGCGCGGTTGACTACCAGTACTGGTTCGCCTCGGATATCTCGAACTACGGCAGGCCTGTGACATACCTTGCACCTGGTATTAGGGTGCTGAGCCTGGGAATACAGAGCGACATGGCTTTGGCAATCAAGAGCGGCACTTCAATGGCATGCCCTCATGCAGCCGGGGCGGCTGCCATTTTTACATCCTGGCGAGGCCTTCTCAACAACCAGGCGCCTGCGTATGTGAAGGCCAACTCCCTGGACAACCTTATCTCAGGGGTTCCATACGGCACGGGGACACGCCTCATCAATACCGGCATTCAGTCACCAAAGAAGAAGTGGTGGAAAGAGCCTTTCGTATTTGCAGGAGAATACCCAGCCGGAAACCACAACCAACATGATATTGCACACGATGAGCTCAAAGCTCTTGTCACGGCGGCCGACGTGAGTTCGGTGGCAAGCGCAACCCCATTGTCTGGTATCAATACTGGATCTTATACGACCATGCAGACAATTACCGTGTCTGAGGTCACTGGGCTCACCACAGAGGCAGTCGTTGCTACATCAGAATCGTCATTTCCTGAGGAGACGCCGTCCATCCCAGTCCCAACGGAGACTGCGACCCCAGCGCCGCCCGCGGGTGGTGAAACCGGAGGACAACAAATTGCCTTGGCATTGAACATAAGCCAGCACGCTGACCTCGACCTGAACGGCTGGAAGCGATTGATCCGCTACGATAGCAATAAGATCAGCGTTCTGCTCGCCGATATCCAGAACGATGACTTCGCCTCGGCCGACGATGATTGGAAGCATATCATCAACGCGGGCAACTCCACTGGGAAGCGGGTCATTGGCCGCGTTGATACTGGTTATCTCGGCGCAAGTGAGCGGCTCTTAGCCACACGGCTCGGCTCAATCGACATAGCGGACTGGGCGGCACAGATTGAAAACGATGTTGACGCATGGTTTCGGCTATATGGAGGTGAACATGGGCTTGGTGGGATCTTCTTCGACCGGGCGTGGAGTGACTGTGGACCCGACAACATGTACTCGGACATGTACGCATACATCAACGCCTACACCAAGCGCAAGTACCCGGGGGCCTTCACTGTGCTAAATACTGGCCTGGATGCTTCCCAATGCCTCGAGCATACGATGGATTCGCTCGTGACGTTTACGGGTACCTATGACACTTATAAGACGTCCTACACTCAACTTGACTGGACGCCCGCGGATTCTCGCAAGATCTGGCACATTATCCGTGGTGTATCAGCGAGCGACATCGACACGGTAGTCGCACTAGCCGAGCAGCGAGGAGCAGGATTGGTCCAGGTGACCAGCGACACACGGGACCAGCCATTCGCTTCTGACGCTATTCCTGAAGACGCGTACATGCAAGCGTTCATGAAGGCTGTGCAGGGCGGCAATGCCCCTGTAGCCAACGTACCTACGGCTGCTGATGGACCTGCTGCAGAGATCCCAGGATCTTTGGTGGTCGATGCATGGGGCTATACTTCTGTCAGCCTGAGCTGGGAGCCGTCAGCCAATGCATTCGGATACAACGTATATTTTCATGACACACAGGTTCTGAGCATTCCGTCTTATATTACATACGCGACGGTTGGTGACATTCCTTCGAATTCATCGAACCTATCGTTTTCCGTTAGAGCCATTGGCGGCGGGAATATCGAGTCTGGCAGTTCGGAATCTGTGAGCGCCAGCACTCTCGCCCTCCCCGGCGGCAGACCCATTATTAACTTGAAGGCCGAACCGCAAGATGGGTGGACGACATACTCGGCCGATATCCTCCTATCTTACTCGTCTGTGGTCGTCTTCATCACCTACACCAACCCGAACGGTACCTGTGACCTTGAAGACGTCACGTTCTTGGCCCATCTGCTACGACACCTCCCACTGCTACTGTGGTGTCGCCATGATACAGGGTGACAACCTGTACCGATACAACGGGACGACTAGTGACACAGCTACTGGCGGTTTAACTTGGGCCTGGGCGCTGGAGGGCGCGGTGGCTGTTACTCGGACGGGGTACACTTACAGCTGGGTCGCGCCCATTGGGACTTCAACGATGGATACCACTTCCTTTATCGTTCAGGCTCAAGGACACGGACCCGCTGCATACGCCTTTTCGCCTTGCCCTAAGGATCGCGAGTGGTCGGGACCGGACATGTTTTGTGGTTAAGAAAAGGGGGGGGGGGGGCGCATGAGCGATCAAGCGGGCACCGTCGATGGAGAGGGCAGGCGTGACGGTCATTGGCCAGTTAGCCCATGATTGAGCCTCTGTTTTAAGTTGGAGATGCTAGCCTCCTAGGGGACTTACAGTATTTAAGATTCCCCTTCAATGAACAAATTCCTGAACCCCAGTCACGTACCACTTGTATTCTTTGAGTTCCTCTATTGAGCTGAAACAACAGTAAGCGCCCTAGAACGGCAAGGCAACGTATCTTTCAAGATGAACACAGTAAATTTCCCTATGTAGGGAATTTGACAGCGACTTTCCAGTTTACTTCTGCAAACTAGTATTCTAGCCATTGACAATGGCCGTACCTACTCTACACATACATCAGACTATGCCCAGTTGAGCCCAGAATTCGTGTGCAAGAAGGCGAAGTGCTGTGCTTAGCCTGACCCCCAAGCTACACCATATGCAGATTTGGGGTGACCATGGAAACTTCGCAACCAAGTTCCAAAACCTACTTCTAATTGACATTGCCCAGTTTTGCTCAAGCGGGACAATTTCGAGATTCGTGAGAGAATTTGGCACCACACAGAATAGCTGATGAAATTCCAGCAATGAATGAACCCAGGATTACACGACAGAACAATCCGCGGTGAAGGCTGTCTCGAAAAGCTGACCACAGGTATCGTCACTAGGCGAGGATTTGCACCGCGTCTTTTGCGTCGACAATCTGAGTTTCATCATGTCACGCATAACCAAAAGATCAATTGTTGAGCTTAAGTGATTGCATTCAGAGACACAGCTTCCTACCCACGCCCAATATGCTGTTGAGGTGCAGAGACCCACGAAAGATGGAGCATGGGTTTTCACTTCACGTGCTATGTTTTGAAGATCCATCTCAAGAGGGGAAAATGGGACAGCCGGTGGCGCTGCAAAAACCGAGTTCTTGGGTGGCAAAGAAAGATTTTCCAATGCACAAGGTCAACCACCAATCGCCACCGTCGACCGTGACCCAACCAGTCGGGATAGTAAGAGTAATCTCTGCTACAAGCCTTTTCAAACCATTTCGCAGGCAGATTGATTAACTTTTGGTGATGCACTGCCGGGCTGTCAGACTGTCTGTGGAGCTCTACTCCCGGATGCAACCCCGCAGATGTGGGCCTGACCGCTGAAGCTTATTGCTACACTGCGCGGCTGTTGAGTGGCCGGGAGGACGTGCTCCAGGTGTTTTAAGTTCATCAGCATGCACGGCAAGACCAGCCCAGGTTTTGCCTCGCCAATGGCGGCGACTCTGTCTCCGATGCCCAGTGGAGGTGACCGGGTGCGTGGATCGGGCCCCAGGAATGGCTCTATGGGGCGAAGAGATGGTTAAAACCAGTATGTTGGTACTCCGCACATCAGCATGGACTGCCGGTGGCCTCATCGGTTCACTGCACCCGCCAGAAGCCTACCGAATCGCTCGTGTCTACCCAATTGCAGCTCCAAGATCCTGGAGAAATCCGGCGAAAAAGTCGATCGATCTGGCTTTGTATGTCTTGTGCCGTGAATAGAATGGTGTAGGATGAAAGAGATCGGTGGTGAACATGGGTGAATCAGCAGCTGCAGCAAAACGTCGTACGAGACGCATACCGGATGAGCTTCGGAAAAGGTACGGTAGTGTGCCCCGTAGTGCCTCGTGCCACTCTCCCGGGCCCAGAAAATCTGCTGATTCTAGGTCCTAGGTCCGCCCAGAGTTGTGATCTATGCAGGAAGGTAAGAAAAAGTCAGGCCACTTTTGAGCTTTGTATTGCCGGGGGATGAATCATGATGATGGACTGTCGACCCATTCTTGCACCCTGCTAAGTATCATCTCGCTCGAAGCGGCGTTGCAAGTGTGTTACTGAACCCAATGGCATCGACTGTGTCGCTTGCAAGGGGCAGGGCCTCTCGTGCACGTTCACCCTTCCGAGGAAGACGCGCTTCTATGGGTCCCTTGAGGATCTGAGTGATCGGTGAGTCCTATCTTAGTTGTTAAGCTGGACCCTGAGCTTGAATCCCTAATAAAACCCCTGTGTTCACCAGGTATAAGTGCCTCGACGCTATTGTGCGCGGAGCATTTCCAAACCAGCCCGTGGCCACGGCCTCTGACCTGATCAAGCTTGGTCAGCATCTCAACATTGAGATACCAGACTTGTCGGTGGACGAGCCTGATAGTTTCGACGCACTGTTGAGGGATGGGACCAAGAACACGGATGAATCGTCAGTGACTGGGACGCAACAAGGCCGTCGCAAGAGTGTGGACTCGGGATTCGACACTGGCAGAGAGACGGATGGCCACCATGATGATTCCCTAGGCAAGAAAGAAGACCCTGCTTTCCAAGACCAGAAGGTGTCACTTCTCCGGGACACTTCTGGACATGAACACTACATCGGGCCTTCAGGTAGCCTGCAGTTTCTGGATCAACTGCGCCGATTACTAATCTCTCGAGAATCTGAGATATCGACTGCCAGCACGGGTCACGCTACGTCTGACGGACGGGAGCCCACGGCGTCCCAGGCTCTTGACGACGGAGTTCACTTCAATGGAGTGTCCCAAACAACCAATGGCAGCATCGCAGAACGCCAGGAAGTCGCACAAGTGGAGGACTCGTTATCGCCACAGGCTACCAGCACATCAACTTCCGGACTGACGCGGACTGATGAGATACACGATCTTCTGGACCAGGTTCCAAAACGGGAGATAGTTGAGAGCCTGCTCCCTCTATATTGGACCAACGTTCATGATGACTTCCCTCTCTTCCACAGAGAGACCTTCGAAAGGGAGTACCATTCTTTTCTTGGGAACCTAGGCCAGCCTATGAGTTATCCCTTCCCCTCGAGCGTTGCCAGGCCGGATCATGGCTGGATTGGATGTCTACACATGATGGTCGTTTTCGGATCTCTTTCCAGCTCAGGCCACCACGATGACGCTGGATCCAAAGCACTGCAAAAGTATTGCGTCGATGCCACGCGGAACCTCCTCCCACGCATCGTCACCAAGTGCTCGCTGTCCGGAGTTCAGGCACTCTTGCTTCTCAGCCTCTTCCTACACAACGACAACGAACGCAATGCTGCGTGGAACCTCGTTGGGACAGCAACCCGGATCTGCTTCGCGCTCGGCCTTCACAGGAACGACACAGCAGAAATCTTCTCCCCGGTTGAGAGAGAAATTAGGAAGCGGGTATTCTGCACCCTCTATGGCTTTGAACAATTTCTTGCCTCTAGTCTCGGCAGACCAAGTGGTGTCAATGACATTGATGTGCAGGTAGTCCATCCTCGTGGAGCGGTCCTCAGTGGCCGCCCACACAGCGATGACGCCCTTGCCATAATGACTCTGAAGCTGAATAAGATCCTGTCAACGTCCCGGAACCCCAGGTACGCGTCTGCGTCCACCGCACAGGCTCCACACGAAGCGCACCAGCTGTCAGTCGAAGAGGTACTCGCGTCTTTAAAGGCCTGGAAGATTGAGTTATCCTCGTTACAATCCCTGGACGTGCCCGTCCTCGCGGAGAAGGACGACAAACTTCCCGTTCCCAACGGGTCACGGATAGAAGCCGGCGAGCTTAAGACGCTTCTAAGATGGCGTGACCTTCCCACTGTCCGGGCAATGCTTCTTCTCTACATCCAGTACCACTATATCTATATTCTTGTTACGAGGCCATTCCTCCTCCGAAGCATCACGGCGAGCGGCAGGACTACACAGACGCCTGAGTACGGACCAGGCCCTGCTAAGACGACCACGAACAAGATTGGCCAGTTCTCGGATTTATGTTTCCGCCACGCCTGCCAGATGGCCCGCCTTCTTCTGCTCCTCGACTCGTTCGGCCTTATTCACGGGGCATCAGGGCTTGATGTGTTCTTTGCCTACTCGGCGGCCATGGTACTAATCCTCCGTTCCCTCAGACTGGATGCACAACAAGATGGATCTGGTATGAAGACAGAACACGTGGCCAGCGGTGAAGGGATGGGTGCAAAACATGACCTGAAAACATCAAAGGGTGTTGATGAAAAGTCTCTCCTAAGGGCGTTGCGTGATCTAATAGTACGACTGAGGGAGCTGGTCTTGAAAGTGCCAAAGTCGAGTACAATGGAGCGATTCGCGCGAGCCATGGTCACTTTCGAAGAGAGCGCGTACCATGTTAAGGTCAAGGCCGACCCAGACGGCAGTGAACGCGACTCGGGGTCTTCCATGGCCCAGCTTCACTCTGGCTCTTACTTCTCAGGCCCCAATCTGCTGTTCCGAGGCCTTATGGACGCCAGCTACGGCCCGGCACCTTCCAGTGATGTGCTAGGTATGGACCAACCGATGCAGGATGGCGCACCTGGGATGATTCATGGCCAACAACATCAATTCCTTGGAAACGGATGGGCGGTGCCGCCGTCGGCTATGGGCACGTATGGTAATCAACCCAATGGCCTAACGTCGTTTGATTACTTGCCGGGTCTGAATCCTTGGGGGGTGGGTGGCAATCAGAATGCACAGCACGGGACCGACATGCCGATTTATGGATGGGAAGACCTGGAGTCTATGCTTGGAAATGGGAGGAGTCAGCCCAGGAAATTCTGACAACACTTCATTGGTCTTTGGTTCAACTATCGGGATTGGAATATAATGGCACACGCAGTACGGCTGATGGTTTGGTTATATGATTTGGATACATTGGATACGCGGATATCTCTTTGCCACTGGGCCGTATACATAACTGACCTCTAGACTACCAGGTCACCTTCGTGGGAGGCCGGTTTTCGTACTATTTAAGTAGTGGAGTCTGCTGATCAACTTGACACTTTTATTATCCTTTGGTCATCTGCTTCACACCGGATGTATTGGACCATACGTGTTAAATGTTTGTGGCAGGCACTATTTCCTCACATTTGCAAGGGCTCCCCACCGCCCAAAGAATCCTCGTCGATGGTCCGCCGAGGACCTTCGAACCAATGTCTACCACCAAGACCAAATGGGAATATCCAGCCAACCAGGCTAACGATCGTCACCATTGCGATGCATATAGGAGCGTAGTTCAGGGTTTGCTACACGGAAGTAAGTCAGCATTACTAGTAAAGACCACATGAATGCTTGGTGGTCACCGAAAAAGAACTTACCGCTGTGACTGGATACAGCTGAGGCAGCGTGAGTACCACAAAAATGAACATGATATACATCGCGGCGATGATTCCAACGATGGTACTATATCTCCCAAGATTGAAACCTGCAGGCTGGAAGTCGCGCTTCCCGATCGTATGACGCGCAGCAATAGGAATCAGGTACGAGGTGTTAGTCACGATAGTAGCCGTGGCGCTGATGGCTGTGAAGGCAACCGTCGACCCAATTACAGCACATGTGATGATGACGCTGAGGACGAAGACGAGCAACGCGGCATGGACGGGGATCCGCGCCCTGTTGAGCTGGCGGAAGTACCTCGAATACGGCAGCACGCCGTCCCGCGAGATGGCGAAGGTCACGCGTTGCGCCGACAAGAAGCAGATGGCGGTTGTACAGGTCGAGTCGAGCCATAGCATGACCAGGACGCATATCGCGCCGTTCTCACCTACCAGCTGTACAAGGTATTCGGCCCAGTTGTTTGAGTAGGTTGCCGAGACTATGCCATCAAAGTCTTGCATACAGAAGAGAATAATGACCAAGGTCTTTGCGGATATGGATTCATCAGCGGACGGCTTCATCGAGGCACTATGGGCTCATAGCATAACTCACGGGAATCGAGAGGATCCAGGAGCATAGTGTCCCTGCCCAAATCCCTTTGGCGACATTTTCCGATGCTTCATGCGTCTCCTCGGCCAAATGAGCCGTTGTGTCGTACCTATTCAGGGGTAAGTATGTGGCGTTTTAGGTATTGAAATATAACACCTGAAAAAGCGGCCACCTGACCTACCCGTAGAAAACCCAAGCCCCGAACAGGATCCCAACCGTCCAAGCATACGCATCAGAAGCCTGTTGCTCCGGCCCCAGGTTGATACCGTTATAGAACTTGTTGAAAACGTCACTGCCTGACTGGAATCTCCCAGCGGCACTGATGGGGAACCAGATCCAATAGAAGGCAAAGAGGGCAAAGAAGATGACTATGGCGAAGCGGAAATAGAGCTTCAGCACCCTATGCGAGATTATGTTGGGCAGCATCGCAAGCACTAAGCCCAGGATGGTAATCAGCCATGCGAACCAGCCTTGCCTAATCACGGAGGATCCCGGGTACTGGATCTCGAGGGCGCCGAGCAGGAAATTGGTTGACCCTTGCTGTACACCGGGAAGAACGCAGATCCAGCCCGCCCAGTTCCACCACGCCGTCATCCAGCACAGCAGCCGGCCATGCCTCTTGCCACCGAGGCGGTAGCTCCAGAAATAGATACTGCCAGCTGTAGGAAATGCGGCCGCAATTTCAGCCAAGGCCAGAGAGACGAAGAAGGACATCCTGTACCAAGAAGTCAGTTCTGGCACAGCTGGCTGTCGTGGCCGCAAATGGTGGACGAGTTCCATGTCGGGGCTCGAAGTCATCATCGCTGCATACTTACCCCCCAACCAACGTCCAATTGACAAATGCGGCCTTGGGGCCACCCGTCAACATAGCAAAGCCAAAGACTATCGGGATACCTGAGACGAAGTTTATCGTGATGTACGTTGCGGCCCAGCTCTCAAAGAGTCCGAGGTGGCGAAAGAACTCTGGCAAGCAGTTTTATCAGTGACAATGCCTTAGATTGAGACTTAGTCTTCCCAGATCGATGAAAAACCAACCCTGTTTATAACCCAGTTTCGCGAGATGTTGCTCGTCTTTGGTCAGCACCGTTGTTTCCCCCGCCAACACGCCTCCGTCAGCAGGCGAATCCAATTGAGGATGCAACTTCTTCTCCATTATTGCTGCCACTCCAAAGAAAAGATGGCTGGCCGTGGCACAGTACAAATTTGTATGAAGCTTTTGCTTATGTGGCAGTGGGATGGTTCTTGAATGAATTCCCAGGGTGTGTTCTGATCCCAAACTTTCAGGGCCCCTCTACCGTGTGGCACCCGAGTAAGACAATGCTGACGACGATATGAATTGTGTACATTGAGATGAGAATGAGACATGGTCCTGTGTGAGGGGCGATTTGAGACATGGTTGCAGCGGGGAGACAAGACGGTGTGGCTCCGGTCGGAAGTCGAGGTGTCGTGCATTATCAGGGTTGCACCAAATAACTGCCGACCAATGTGAGTATGGCTCGTGGTCAGAACACCAATAATAAGTGCAGGGAATCAGTGTATGCACTCAGCAGTGATGTAGAACGATGTGACCCTGTACTTGCCTAGAGACTGTAGGTGATACAAACGTTTTGAAGACCCATCTTCTAGGAACAGATGTTCTGCACATTCGTCGAGTATCGACCTGTGTTATCAGAAGCGGGTAGAGGCGCAAGAAGTACGGCACGTGATGTTGTTAATGGGCTATGATTCCCAATAACTTTACAATGAATTTTCTTTTGTTATTTCTTTGTCTTTACAATCAAAGAGAATTTGACCTTCTTGTTGACACCTCCAATACCCACCTACCAAGATTTCTTCCAGCCGTGGACTGAACATCCCCATCAATTGCAAGTGGGCTATCGTCGTCCGAATCTAGGTTTTCGATCCACTCGTGCTCGCGGATCGATCTCTCGGCCACGGGAAATCCATCCTCACCTCGGAGCCAGGTAAAAACGTTCCTGGTTACCATTTCTGACACTTCGTCGTCCTCGGGGTTAAGACTATCTCCATCGGTGGCAGAAGGTTTACCACCCTTTGCACGGAATGGTATCGCCAGCGTCTCATTTCGTCCCTGCTCAACCCTTTTGCCACCCTGACAGTCCCAGGTGAAATGACTGTATTCGAGGCCATGAGCTGCCGAACATCGGGCATGTCGACGAACGTCAAGGTTTGTGTCTTCCATGGCTGTGAAACCGAACGGAGCAAACGGGAAGAGTGGTGGGACTGCATGATCTAATTCATGGGACAGATACATCAGGCGGCACTCGTCGGCTCGCGAGATCTCTTGGGCATCAGGAGGAGCTTTCGTGACGGGCTCTTGGATGAAGGACGCGTGCGTGCCAGTCCAGGCAGCAGCGGCAATGTTGGCCTTCCACCAGCCAGCACGAGCTTCTTGGAGGCATCGCTCCTTGGCGCCCGTGATGAAGGCACCTAGCCAGAGGAACCCGAGTCCGGGATCTCTTTCCACGAACGTGTTGAAAAGGCCACGTTCATCGCCTGCCTTGTCGGAGTCGAGGAAAGCAAATGTACCCTGTAGCCAAGCTCCACAGATATTGCAAGCCACATCAGCTTCGAAGAAGATGCTATTCAAGAGGTCTTTTACCCCCCTCGCGTTACAACTCAGCGTGAGAAGGCGATCCAGCTGTTGAGGTTGCATGTCCCAGGACGGAGGCACTCGGATATCTTCTAGGCTGCGCGTTCTCCTGGGTGGTAGTCGACGAAGTGGCAGGTTGATTGTTCTCTTGTCAAATTTTGCAACTGGAATCAGCAACGCCGCTGCGAGGGCTGCTTGGCTTTGCTCGGAAATGTCGTGAAGTTGGCAATACTCTGACAGGTAGCGGAAAGCGGTACTGGAGGACGCAGGGCGAGAAGTTTCCGTTGTAGGGCAAGGCTGAACATTCGCAGATATCGTGAAGAATCTCGGTCCTGGCTTAGTCCTGATAGACCATGGCGAACGAAGACGGTCACCAGCGTCACTGAAGACTGTTGCCACGAAGCCATGGTCTGGCGCAAGAACAGCTGCCCACCACCTTGCAGTGGCATCATCAACATCACCTATGTCTACCACAACACTTTTTTCATCATCTTCCTGTCCATGCGGCCAATTTCCAGTGTTCAGCTGCGCCTGGCGGCTGTCATAATTGGATAGACTTGCGCCAGGAATCAGCTCTGCCCATCGTGCCGAGAGTATGTGTGCCCAGGCAAGCACCAAGATGGGAACGTGGTCGAAGTCTCTTGCGACGCGGTTCAGGAAGTGCGATGTATCATGTGGATCAGAGCCGAAGATAAACACAGTTGCCCTGCGAGACGCTACTTGCAGGACCATTTCTTCCTGGAATGGCGAGAGATCGCAAGGTCCTCTGCTGGTTTTCCAAGTGATCGTACCCCTGACGGTGGCCGTGTTGGAGAAGCGCGTGTCGACTGTGAGTTCTTTTGGGAAATAGGGATGATTGGGAAACGATGAACTCAGGCTGGAAAGTTGCTCTTGTAGGTGATCGTATGCGGCGGCTTTCTGCCAGAGGGCGGCCCAAGTCCGGTATCCCCTGTCGTACATGGCCTTGAAGGCCTCCTCGCTAGGGCGAACTGCATCTTCCATAATGCCAGGGGTTGATGAGTTATTGAAATGAAATGACATGCGGAATCTCACTAACGTGGTGTTGCCAATCGTAGGCTTGGGCGATGGAGTTCAAATGTTGTTTGCCTGGAATCCCGTTGGTAACCTCGGGATTAGTCAGCCTGAGAGGCCAACATGATGTGAACGCAAGTTGAACGAAGGGCAAAAGGTGCCCCAAATTTATCTCACGTCACGGATCAGATATTTTTGGATTGTTTCATAAGACGTACTTAAGTACGTGGTCATCCATACCAACTGACTGGGGCTGGTTGGCCAGTCATCCAGTGAGGCCTGTGCGCCTATGCCCTCTAGGACCAAAACCTCGCCCTGACAAGTCTTCCACACCATTCAGGCAGTGGGCTGGGGAAAATACACCTTTACACCGCCCGACACATTCTTCCTCATTGAAGAGTTCCACAACCTTGATATGAGTCTGCCAGATCCGAAGAAGTTGGCACAACGTGCAGTCCAGTTGCACAGTCAGATCTCCCCCAACGACAAGTTCGGATTTGAGGTACCAACATTCGACGGCACCGCACCCCATCCAGATGGCTGGGAGGCGAGCTGGAGGGTCTTCTTCACGAGGCTACTGCGCAAATCTGTCGAGACAGATGCTGCGGCGAATGGGGTCTGGCACGAGCTCAGCCGGGCCGCAGAGCATCTTCTCCAGACCATCGTACCACAGCTTTTGGATCCTCTCCAGGAGGGACCTGATCCCATCAAACCTCGACTGATTCATGGGGATCTCTGGTCAGGCAATATCGGGACAGACCAGCAGACCGGGGAGATCATGTTCCTCGACGTCGGCAGCTTATATGGACACAACGAGCTTGATTTGGGGATGTGGCGACGTTACGGTGCCCAAAACCTGGGGCAGGTGTACCTGGACGAATATAAGCGCATATTCCCTCCTTCTGAGCCAAAAGAGGGCTTTGACGACCGCAACAGATTGTACAGCATCAAGTTCGACCTCAACGCTTCCGCTGGAATCCCAAATGAGAAGGCCCGTAACACGTAAGAGTCGAACATCAACTTGTGGTCTTCTGAAGCTCAAATTTCTAACTCATTCTAGGGCCTTCAACAACATGCTCTATCTCATTGAGAAGCACGCACCACTTGAAGATCTGCCAAGATATGATCCACTGAAGGATCCTTCGGCAGGAATGGGGTACATATACGCCGACAAGTAATCACATGTTCTGGGGCAAGGTAGTTTCTATCTCATTCATGTATCAATGAGCTTGGAAATTGAATGCTCGTTGATTTTACCGGAATCCGCTACCTTGTGGTCTTTGCTCGGTTGTAGCATCAGTTATGCCGTGGATTTTATTAGCCAGTATGCCTTCCATCACATGTCCACTGTGACAACTCATTTCCAACTCTATGATATTTGGCTTTGGGTATAACCTAACAAGGTGCCACACAGGATTCGATGCACCTACAGTGCCTAGTTACTGCCATTATTCTTATAGTGGCTCCATCGTCCGACCACTTTTGCCATAGCGAGATCAACGTGTTCGAGCAAATTTGCTAGCTTATTTACCACATCGCTGTCTGCTCTTTTGCTGTAAGCTCCACGATTGCACACCATCCAGCAAAAGTCTACGAATACTGAAGAACTTTATAAGATGAAAGGAAACTCGAAATCAACAACTCAGGGAATACCAAACTAGCGCCCAAAAAGTCCTCATCTGCAACTCCAAGATGTTGCCTGACCTAATGCCCTTCTACCTTCTGTACCCCAGAGCCCTGGTGTTTCTTAGAGGCCGAATTATCTCCTATACTTTCTTTCCTGCGTTTATTGTCCTGGCTGCTTCCGCCACGACCGCCTCCGCCATTATCGCCTCCACCACTGCGGCCTCCACCACCAGGGCCAACTATAATTGTATACTTGTCAGAACATGTATGGGAAGAGGATTTCAATGGAGTTCGGGACTAACTCACCTCCTACAAAATTGCATTTTTTACATCTCACATGCAAGCAGGTCTACTATATATCGCCAGCTAGGACAATCCCCTCACAATCGGCCGAGAGGTTTTGGTCGTATTCGCATAGACAGCACTTCCACCTCCCATTTCGGATCCAAGTACACTATTTATTAGGGCATTTCTCGTCTTCTTCAGCTTCAGCCACCTTATATTTTTTTATTCAACTATCTATCTATTCATCATCTTCTCAGCCTATAAACTACCCACCTTATACCTTATCCACAAATTTATCCTTATAATCCTCTATACAAGGAACCTTCAGCTTTCCCTATAGGGCCCCCTCTTCTACAGCCCTCCTTACTTATTTTACAAAGTTAAAAAGATCCTTAATAATAAAGTAGTATACCTAAAGAAGGAAGTATTAGTTCTAAGGTACCCTTACTTCTACTTTATATATACTATATTTATTATATATCTTATAAATAAATTCTATTTATCTTTCTAAAAGGACTTCTTTCTTTTCCTTAAAATTATATAAGAAGGCTTCCTTAAATAGATTAGCTATAATAGTATACCTATTTAGTTAGCTATATACTTAGAATAAGGATTATAGTATTTATTTACTTAGCAAATAGTTTTAAGAGGCTATTCTTAAAGTTATATTTTCTTTAAAAGCTCCTTAGGAATAAGTATTATTAATAGAGAAGAATTAAGTTTCTTAATTAAGTCTCCCTTTATAAGATTACTATAATACCTTCTTATAAATACTATCTTAAGACTATTATAGTCTTATTATATAACTACTTTATTATATAACTACTTTATTAGCTATTAATCCTTAAGCTACTAGTATTAATAATTAATAGTACTATTAGGAGTAATACTTTTTAGCCTTATCTATATAGTATAAGGTTAAGGCTATATATCTATAGATAGGTATATTATATTATCCTTTTATTATAATTAGTATTGTTTTTTCTCTAAGTACTGGGTCTTAAGTGCTCACTACTGTATAAAGGTACTATATATATTTTATATGTATAGGGGATTGGAAACGCAACTACTTCTCGTCTTCTTCACTATCGGCAAGGTGTCTTTCATTCTGACATGCCGTCTTCACACTCATTCCACAGTTAGTCGTGGCACGGACGCAGAAATTAGTCCCCACTTCGGAGTGTCCGCAGGCATAGCGGCAGTAGGAGGAAGTGCACATCTTGAGAAGGCCGAGAGAATTTGTGAGGTTATTTCTGATGTTGAAGTGTTTCTTTGTTCGTTTGTGTGATCTTGAGCGTTTACCACATATATTTTATGTGTATGGGGAGTAGAAACGAAACCACAAACCACTCATCACTGCATGAAGGAGCCTCGTAGACTTTATAGGTATGGTCATTACAAACGAAACCACCCCCTTGTTTTGTCTATGGCGTTTCTCTTTGCGATTTATCGGACCTGTCCTTCATGAGAATCTCTTTGATGTAGGCTGTTGGTGCCAGCAACTCCAAGAACCCTTTTTCTCTGAACGGCATGGACGACAAACCATCTCCCGTAAAGAAACACCTCTTATTGGGGAAGGCTTAGCCACCCAGACAAATATCTTTGCGCTGTAGACCTAAATGGAAACGTATAACTGCTCTGATTCGCTTTGTTCATGGCATCTGCAAATTGCAGTCTGTGCTATTCACAGATACATACCTAGCACAGATACCTACCAACTCGCTACTCGATGCAAAAGATTCCAGCTGACATTAGGTTCCAATTTGCATGTCATCTCTGCATATTATTCACTCTAAGCGAACAAACTTAGAACCAGTCACGGGCATGTTCTGACAATAAGATACTCCCAGAAAATTAGTTCAAATGTTCTGTCATCAGCTCGCTTGTGCTACGAGCTCTAGTGTGAGGCACCCATTATGGGATGTAATCACGAGATGGAGTGAATTGCTGACCTGGCATCCAAGTATAAAATCGAGCACTCAAAGCAGGAAAAAGTCTGCTTAGCTTCTCTACATGGATGAATCAACATCAATTGATGACTATTCAAAGTTTTGAAATGTAATATGCCTAGGCCCAGAGAGCGTGACGATACCAAGTCCTATCATAGGCCAAATGAATGGCTAGTAATTGATTCCCGGCCCTCTCCTTCACCAGTTTACATATCATGTGAAAATTTCGAATGCATAGCAGGGTCAGTGGGTGTATACAAATTAAGAACGAACCCCTTGAACCTAACCTCGTTACTCTTACCAGTCTCACATGTCCGACACCCAAGGATAAGCTCACATCACCAAACCATCAAACTAGAAGCCAAAACGAAGGTCTCGGAACATGCTCTCATGGGTATACAAAGTATTCATTTCTAGACTATGCAAGACATAACATCATGGGCATCGTTGTGAGACACGGGCACCTAAGCCGCGGCACGATCCCCTCGCTCCTTCTTCCCACCCGGAAGCGTCCCGACCTCTTCATCGCTAGAAAAAGACAGCCTGGCCTCGCCCCCACTACCATCACCATCGCCATCGGCATCCAATCTACCAGGCTCAAAGGCATCCTCCGACAGCCTGCCGACAGATTGCCCGGGCGACGCCTGCTGCTGGCCGGGCTCGTGCTTGTACAGCTGGATGTTGATGAAGGCCACGAACAAGCCGACGTCGTAGAAGAGGCGCAGGGCCCCGCCGACGACGAAGGCGATCCAGAAGCGGCCGCTGTCGGCGAGCAGGCCGGTGAAGCTGGGGCCGGTGACGTTGGCGAGGGTCCGCAGGGTGCTGGTGATGCCCATAACAGCAGTGCGCTCCTCGGGGCGGACGACGGCGGCGATCAGGGCGGCGCGCGGGGCCTGGTCCATGTTGTTGAGCCCGACGCGCAGGATCAGCAGGGCAAAGGTCAGCCACCTGGTCTGGGCGGCGGGGAAGAGCAGCACGGCGGTCGAGGAGGGGATGTGGGTGAAGACCATGGTGTTGACCAGTCCGATATGACGGGCCAGCGGCCCGGCGAAGACGGTGGACAGGGCAGCGAAGAAGTAGCTGGCGGAGATGACGTCGCCCAGGGTTGACTTTGGCGGGTGGAACTTCTCGTCGACGTAGTATGTAGTTAGGGACATGCTGACCATGCCATCTGCCAAGGAGTCGACCATGAGCAGGAACCACAGGGCGTACATGATTGACCGGGTGTCCTTGGATATACGGGCGATCTTGCTGGTGGTGGGGGCAGGCTTGGGCTCTGCCTCGGCGCCGTCCAGGGTATGATGGCTCTCATCGACGGGGTTCAGCTCTTGGTTGTTTAGCAACCCCTCGGCAGCCTCACCGGTCTCATGCTCCTTGGTGACGGCAGAAGGCTTCAGCTCGCACTTTTTTGAGAGCGAAAAGGCGGACAGGGATGCAGCCAAGCCCATGAGCGAGTAGACGGCGAAACAAGCGTGGTAGGCTTGCAGAAGAGTCCAGCCTTCCCTGTCCTTGAGCGAATCGATCATCCTACCGGCAAACGCAACCCCACACGCGGACCCGACGGCGGCGGTGGTGATATACCACGACAGGACATCGGAGCGGGTGGCAGGGGTGGTCAGTTCGGACAGGGTCGACTCCTCGATGGCGCGAAAGGGGCCCGTATCGCCTCCGGTGGCGCTCAGCACACCGACGACAGCGGCGGGCAGGAGGACCCAGTAGTTATCACTGAGGGCGAAAGTGGCGCCTGATAGGATCATAAGCAGGGCACCAAACTGGAGAGTGCGGCGGCGTCCGATCCGGTCAGCGACGAGGGCGATGGCCAGGGAGAGGACGACATCGCCAACGAGGGTGAGGGTCAGAAAAAGGCCGATGCGCGAGTCGGAAACTTGCAGCTCGTTGAAAAAGAGAGCGAGAATCAGCGAGCTGGCGCCGTAGGCAAACATACGACAGCAGCGAGCGAAGATGATAAGCCAGGCGTCACGGCCGGTGAACCACAGCGAAGCTAAGCCGGACTCGTGGTATGCATATTTTCTGAGGAATGCTGATACAGAGACCATGGTCTTGTTGAAGCCACCCGCTGGTATGGTTCGGGAGGCGAGGCCCTGGTTTCGAGTTGTGGATGGATGGTTGATAATTTAGGGAGCAGAGGAGAGGAGGAGGAGGAGTAGCACCTAGGTAATAATAGGTTAAAAGAGGAGGAGGATGAGGAAGAGATGTACAGAGGGAAAGAGTTGGTGGCACCGTCCTCGTCTTGCGGGTGAAAAATGCTGCTGGTTGTTAACGGAGGAGAGAACCGGACGTCCAGCCGGAAGGAGGCCGATCCATGGTTGGTCATGCAGAATTCACTCACTCTCAAGTGCTCCCACTCGCTCGTGGCAGTCGCGGCAACACCAACGAAGCGGGCTGGCAGGCTGGGATGGCAGGTTTCCTCCAGTGTCATCTTCTGCCTGATTCGCCCTTTCCTTGTCGTCGGCGCCGGTTTCGGCCAAGTTGGAGGTGTCTTCCCCGCAAGTCGTCATCCGAAGCCGAACGGGGGTGACCGGCAATCACGGAGCTGGGCCCGTCCAGATGCGACTTCCATGTCGGGTGGGTAAGGTGAAAAGATTAAGCTTTCCGTCTGGGGGATGCAGTTCTTCAAACTTAAAGAATCGCATGGCTTTCGTCTGGGAACAGACAAATTTGGACCCTTGCATTTTCAACGAAACAGGCAGACATACAGCCACTCTGGTACCTTCTAGCATTGATCGTCACTTTGAAATAAAATGCTGCATTTTCATATAGTATACTATTTGTTCATGCGCTGATGATGTGGCTGATATCAAAGACTGCTTTTCCTCGGCCGTACTCTCTTTGTTGGCGGTGTTGTCTGTTGTCTTACACAGCAATGTGGAGCTTCGATCCGGCCCCAGTGACGTCTTGGTTACACATGGGATCAGCTCCCTTGCCTTTCGTTCCTGCATCTGGTGGGTCAACCAGACTACGTCATCCCAGCAACCACTCACTGCTTGCTATATGGGGATGCGTGTTCAGGGTCCTCCTCCTCCTCTCAATTGAACTAATTCATTGGAATCAACTCGCTCTCACATGTGAATGTACCAGAAAGGCAACACATCACGAGACCATCAGGCTCAGCTCCCAAGCGTAAACATTGACTGGCCACCACGCCATAACCACATCTACAACCAACGACCAGCTTTCCATCGGCCAGAAAGAACATGGCTGAGATCGCAGCAGGAGCCCTTGCCGTCGAGCAGGTCGTCTCTACAGGAATCCAGGCTGGGGCAGCTGTCGCCGTCGCCAAACCAGCCCAACCTTTCAAGGCATCACTGAGCCGTATAGCCACATCCCCAGCTGAGGACACCACGTATGCCGTCAATCAACTGCCCTTGCTTGTCATTCTAGCTTTGCGTTGCAACAGCCACTGACACTGGTCCTCCTTTAGACTAGCTCTCGCGAGATCGAATCACACCGTCACGGTCATCGGGGACAAGGCCTACATCTTTGGCGGCGAGAAGTCGGGCGGAAAGCTCTGCAACACCGACGTACACGCCATCTCGCTCCCCTCCGACACCAAGCCCAGCTCCGACTACGCCTGCTACCCAGCCTTCCCCCTCAAGGAGGCGACGACCGGCGAGCTGCTGGTCCCTTCGCCCCGCAAAGGCCACGCCGCCTGCGCCCGGGGCAAATACGTCCTCATCCACGGAGGCAGCGACGAGGCTGGCAACCCCATCGACGAGGATGCCTGTCTGTGGCTGTGGGACTCGGAGACTTTGAGGTGGGCCAAGGTGCACGCCACCACCCAGATCGGAAAAGCACTGGCGCCAAGAGAGGGACATAGCATATTCGTCGACGAGAAGCAGGACTTCCTCATCCTCCACGGTGACAGGACATCGGCGTCCTCGGGCCAGATCGGCGAGACTTGGCTCTACGATTTTGATGCGGTCGCCTGGACCCAGCTGCCGTCCTCCCCGGTGCCACCATCGAGTGCGGCGTTCGTGAACAACACTCTGTATACCCTTACCAGTGATTCGGCCCTGAGCGGGTCCATACACTTCCTGAACCTGGGACCCAACGCGACAGAGCGAGCCAAGCCAGACGCGCTGAAGTGGGAGAAGATCGATTTCCCAGTCAACCCGCTCGTTCCAGGACCGAGCCCCAGAGTGGGCGCTGCCTTGGTCCCCATCTCAACAGGTTATGGCCGTCACTTCTTGGCCTACCTGCTTGGCAGAAGCGAGAGCAAGGGCAAGGAGAACGAGGACCATCCATATCACTCGGACATCTGGTCTCTGCAGCTCCCTTCCCAGGGCTTCAGCCTGACCACCGCCAAGGATGCGATTCGAGACCACCTGCCCGGACACGTGGATTCGGGTGCCTTCAGCTGGGCCGAGATAGAGGTTGTGCCGACGGAGCAGGTGGAACACGAGGGCAAAGTCCACCCAGGACCGAGGGGCTTCTTTGGTGCTGCTCCCTGTCTGGATGGGAAGGGAGTTGTGTTCTGGGGAGGGGTTAATGCGAAGGGTGAAAAGGAGGCTGATGGTTGGGTTTTGAAGGTTCAATGAGACGGGGGCCTGCATTGCTGGGAGAGACGACGTTGAATTGAGCTAGCAAAAATGGCAAGCTCTCCTTGAATTTGTAACACCTGTTATGCGCAAGCTCTTCTTCCTGGTACTATTGCCAGCAATGAGACCCAAATACGGGAACATTGATGAGTTAAAAAGCTGTTCAAATTTGTCACATATGTATCGGGCCTGCGGCGTGATGCCGGAGTCAAAAAGTATCTGCCACACAGTCTTGTCTGCTACTGATATTCATCAATTGACTGATAAGCTGATTGCTATCTTCACGGATAACAGCAAGAGGTGTACGAACGCAGACAAAAGCACTTCGTTCGGTTTCGCTATATCTGATTGAGGACCTGCAGAGACAGTGCCCATTCATCTGATTACATATGATCACAGGTGCTTTGCCTTGAGGTTCGACAGAATTTCAATCCAGCCAGATATGCCGGGCAGTTCTCAGATACCATTATTACATACCTAGGTGGTCACGCTTACACCAAAAGGGCCAATCATCTTAATTGACAGCGATCCATTGATATACCGAGCGTATAAATGACGCCTGCGTAGGAATCAAAGGCACCTTTTGTGATCAAAAGCTCCAGGCCTCAACTGGCGTTAAGCTCGGGGTGTAGCACCCTGGCGCAGCTGAGTCGAGCAGCTATGAATCATCAATAGATGGATCCCCTGTTAGAGGCAAGTACCCCTGAAGGTTGTACCCTTCAATTTGGAGATCGAGGTCCGAAATTGAGGCTGGTGTAGTACTGCTTGTGTCTGGCTGAGAAAGTGCCGGACTCACAGCCTGCAGGTGTCTTGGCAGTGATGATTGTGTGGAAGCAATTCAATGCAACATCCACGACGTCTCTAACAAGTACTGCATCCACGGCGTCGCCGTGTTTTCTCCTCAGGATGCTCAGCATGGTGTTAAGGTTCTCCTCCTGACAACGATGTTCAATGTAACTCAGTGTCCCTTCCATGAAGCTGCCGAGATATATAGAGCTCGGTCTCTCTTTTCCTGGGAAAAGGATGTCCCAAATCTCGTATCATTGGTGTTCCCGCGTCGCTCCCCGACCTCCACTCCGTTTTAGCAGCTTTTTCTGTTCATCTGTTATTCCTTCAAAAATTGGTTTCGGTTGTATCGTGCAGGTGGCTATTACTACAACAACGCTGCATCTCCAAAAAGTTGCATGATATTAAAATAGAGCCCCTATGGCTTACCTGCCCCTGGTCTGTTTTTTAGTATGATCCGACCTGCCAACATAAACCAAATCCCACAGCAACCCCGAGTTGTCCCCTCATCAACAGTCGAGATGGGTTCGACGCTTGAATGTCACGTGAAGTGGACCTTTGTTCCAAATGAACTGTACCACTTGGCTGGAATGCCAACCTTCTTGTCCCGACAGCACCTCAAAGTCAAATCTGTACAGAATATTGCTGATTATTAGTCGCATCTCCGAGTAGGCCAGATTCTTTCCGATACAGTCTCGAGGTCCAAAGCTAAAAGGCTTGAAGACGTCGTGATTGTCGCTGGCAAACTTTTCGTTGTATAGAGGATGATTCTCCTTGAGCCAACGTTCAGGACGAAAGCTGTCGGGCTCGGCAAAGTGCTCCGGGTTGCGGAAGGTCGAGTAGATCGACACTGACACTTGGACCTGCGTAGCAGGGTCAGCTAAATACAGTGACGGCACTTTGAAGGGGACTCACGCCTTTAGGAATGTATCTGCCCTCGATCGTAGCACCTGGACTAGAACGAGATGGTGTGTGCGGAGCTGGGGGGAACATCCGCAAAGTTTCTTCGATGACAGCGTGGAGATACTCGAGCTGAGCCGTAGCTGTTAAAGTGATTCCCGACTCATCAGAGAACGCTGATCTGATCTCGTCGACTAGGAGTTGTTTTGCCCGAGGTGCATTGTTGACGTAGAAGAAGAATGCTGATAGTGCGCTGGCCGTCGTTTCACTGCCAGCCACGACCAAGATTGGGGAATTGGCCATGATCTCGGTTGGCGAAAGCCCAGGTCGGCCTTCACGATTAGTTTGCATCATGTAAGATGTGAAATCTTTCTGCCCCTTGGGCTGGACACCTAGCTCCATGCGCGCTTTTCCTTTGGCCATGCCTAGCTTTCGGTTTTCCACACCTTTGGTAACTTTGCTTCTGAATAGAGAACTGAGCACAGCGCCCATAATAGGGTAGGCCCTGCAGGCTCTTGCAAAGGAGTCCGCCTTTATGCCGGTGAAGATACTGAGTACCCATGGGTGATAGTGGCTGCTTTCAAGACTGCCAAAAGGTTCCCCGTAAGTTAAATCACCAATGATATCGAACGTGGTGAAGTTCACCCATTTGACAATATCGATATTTTCTTTGGAGTCCGCATGTTCTTGGATGCGCCGAACGAGGAGCTGGACGTAGGAATTGATTGCCTTCTCTTGGTCGTGCATCACAGCATCGCTGAATGCGTGGCCGAGTTGCTTTCGTTGACGCCGGTGAGTTTGGTGCGGGGATCCGATGATGGAATACTCTACCCCCGGCGGAAAGTACCCCGGCGTCTTCTCATACTCGGGTTTCGAAGCTGGGCGTCGGGCAAAGACTTGTGTCCACCCTACGCTTCCATCAAGTGCAAGGCGATTGGGCCCCACTCGGACAATCGGACCGTAGGTTCTATGGAACTCTGCAATCTGTCGGACGCCATTGCCTGAAATGTTGTTGATGTAGGTGTAAGGCAAATCGGAAATGGTCCAGAGGGTTGGGCCAGGAAATGAGCGCAAGGGATGGAGATATATTCGATAGATGATCAAGAGAAGCCGTAAAAGTAACACCTAGGAGAACATGTCAGTCTCAAATCGGGGCTTCGTCCATCTAAGCGTGAACTTACCGCGCCCAGGGCTAGACCTGCTACTCGAGCGATATTAAACGAAGCTAGTAGAGGCCAATTGCCCTCATGGTGGGAGAACAAAGATGTAGACATCGTGCTTGTGAAACACAGTTTACTTGTTCCAAAATTGTTAAAGCGCGAGAGAGACCTAACGTCATCAGGGGAAACTCGCCGCCATTATATACAATGCCGAAGCTTCAATGATCATTCAGGGGGGCTTCTCAGATGCACCGTGGAATCAAAACTGCTTTCTCCGACGGAGTTCTACTGTGTAACAAGGCTCGGCGCCGACTACGGGATCCGCTGTATCGAGTTCCGCGAGTAACGGACGAATTCCCAGCCGTCTGTACTTACGGCGCGGCAAAGCCCGGGAAACGCCAAACTCTAAAAGGTGGAGGCCACGATGAACCTGCCGAGGCAACGGACCCACTGAGACGGTATGGCGCGTCACGGCATTGAGAGCTATTGTAGCCTCGCGGCCATATGACGATGTATGTCGCAGCCAAAATACACTCTAACAAATTTAATGTATTTAACGGACTTAAGTGCAGTAAGACCGATAAGTGCGTATCTAGTAATCTCGGTATGTTCGTTTGCTGTCGTACACATCTATAAGATTAATCCTTTGAAACCACTATGCCAAGTGTGTTCTCCTTAATGTTCAAACTTCGCCTCGAGGTCGTCAACAATTATATTGATAGGTATCCACCGAGTCATCGTGGGCCCTGAAAACATATTCACAAAGATGGTGCCAACGGGAAAAACAGTTGCTCTAGTTACTGGAGCAAACCAGGGGATAGGATTGGCAGTATCGAAGATTCTCTCTTCCAACTATAATTATCATGTCATCATCACAGGTCGACGGGAAATGGCTATTCAGGAAACTGCTGAGCAGCTGAAGAAGATGGGTCTTCATGTCGAGCCTTTGGTGCTCGATATCGGCTCGGATGAGTCGATCGACGCAGCTGTTGACTATGTACAAAGGTCAGTGTTGCCCTTCTATCGAGCATCTTCTACTGGTTCATTGACACGCTTTCATAGCCACCATGGCACCTTGGACGTGCTGGTGAACAATGCCGGTATTGCTCGTGTGACTCCTGCCGAGTCCACTGCAAATTCACGCATAACATACGAGACTATCCTGGGTACCAACGTCGTGGGACCAATGTCCGTCACCGAGAAGTTCTTGCCACTCCTCGCCAAGTCACATCAGACTAGAAGAGTTGTCTTCGTCTCCTCCGGCGCCGGTAGCATGACAAATTGGTCAACTCTTGGCAGCGCAACAAGGAAATTTAAGGCCCCAGCATATGCCGTAAGCAAGTCAGCTTTGAATGCTCTGTGTCTCCAGTTTGCGGTGGAGTATGAGGACGATCCGACCTGGAAGTTCAACGCGTGCTGTCCTGGATACTGTTCGACGAACCTCAACGGCTTCCAAGGCACGAACACGCCTGAGAGCGGTGCTGAGATTATCTGCAAGTTTGCAGCCCTCGATCAAGATGGCCCCACGGGTAAATTTGTCAACAGTGCAGGTGTCATTCCATGGTAGATAATGCGGAAATTTCCTGCTCGAGCCAATCTGTTTCAATATTGAATAGCTTAATTGCGACCATGGCTTCGGCCACCTTGTATTTTCTTTTGTTTAACTGTCTGTCTATTAGTCGTCTTCTCGGCCTTCAGACTACCCACTGGCCTATACCTTAGGTGAACATTGTAGCGTATGAGACATAAATGGTGTAGAGAATACTTGAATTCCACTGTAATCACAAGTTTTGAAGATGCTGGCCCCAGATATCGGCACGTATATAAAATGGCTGGCACATTTGTTGCTCCTTCTCAACATTTCATTTTCATCTTCGCCTGATATGTTTCGTCCAACGCCGAACAATCCAATCTCAACAATATTTTTGCCTCGACTGAAATTAGCTCCGGTCTCTCAAGCATAAAATTCCCACTGGACGTTTGCGCCTGGATTAAGCCGGGCTTCTGCCCTTCATATCCAAAACTCAGCAAACTTGCATTGGGCTATTAAACATCGGCCCTCGCCTCAGATGTATGCAATCTGGTGGGCGAAGCCGCCGCCTACTCCCTCTACGCATCGCTGTTAGCGTACCAGTCCTATGTCGCAGCAAACCAGAGCGACGGCTTCGCCCATGTTGGCATGTCGCGCTACGCAGCCGCTGTCGTTTCCATGTGGAACACACACCGTCGGGGGCAGCGAGCTGACGGCCATGGTCGGTTCTTACATTTCGAGCCCGAACAGAGATCTGGGACCTGATTGTGATGCGTATGGGCTGATGTGGGCTGGGGGATCCGGCAAGGAAAAGTAGAAGTGGACGGAGATGCGCAGGACGTTGTGAGATGAGGGTTCAGGGGAGGGCTTGGCACAAAACCCCTAACCCTGTCATCAAATTTTCAGATTGCAACAACATGCATCTGTCCCAAACCAACATCCTGTCTTTCACGTAACAATTTTGTGTTCAACAACGCTGACACATGCTGCTCACATGATGCCAATTCGAGCGTGGCGATGGCTACCACGCTGTCAAAGCCTCGCAAGGTGGTGTAATGCACCCGCATCCGTTCGTTACCAGAGCCTTCAACAACGAACAATCTCAAACACCGGCACTTCCGCCCCATATCATTATGCTCACGGGCAGCAATCCACGCAGACAGTCCCCGCACTGGACGAGGTCGAAAGCGGTCTCGACTTCGTCGAACCGCCAAGGCAGGAGCAGAGTGACTTGCCCGAGCCCGAGGCCGATTGGACCCTGGACGAAGAAGCCAGGTTAACCATTCCAGAGCAAGAAGCACGATTCGAACTGTTCGAGAGCGGGAGATATATGACCAGGATCAAACAAGCTTGCATGGCCTGTGGTAGGCCGCATAGTCTCTGCTTTTGTCCATATGTCTTCGAAGACAACCCCATGAAGTTCTTTACACCGAAGAAGGCGACACTCAAATTCCAGAGGCGTATGCACAAGGACCCAGAATTCCGCGAAGCAGTGGAGTACCTTAGAAAGACGTTCACCTACAGGACCGCACATGGACGTCATATTCCGAGATCACGGTCCATGACCCAGGACGCTCCGCCTCTGGCGAAAGGTACGAAATTTATCTTTGTAGTCCGAACTCCTACATCATTTGTTTTAACCCCGAAGCCGCTTCTTTCGTGCTGATTGTGAACAGTGTGGCTTTCTAACTTTGACGAGCGCGTGGCTTTCCATGGTACAAAGGCCGACAGGACTCCCCTTAAGATTCTTTATAAAATGCCCAATTATTTTTTTTTCCCGGGCCATTTCGCAACGACAGACGATGACGGAAGACCTTTCCTCATCTTGTTCACCCAAAATGGTCATATGGACGAAACACTGCCGTACGGTATGTCTTGTGCCTAACGCTCCGCTCCCATGTCGCTCCTAGTTGCTTCAATACCTCACTGTTTTCATCGGTCACCAGGGGTGCTCCAAAGCCCGGAAGTAATTTTGGTTTCAAAGCTGCCAAGCACGGTTACAACACGTACTGGAATCACCAGGCCATGCAAGAAATTACTAACTCGGTAGCTAGAGATCGACATGATACGTACTTTCGTAGCAAGGTACAACAAAGGAGAGAAGGTAATCACTTACTTAAGTCGCATGCCGGACCACGGATCTGAGCTGACTGAAGTTATGCAGACATTGTATGAAAAGACGCCTGAGCTTGACGTCCGCCCTATCGGAACAGTGATACTCACGTATGTTCCCCGCTTCGCTATCAAATGAGCACCTGGGATTCAAACTATATAAAAAGGTGGCATATCCAGTTGACACACTCTCATCCAATAGGAGGCGGTGGCATGTGCCTACCTCGAGCATCGCGGCGGGCACCGCCGCGATAACCGTCGGTATCGCCAGTGAATATAGCTGGTACCATGGGTACGCTCGATGGGGGATCCACGTCAAGGCCGAAGCAGAGAAAGTCGAAAATGGGTACTTGGGTTGGAGCTGTGGGCGCCCGACGGAGCTCGGGCCGACTTCATTTGTTGACTGGAATGCCGACACCGCCTCTAAATTTACCGGCGACAACTCGGGCTGGATTAGTGGGCTCGGTAATGCTCTCCTCAGAGATGTGAGGGAGCCGATCGAGCGGATCTCGGGCGATGAGGATGCGATGATGCACTGGGACCGCATCCTCCACTGGCGAAAGACGCTCCTCCATCGTGCGGCGACCTTCTATGGCACCAGCAGCCCCCAGTACAGGTTGCTATGGACCCATGCAGGTCTCTCTGGCGACGAGGAGGCGAGGACCCCGGACGCCGCGCTGGCAGCGGTGCCGCAATGGAAGCACATTCAGGCAAGGATAGCTATGGCCGGGAAGCCATACGAGGAAGAAACGATATGGAGGAGTATCTTCCGTTAGGTTGGATGTGTTGGAGACTAAGGGGCCGTCCTTTACGACCCGAGCCGGCTGATCTACTGGAGTACAAAGAGGACGACACGGTGATCTGAATTTCGAGGAATGCACCCAGCATAACGTTTGTCTCCCAGTGTATCGTGTAATAGATACCCAAACAACTCCTCACAATCTGTGCCCATGGTGATCCAATACAATTAACTGCTCGAAAGGAATAGCCATACAATTGGTCATGGTCTGAGACAGACATACACTCCTCCCTCAATGATTCTTGGCCACATACTAAGGACCTTTTATATATTCCTGGCGAGGCTGTACCCCGTTTGTTACGTTGGGAATTAGATCATTCTGATCCTTCGATTCTTGGACTCAACACTGAACAGAAAAGGCGCTCCATCTTTCCACATCATCACTCATCTCATCACAACCCAACTATAGCATATGGGATGGCTCAACCTGACTCAAACTCTAAATCGACGCATGATGTCCCCATTTCTTTCGGAAACAACTTGAACATCTTCCTCCATTCGACCAGTCAGAGTGGCGACCACACAAGCCGACAAGCCCGACGACGACGGCCAGGGCTCCTTGGCGCGAGGATTGGTATTGGAACACGCACAGAAGCAGGACTAAGCAGCAGTTGGCTTGTCATCGACATCTCCCACACTCATTGTGCCGTGCACATGGCTAGGGCGAGCCACCACACGCCGCTTCAACAACTTTGTGAAGGGCTATCGGCGACGTTATCCTCACGCCGGGATCCCTTTGATCTGGACTGTCTTACTGAAGGTTTCGGCGCGCTCTTTTGCCACAACGTGGTTTCGTTTCTCATCTCCCACACATACAATAAGCATGTAGTGCCTTCACACAGTGGCAACTGGTCTCGTTTCCAACCCACTCATCGATCGAGGGTGAGTCTGCAGTCTCGGGTAGCTGTTGATACTCCCTTCGCTCACTTGATAAACTTCGAAGTCATGTTCCATAATAAAACCGGTTGTCACCATATACTATATTTGAAGCTAGACACTCTATACTTCGCTTCGTGTGAGTAAAGAATCGAGGTCGACATCGGAGGTAGGGTGATTTGTCTTTTCGCCCATTTTCGCAGACGGCACGTCTTCCTGAACAGTGAAACAAGTCCAACCATTCCCACCATCATGTTCATCAAAGTCAATTTCCATGCCAGTTTGAACTCGTGAAAGCGCACCGGCAGTTTGCTGTCGGGCAAGTTTTAACTTGACTGCAGCAAGCCCTTTGCCTAAGGGCTCAGCACCACTGCTCTCGGCCGGTGATACCAGAGCGTCCAGATCTGGATTCCTCGTGGTTCTCATGATTGTGGAAAATGATGCACTAAAGGCTGTTGAAGAGGCCTTTGAGATGCATAAGAAACCTACCAACACGCACAGCGTGGTGACTACCACGCCACTAATGTAAGAGATCAACAGGTTGCGACTGCGGTAGAAGAACTTGTTCTGGGGAGTGGAGATTGTTACTGGGACAGGCGCGGCAGCTGTCTCGTTTTGTCTAGTTTCACAAATTATTAGCTGCCTCTCTATGATATGACCGAAAGGAGAGAAGAAGAGGGAAAGCAAAAGGAGAGAGATGCTATGTGTGATACGTACAAGAAGGAGGTGCTGCTAAAAAGACTCAGAGTAGCATTCATGAAAACCTCTTCCAATGCCTGGGTTATTTCTATTGCATCGGCAGGCACTGTGTCGGCCCCGCGGGGGGCTGTTCCATGATTCATGTAGAATTGGGTTTGATACAACTCTTTGGTGTCCATGAACGCAGTCTTATCGATTTGCGTTTGGTAAGCCGAAATGCCGCCGTAGTGAGATTGGTAAAGGTACCCTGTGTGTTGCTGATTCAGAGCATTCAATAAGGCAATGTATGCTACCGAATCGGGGTAGCAGATCGCAGCTTCATTGCTTGATTCATAGCACATGCTCCGCGCAATGTCGCCAGCTACACCGTTAAGGCGCGTAGCTTTCTTGATTGCTGATTTCAGCTGCCCATTGCCTGAGGAGAATTCCACTTCATAAGACGTGTTGAATAATCCACACTCAATAGTTTGACTCGCTCTCCACCCGAAAGTGATGTCTACCGGTGTATCGTCGGGGACCATGACGTACATTCTTGCGTGGTCTTGGGAGACGGAGTCGTACTTTGTTACAGCCCGAACCACGGTATCGTCGAGGGTCAAATTTAGGCCACAAATTGCCGGATCCGTCTCACCGAGGACACGCCAACAATCCTGTGGTACGAAGCTGGCAAAGGGCTTTCCGTCCACTTGCCAAGAAGGGTTAACCATATCGGCTAGCCTGGTAGCGTTGGTAGATGTTGCGGCGCCACAGGAAATGGAGGGTCCATAGAATTGAAGATGATAAGAGCAGTTGGCATATGGAGCTGCCGGATTAAGCACAGCACCTTGGGCTACTACCGTAGCGACAAGGCGGGAAAGGGAGCTGGACGGCCCCTGATACCCCCAATTAGCTCCTCCCGCTATCTGGCCAAATTGTCGAACTGCAGAGTAATTCAAACTGGAAACTGAACGCTGCACCAGAGTAATATTGGGATCTGGACTTGGTTGGACAGCTAGTGTCCCGGGTGTGAAAATAGCGACGATAGGAATAGCCCTGCGAAGCTGTCAGTCAATTGTGTAATTGCCGTTTGGATAGAATCATTATCGCGCGAACTCACCAAACAACCATTGCCATGAAGACGAGGAAGATGCCATTTGACCACAGCTCCCACTTCAAGAAGCTCCACGGATTGTTGACAAGAGAGAAGGTCGCATCCAACCCATCTAGGGTGAATGTTTTGGATCTTAGAATGAACCAAAGGAGCTGAGTATAAGCAAGCCCAGCCGAGGCCGACAGGAAAGCCTTCGTCAAAAAGGCAAGACCAGTGACAACAGAAATATACCATCCCTGTTGCTCATTGGTTTCAACGGCGTTCCCGTTGACTTGAGTGGCAAAGACGTGGTGGCCCACAGCAGTCATTGTCCCGAGAACCAGGCCGCTGGCCATCAAAAAGGGGACAGACGTGAAAATTTGACCATGCTCAGGCTTCGTGGATGACATTTCGGCTCGTTATAATTGGTAACTATCGCACGTGTATGAAGTCCTGAAATGGGGGCCCTGAAGTGGTCCCTTGCTGGTGAAATGGCTTGTGCCTTTATATTCGTACTGCGTGCGAAGGCTGTGTCGTTGTGTGACATGAGAGCTGGACTTGAGATGCAAGACAAAGTAGGCGGAGTTCTAGTGAGTCTCAGTCTGGGTGGCACTACAACTGCTTCTGTGCCATTTTTGATACAGAGCGCTATTTTTATCATGGGCCTAATCGAAGGCAGAACAGCTGTTCAGATTTACTTCCAGCGTACTCGGAAAGTTGATACTGGCCCCATTATAACACAAACCGAGCTTCACGATGCTGTCCTCAGCATATTGCGGCGAAGTGATGACGCTCATCAAGCAGCCTTGTGGGATGGACCTGCCGCTCCTCGCGCAGGATGCCTAGGCTTCGAGATCAGGTCAAGTAATTGCGACCATATGCATATCACATGATCATATTTTATTGGGATTTGGTTGTCGTCAGCAAAAGCTAACAGCATCATCGCCGCCATCCATAAAACAAATACTTCAAAGCATCAATCATAGCAAACTTGTTCTTCACCCCAGTCACTCCATATTTCGCATAATTGCAATACAATTTCCATAATACTCTGTATTCATCTTCATTTAATACCCTTGCTGCAACAATACTAGAGCAGATAGGTGATGTTGTTTTCACGTACTACTTAAGCTGGCGGCGGCCCGGCCCCGAAGCCTCGGCCCCGCATCTGGAGCCGTCCAGAGCCCCTACTTTACCGCACTGAACGCCAAACACCGCACTCGGTAAGCCTTCCAATACTATGAAAAGCAGGTGAAATTGGACGAGAAATATCACAATGAGCAAACTTATATTGGGAATGTGTTCTGAGCATTGGCTTGATATGTGCGCAGCGTAATCCAAGAGCCTTCTGTCCACTGATGACGTCCACGCAGGCTCCCAAGCCGCTGATCCGGCGGGGAATCTCTTTTCCAGGGACGGCCACAAATGCCGAGTCTTCTCAGCATCATCACCACCTGCCCACATTATTACACAGAGATTGTAGACTATCAGCATAGTATGACAAGCCGCAAGCCAACTCCAGCAGATAGACGAGAGAAAAAGTACGGCAAGGACACCCACGCGCTGCCAGCCGACAACAAAATGGTCAGTGACAGCCAAAGCGGCTACACAGCCCTCGGCGAGGAGCAGCTCCTCTTCATCGGCGGCAAATACGTAAAGAGCTCCGACGGGGCCACATTTCCGGTCACGAACCCGATGACGGGCGAGAAGATCTACGACTGCGCGTCAGCGACCACGGACGACTACACACGGGCCATCGAGGCCGCCCACGACGCATTCCAGACTTGGTCCAGGACGGGGCCATCGGCGCGGCGGCTGGTCCTCCTCAAGGCTGCTGACATCCTCGAGACGTATCTAGACAAGGATGCGCCCGAGTTGTTGTCTAACGAGGTCTCTGCGACGAAGGCATGGGTGAAGCTTAATGTTCTGTCGACGGTGAATGTGTTGAGGGAGGTCGCTGGCCTCGCGACGCATATCAAGGGCGAGATCGTGCCGGCTGATCGGCCTGGGACGACGATTTTGGTTGAGCGGCAGGCTGTTGGGGTCAACTTTGCCATTGCACCGTGGAATGCGCCGGTAAGATATTGGATCTCGGATTTTCACGACACACGGCAAGAACATCTCATTCTGACTCCTGCTCAAGATAAACCTGACCGCCAGGGCAATAGCCTGCCCCCTGATCTGCGGCAACACAATCGTCCTCAAGCCATCCGAGTTCAGCCCCAAGTCACAGCACCTCGTCGTCCGCGCCCTCACCGAGGCCGGCCTGCCCGCTGGGTGCCTCAACTACCTGCCAACCAGCCCGGCGCGGACGCCCGCAGTGACGGAGCACACGGTCAAGCACCCCAAGGTGCAGCGCATCAACTTCACCGGCTCGGACCGCGTGGGCCGCATCATCGCCGGCTGGGCTTCCGAGGTGCTTAAACGGTGCGTCCTGGAGCTGGGCGGGAAGGCGCCTGTGATTGTTCTTCAGGATGCGGACGTGGCCGACGCAGTCGAGGCGGTTGTATTTGGGGCGATGAGCAACTCGGGCCAGGTGTGCATGTGAGTACAGGTTTTCCTCAAGCTCGTTGTGGAACTTCCCATCTTTTGTGCCTCGGGATATTTCCAGATGGATCATGCTAGGTCCGGAAAAGGCTGTTAATAAGTACACAATAGGAGCACGGAGCGCGTCATTGTCCACAAGAGCATCATGGGCGAGTTCAAGACCAAGCTCCTAGAAAGAGCTGCCCAGCTCAAGACGGGCAACCACCTCGAGGACCCCAACGTCTCCATCTCAGGACTGTTCACCCCAGCATCTGCAAAGAACGTCCTCAAACTCATGGAGTCTGCTGTTGAACAGGGTGCCAAGGTCATCACGGGGGATATGAGCATCTCCGGGCCGAACAAGACCATTATGTGCCCACACGTTCTTGAGGGCGTTACAGCGGAAATGGATGTCTTCCACAAGGAATCGTTCGGTCCAATCCTGTGCCTCTTTGAGTTTGAAACGGAAGAAGAGGCCATCTCGTCGGCCAACAACAGCGACTTCTCACTCTGCGCGAGTGTTTTCAGCAGGGACACTATGCGTGCGTTGGATGTGGCGAGACGAGTGAGGGCTGGCAGTTGTCACGTGAATGGGCCGACGGTGTACATTGAAGCCACACTGCCCAATGGTGGTGTTGGTGGGAGCAGTGGCTACGGGAGGTTTGGTGGTATTGCTGGCGTGGAGGAATTTACTGAGCGCAAGATCATCAGCTTGGCCTCACCTGGCCAGAAGTATAATATTTGAGGTCGGGCAAACGCCAGTATGATGGCATGAGCATGGTATAGTGTTTCTGAATCCCTCGAGCGATGTAGCTGGAGTAGATCTCTTTTGGGTCCTTGATAAGGTGTTTCTGAATTCAAGGCAGCTCTCAAATACCATACGCGGGCGACAGAATCTTCTCTGGGCTAACATAGAGAGAGCCGGCAAAATTTGGGCATCTTCAATTAGCATAGCTAAAATATTCGACATCTGAAAAGAGAAAAAAGAAACCAGTTCAAGGAGGGGACATGAGATCTTTGCCGGTTCGGGAAATGCCCTTTGTTCCACAGCGCTTTTCTTCAAGGGTGGCATTGTTTGGACAGAAGGCGGGGATAGGCGACCAGAGCCTTGGAATGGTAGCTAGCTGCCCGGAATAGATGCAGTAGCAAACAACCTCTAGAACTTTTGCCAGCTTTCTCGTAAAATCTGCAGCACACAAACCAGCACCTGGAATTCACGTCATCTGGCAAACAATACAATCAAACAAAACCTCACCACTGCGGTAGTACATTCTGGACACCACACCAGAACTGGGCCTGCTGCTCAGCCAGAAACGAATCTTACCGGAAACAAATAATTTGCGAGTTGACCGATAATCATAGCATTATTTGACAGCTTCGCCCGTCTAGCCAACATGTCAGAGGCAAAGGTGTCGAAAGGCGCCTTGCCCAAGGGTTACGCCTTCGTCCCCAAAGGCAACGTCTACATCACAAGCAACTGCCGCAAGCTGACGCAAGAAAAAGGCCGTCCTGTCTTCACCGTAATCGATGCAAAGAACCGCCAGATTGGCATCGGCGTGCCGACCGACGTCTATCTGGTCGTGCAGTTTAAGGAGACAGAGACTCGTGCCGACAGAGCTGCCAACGTCCTCAAACGAGACGAGGGTATGGCCAAGGGCTTCGAGAGAGACATCGTGAAGGCGTTCCCGCAAATCCCAGCCAGTTCGCTTCGCAACGTCTCCAAGATCGCATTGGAAAAGGGGAAGGGAAAGGTTGGCAGAACTGGAAAACTCGACATACAACGCAAAGTACACTTGGCTGTTCGGGCTCACATCCGCCACTGCGAAACAGACTACGACAAGCTCCTCAGGAATGGTGTCGCACGGGAAGACGCGAGACAGCAAATCGAGGCCAAGATAAAAGAGGTCTGCAAGGCTTGGGGCGGCGGCTCACAGTCGAAGCATGGCAAGCCTACTAAAACGCCAAAGTCTCCTACTAGGTCGAGTACGAAAGTCTCGCAGCCAACGAAGAGGGTGAAGCAAGACAAATTCGATCAAGAACCGAGCAACACGGAGACGTCCAGACTGACAGCAGCTGATTCCATAGACGCCATTCTGAGAGAAGCGGAAACAGGCTCCCCGACCGCCAACAATCTGTTTGCAAGGCATGCGATGCGGTCACATCGACAGAATGTAGAAATCGCCAAGTCGGTCTCAAGCAACACAGAAGCCACAAAGGCGCAAACAGCCTCACCCAGCACATCCACTCCCAAAGTCGTCCCCACCGCAGCGAGCTTCCGCGAGAAAAGAACACCGAAGCCCAGAGTCACCCAGCCGCTTGCGACCAGCCCAGCCGGCGCGGATACACCACGGGCCAGACATACCACGCAAACCCGACATACCACGCAAACCCGCCATGCCACGCAAACCCGCCATGCCACGCAAACCCTGGCCCAGGAAGACCGAGCCCGGATAAGACGCTGTATCGCCCAGATCAGCAAGATCGAGGACATGCTCACAAGGGAATGCCGACGGCGCACGAGGAAGCTACGCACGATAGAGAGACTGTATGGTCGGATCAACGCAATCCTGACAGGTGCCGCCATCGACAAGATTGGACATTCAGCGGCGGCCAGAAAGAATTTTGTCAGGCGATTTAGGCTTGCAATGTACTTCTGAAATTTAATCCTACGGGATTTATTGCGGCAAAAGTACCCAGCTTGTGCCTGCAGTTGCTTGTTGGCTGCCTGTGTCAGTGGATCGGGATCGTGGTTTGGATGAATGCTGGATGAATGGTGAGAGGGATCGAGTCTGCTGTTGTTGTTATCCTGACTGTTCTCCCAGGCAATGGGGTCTCCATCTTGGAGAATGACCATTGGGCTTGTTGAGAATTCCTGGTACACAATGCGTCATATTGAATTGTCATATGCAGGCTTTCGGAAATACGGAATAAGTCGAGACAAAAGGATTGATGGCAGCCAGCCTGACTGTAATGCCACGAGCCTCGCTCATCACCGAGCTCTGAAATGAAAATTTGATGTATCCCCGTTCCCGTGAAGTTGTCATCGGATGAATTTCCCCGGCGTTCTAAGCCATCTTTGAAGGGAAGTATACTTACAAATGGAAGCAGAAACACTTGTGCCGCTGTTTCTTCATCAAACACGTGCGCATCCGTCCGTGTGTTTAGCTAGCATCATCCGTTGTACACATATAGGCACTCGAAGGATGAACCACTGACCACAGACACCTGTGCCGAGAGGGAATGGCCGGACGTTAGCAACCCCGAATTCTCACAAGATGTTTTACCGAGTGGGCTAGGCTCGGCGCCGACACCTCACAGCCCGGAGTCCAGTCAAGGAAAGACAGTCTTGGCGACCGAGCGGGTGTTCGGACGGGGGGACAAGATGTATCAGAAATTCCCACGGCCATATTTCACGGGCGACAACAAAAGTACAGCCAGTCCCCCCCGCTCGTGCCGGCATAAAACTACTGCGACCCTTGATGCAATCAGTTAAAGTACGCAGCATAAGGACTGCATCCCCAGCCAATGCATGTCGAGAGACGATCATGCCAACGGATCCTACGCACCAGGGTCAAGATAAACTACACCGCGGTTGGGGGACGGGAACATGCAAGTGGATATTAAGCGATTGGGGGGGTGCGGCACCCAGTTTGCGGTTCAGGGGTGTCGGCGCCGCCAGCCCGCATTTCCCCAACCACCTCCGGACGTCCGCGCACACGGGCCGGAACAGGGGGTCCACCGAGCGTGGTTGTGTTGCGTCGGACCACCCTCACAATCGGTGGTGGCGTAGAAGGGGGCTTGCGAGATTGATAAATGCCAGATCGCCATCCCTCGATCTCGCCGGTGTGGTGGAGGGGGTGCTGGTTGCTTATTTATTTGTGATTATCGAGAATATTGCCGTTAACATACACGCCTCTTCCGTCTGAATCGACTTACACCCACCTTCACGAACAAGACACACATATCCTTCACAATGGGTTCCAACTCGGCAATGACAGACGAGATTTCTTTCTCGGGTACGCCAGAGACCAAAGACAGTATTCGTTTTCAGACGACAAGGGACTAACCTCCTCAACCATCAGACTACCTCGGCCTCAACGCCGCCCTGTTCGAGTGGGCAGACAGCTACGACTCCAAAGACTGGAAGCGGCTGAGCAGATGCATCGCCCCGACCCTCCGTGTAAGCAACGCCAGCACACACCCACTTCAACACCTAAACGATCCCCCCGACCGCCACACTGCAGATCCCCCGTGAAGCCAAGCAAAGCCACATGCACTTTGGCCCCCCCCCTCTCCCGTCATTTCCACTCACTCGACCGGTCAGTCAGTCAGTCAGTCACTAACCCCAACAAAAACAAATACACAGATCGACTACCGCTCCTTCCTCGACAAGCTCTGGCCCGCGATGCCGGCCGAGGAGTTCATAGCCATGATCTCGGACAAGGCGGTCCTGGGCAACCCGCTGCTGCGCACGCAGCACTTTGTCGGCGGGTCCCGCTGGGAAAAGGTCTCGGACACCGAGGTCATCGGCCACCACCAGCTGCGCGTGCCGCACCAGGTGTACACGGACGCGACCCTGTCCGAGGTAAAAGTCAAGGGCCACGCACACAGCTACAACATGCACTGGTACCGCAAGGTCGACGGCGAGTGGAAGTTTGCCGGGCTCAACCCGGAGATCCGCTGGAGCGAGTACGAGTTCGAAAAGGTCTTTGCCGACGGCAGGGACAGCTTTGGCGAGGAGGCGGCGGCGCCGGCCAAGACCGAGGGGAAGGGTGCTGTTACTGAGGAGGTTAGGGAGCTGCAGGCTGCTGTTTCTGTGTAAGATACCTTTTTGGTGGTTGTTTTAGTAATAATTAGCATTGCGTCATTTGATCTAAGGATACGGCGAATTATCAGCCGTTCCACCGACGGGGAAGATAATTGGTGTTGTGAAGTGAATTTTCAAGTGGAAGGTAAAGCTAGCTGAAGCCGAGGTTCCACACTCACTGACGGACAAATCAGCATCAGATAATTGCATCGCAGGTAAGTTGAGGTGGTGAAGTGCATAGTTAACATTGTACAATATGGACCTCCATATTATCCGCCGTTGATGGATAGTAAAAATGTGGATGTTCTCGACGCTATGATGTGATCCCTTTTCGAGACATGTGTACCAACCGGACTCCAAGCAATGAGTTCGTAGCAGCGCCGTCGCCCAAAATGTTGCCGGAAATGCTTGCTCCCACTTAGCTCAGAAGCTCCCTGATGTCCTCAATTCGCGCTGTCTTCTTTTCCTCGTCGTTCATCATTCCCAAAGACGTAGCACTGCAGGTGAATCGAGTCAGCAACATGGAAACAAAGACGCACGCATTGAGGGGGGGGGGGGTTGCACTCACATGAACTTCTTCCTCTCCTGCACCTTCAACATCCTCTCCTCAACGCTGTTCTTGACGATAAACCGGTAAACCTTGACCTCATCCTCCTGCCCCATCCTGTGCACCCGATCGATGGCCTGCGCCTCAATCGCGAAGCTCCACCACGGGTCCATCATGAATACCCTCTTCGCGCTCGTCAGGTTCAGGCCGACGCCGCCCGCCTTGAGACTGAGGAGCAGCACCGTGAACTTTTTGCTGTCCCGGAACTTGTCCAGCACGGCCGCGCGGGCCTTCTGCGGCATCGAACCGTCCAGCCGGAGGAACTGCATGTTTGCTTTCTCCAGCGCTGGCTCGATGAGCGTCATGAAGGATGTGAACTGGCTGAAAACGACCGATTTCATCTTAGGGCTCTCCCGGCGCAGGGCTCGGAGGTGCTTGATGAGGGCGACCACCTTGGCCGAGGAGGTGTTGACGCCGACGCGCTGTAGGCTGATGCGCGGTGTGGCTTGGCCAGGTTTGAGTTCGGGGTCATCGTCGTGGCGCACGACTTCGAAGAGATCCCGAGTATTGATGACCTCGCGACAGTTGAAGCACTTGGGTACTTCCTGACGATCTGTCTGGTGGTTGATGTAATCAAGGAGACACTTTTTGCACGCAGAGTGCCAGCAGCCCGTGACCGTTTGGTCAATCATTGGTTCCTCGCAGCAGATGGGACACTCGTTAGCAGCCTCGTCTCGGATCTGCTTGAGTACATGCGCACCAAAGGTATTGGCGTCCTTCTCGTCATCGGTGTCCGCAGTAAATCGCTCGATCAGCGCCGAGAGATCCATATCATCGGCAAGACCTGCCGCAGCATCAGCCGCAGCCCCGGCTTCCTCTTCATCAGCCACAATATCCTGGTTTCGAACAAGGGTCGGGTGACAGCATGACTGCCTCAGCCGCAAGAGCTGCGCGAAGATAGTGGTGAAGGCTTTCATGACAGTGCCCGCCTGAACGTTTTCTTGGAAGGTCCTCTTCGCTCGAAGGTAAACGTAATCGTAAATTTGCCTTTCGTTTTCTGACAGTTCAATGTCGACGACTTCAATGCTCTTGGGTGGCAGCTCCACAAGAAGCGTGCCATCTGGCGTTTTCATATCCTTGGTGCGCCGCATCACCAGAGGTTCTAGCACGGTCTGGACGACATCCAGTGCTTTGACGAAGTTGCCAGCCTCGAATGGCACTGTAATGAATGTACGCCAGAAGGAAAAGTTGTTCCATGGTTCCACTCGTAAGAAACGAACGAGACTGAACAGGTCTTCGAGCTTGTTCACGATGGGCGTTCCGGTCAGCACCCATCGATGCTCGGCGGCCAGGTCATAGCATGCCTTGGCCGTCTTGGACTGGCGATTCTTGATGTTATGTCCCTCATCCAAAATGACTCGGAAGAAGTTCAGTGAGAACAGCCCGCGGTGGCCATCCATACTGCCACCTTTGGACGCTATCTGCGTGAACTCAGACAGCACGACGCCGTAACTGGTGATGATCACATCAGGGGCCGTGGGTGCGTTGGCTTCACAGCAGAGGGTTCGAAGATCGGCGACTTTTTCGCTACCATAGTACACCATTGACTTCAAAGTGCCTTCTTTAGATGCGTTTTCCGCCTCGCTCTGCCACTGGGCTAGCAGAGACATTGGAGCTACAACTAGAGTAGTGCAGGGGGCCGAAACAACCCCAGCCACGGACGAGGGCAGGCGTGGGAGGTTGTTGACGGAGCCAGCACCGTTCCTGTGGCCATCTCTGGCTGCGACCGCCGTTTCCGACCGGTGCGAGTGGACCAAGCTGAGCATCTGTATGGTTTTACCGAGACCCATCTCGTCGGCAAGTATGCCTCCGAGGCAATGCTGTTCTTGCACCGGGAAGTCCAGAGACAAATCTCCCGAGTAGGGGTTCATGTAAAAGCAGGGCTGTTCGGCGAAACGAGGTAGGTCCTTGTCGTCGGCATCCTTGATCGGCCAGGCGTATTCCTCCCACAGCGGGTGCATAGATACTTCACGCCGCTTCTCCTTCTCGTTCTTCTCTTTTGACAGCATCCAGTGGAGGGCCTGTTTCTGGTAGGGACGAAGAGTCATGGCGAAGGTGCTGGCCGGCTCTGCCTCGGGAGTGTCAAAGTCGAAGGACTGGGCTTTTTTGTAGAGGGAGTCGAGCTGGTCCTGCTCCAGCTCGGTACCGTCTTCATCCTCTGAGGGCGTCGACGAGCCCGGTTTGTCGGTCTTGCCAGGCTTTTTAGCCTTTGCAGATTCCTTCTCCTGCTTCTCGGCCAGTTCGGCAGCCTCGAGGAGGCCCTCGCGGGAGTGACGAGCTGCAGCAGCACTGAGCTTGGTTGGGTTCAGATTTATCTCCTGAAACAGCCTGACCAGTGCAACCTGCCTCAGACGAAGGTCCCGCTCCTCGGTGGTCTCCTTCTCTTCATAAAGGCCTGTTGATCGGTTATCGGGCAGCTTGAAACCTGGCCTGTGGAAAGCGGACTTGAGAAAGAAACAACGAAGCTGGATGAAGACCGTGTCATTTGTCCGCAGGCGTTCTGGAGCGTAGACGCATGTCGCATCAAAGCTGCAGCATTTCTGATCCATTAATGTGGAGATCCAGTTGGCGCTGTCCTTCGCCAGACGACCAATCTCCATGCCCTTATCATTGGTGAACCTGACAAGAACGTCGACTCGTTGCCTTTTCAGTGGTTGCTGAGACTTCTGCCGCTCGATCCTGAGATTGTCTCCGTACTTGAGAATATTCGACCCGCTTCTCGTTGCCCAGCCTTCTACACCGAACGAGCCTATATATCGGGCGTCGGGCGGGATTTGACGGGGTAAATGGGACTGGCTATCAGGTGGCTTCGGTTCCTGTGGTTTCGGATTCCTCGGTATCGTCGTCTGAGCACTTGAGGGGTTCGACTTGCTCTTGAAGTTCTTCCAGGTTCCATCAAAGTACATGTTGACTGCTCTCTCGATATTATCGCCACAGTTTTTACGGATGATCTCCAGAACATCAGGCTGTACCTTGTCCCCGACAAAGCTTTCGAAGGTTTGTTGGTCGAACGCCAAGGATGCACTGCCATTGTTCGATGAGCCAGCCTCGGTGGTCGAGGGTGTATTGTTGGTGGCTGGTTGCTTTTGCTCTTTCACAGAACTTCGAACTACGCGTCTCGGGTTGAGAGCACGTTCGTGCATTTCATTGTCGGCATCTGTGAAGAAGCGTTTCTTTTCCTTCGGAGGCGATGCAGCGGCAGGCGCTGCGGGGATGGACGCGTTCGACGGGGCGACGTTCTCGTCTGGATCGGTCAAGAAACGCCTCTTCTTGGCCGGAGGTTCGCCGTTCGCGTGTGACTCCATGTTGCGAGTCGTCATGGAACGAGAGGCAAGTTGTTGGAAGTCGGTGGCGAAGACAGGATGCCTCGACGACCTGACGCTCGTTAGAACGATGTGCTGGTGAGACGCGCCTGCTCTTTGAGGGCGCGACTTTTGGCGTCGGGACCTGCAGCCACTCAAGGCATCGACCTTTGTCAGAAAGGTGGGGCTGACAGGGGTCCAGCTACCCGCATGCCGTCATCAAAAATGTTCCAGAGGCGACGTAGCGACGGAGCTGTCTAACGGGTAGGGCAGATGCAATTCTGAAAATGGGGCAATTCGAGTCTGAGTTCTCCTGAACACCATGTATCTCTCCCACAGCCTCAGACATGGCCCGGGAAGGCCATTCGTCCGGGCACTGGGCGGTGTCCGGACAGCAACAAGAAGAGGAATTGCGACAGAAGCAGACATTGAGAGCGCTCGAAAATACTGTGTAAATCAATTGAGGTCTGCAATGCCCCGAGCCCAACTCCAGCCCCAGCCCATCTGTCGCCTGCGCATTCCTTCTGACATGGTGTACTCCTCAGGCAAGGCGACTACGATGCCTATCTCATCCGCCAATTTATCCCTCGTTCCGCCCAAAACGCCTACGATGCCCTGCGAACTCTCAACCTCGAACTCGCCCGCCTCCCCGAGACCGTGTCGAACCCCACGATAGGCATGATGCGCATGCAGTTCTGGCGCGACTCCATCAACAAGACCTTTGCCGGCAACCCGCCCAAGGAGCCCATCTCCATCCTCCTGCACAAGGCCATCACCGACCTCGCCGAGAGGACAGGCTCCACCGGCAGCGCGAGCACCATCAAGTTCTGGCTGCTGCGCTTCATCAACACCCGCGAGAAGTACATGGACAACAGGCCCTTCTCCAGCCTGGCTGCCCTGGAAGATTACGCCGAGAACACCTACGCCACACTTATGTATATGACGCTGGCCGCGATGGACGTCCGCTCCGTGCACATGGACCACCTGGCCAGCCACATCGGCAAGGCATGCGGCATCGTCGCCACTCTCCGCGGTGTGCCCATCCTGGCCGCACCGCCGCGGCCGGTACACATCCCCGGTGGGGTGGAAGCAGGCAACAGCAGGAGTCAAGCTCTCCTGCTGCCCCTCGACGTCATGGCCGAGGTCGACCTGCGGGAAGAGGACGTGTTCCGCCACGGGCCGAACGCCAATGGCTTGCAGGATGCCATCTTCAAGGTGGCCACCCGTGCGAACGACCACCTAATCACCGCGCGGGAGATGTTGAAAAACATACGGCAAGGGGCGGACCCTGGCCACGAGTACGAGCACGCTGGCGAGGTGGAGCACACGTATGGCTACGAGGAGGAAGATACCACACAGCGGGACATAAAACGTGGCTTTGGGGTCCTGCTGGAGGCTACTCCCGCTGGCGACTATCTCGAACGGATCGAGAAGGCCAATTTTGACCCGTTCCAGGTCAGAAGTAGCTGGAAGCTGCCATGGAGGATATGGCAAGCTCTACGGAAACAACAAATATAGCACATAATCAACGCGACTCACTTCACAGTTTATTTGCTAGCACATTCTGCTGTTTACTGGAGTCTTTGGGGATTGACGACTTGTAATAACACTATGTCCTAAACACTTTTACGACCAACAATTCCTAGTGGAACAGGTACGCTTTCAAGCAGCCTCAGTCTTTGCGAAGGTAATGGGTTCCAAGAGAAACGCCCACTCGCTCTTATCTCCATCCAGGTCTTCGCAATCTTTGATCAGCTTCACCTTTCTGCCCCGCTCCGGCGCTTCATAATCTCTGTTCAATATCCTCTCCCAAGCCCGCCTAGTTGTACCAGATGGTTTCATCCCAGTGGATAAGAGTAATTTACCCAGGGCCTCCAGTGCCCACCAGGCAACTATGCCCTCTCGCTGCCACCTGTCATCCGCCTGGTGAACCAGGCGGCAGAAAGCATCGTGAAGCATCTCTTGGACGGCTTTCTTGTTGGTGGCCAGTGACGAGGCCTCTGTCGCTATTCCAATCAGGTTCTTGGCAATCTGGGCCCAATCCTTCCGGACGGAACGATACCGGATGGTATCGGAATCACTACCCCATAGGTAAGCCTCTTTGTTTTCAAATAGCAAAACAGCGTTGTTAAGGCAGGTACTCAGGATATGGTGTCGGTTTACATTCCTGCCTGAGGCCGTGCCATTGTCGTCCGACGGTGGCGGCAGCCAGCGTGCGCCCATGTTGATCAACACTTTGACTGCCCGTAAAGCTGTGATTTTACGGTGCTCATCACCAGGCTTGGGATCACCACACTTCATGTGAGTGACCCGTTTAAACGCGGAATCTAGTGGTGTATCGCCGTCGAATGCATATTGCCTCACGAGGGGATGTTCTTCCGCTGGAGTCTGCAGACTTGCACCGTGTTCGAGAAGACATGATATCATACTTTCAAGCTGCCCTTCTGATACGACAATCTCGGTCGTGTTCTCCATGGAAGGCACCATGTGCATTGGGGTGCAACCTTTGTAACGGCTATGAATAAGGCTTGGGTCGTGAGCCAGGAGCACTTTCACAGTAGCCAGATTGCCGCACAATACTGCGCTATGAAGCAGGGGGCGAGACCCGCGTTGGACATCCAGTCCGTTCTGAAGAACAATGCGCAGCATCTCCGTCCGTTCAAATTGTACTGCGACATGACCTATTGTCTGACAGGCAAGAAAATCACGCTCATCAGGGACGCTCGAGTCCAGCTGGTTTTCAAATAAGCACTGCCTTCTTGAAAAAGCACCTGCGCGACACTTCCGATGTATTTTCGAGCTCATCGAACGGCCACGGTCATCCAAGTGAATGGTCCTCCCCAGCACATCTCCCTTTTCGTGTACTAAATTCTAATTTTCTTTCATTTGAGGAGGAGTCTTTGAGGAGGAGGATGGAGGATGTCTCAAGAGTTGAACTAGGACAAAGGTGTCTTTGAACCTCTAAATAGTATTGTGATCAGTCATCCTTGGCCGATAAGGCACTATTGAGTAAAGCTTGAGATATTATGATAGCTCTGAACTTATAAGGAGCTAGATTTATGAGATGATACTAGAGGAATGAGAAATGAGTAATAAAAAAGTGACTCTTAGCTTGATGAATCTCTAAGTTTACATATAAATTATCACCACCTCAGACCATCACCTCAAAAAAACCACCACCTCAGACTACCACCTCAAAAGAACCACCACCTCAGACCACCACCTTAGAAAGACCATCATCGCCTTGGAAACACTGTCACCTTGAAAAGATGGGGAGATTGTGGCGTACAGTAACTGCCAATGGCGAGTTTCTATGCCAAAAATGTCTTCAACGCTTCTTAAGCCTAGGAGATCTTCAGTGGCACACCTGGTCCAAACACCAAGAACTAGCAACTCAGCCTGACTACTACCCCTTAACCTCAGTACCGCCTCACTCAACACATCATAGATCTTCAGACAGTCTTTCTGAATTTCGAACCGGGAATATCTACCACTTTTTTCACCCACGCTTATCACGAGAAAAAGTCAACTATGAACTAGATCGACGAGGTCTTCCACAAGTAGTAGTCTCAGGTAGCCCTTCCGTCACTCGACATTCACTAAGAGTATTCTCACATGCATATATTGAAAGCAAAGTATCAGGTCTTATGCTCCTGACTATCTCAAATCTGGGGCTACCATTCAGGCTCCTAGATGAGCCTTGGGGCCTAATCTCACAAGCATACACCAATGGGATTGACCCAGACTTATTAATAACAGTTCCAAAAGTCACATTCACAATCAATCAGCATCTACAAGCTATCATGGTAGAGAATGCTATCTGGCTTGATGTAAGTCAGCAGTCTCTCTTATTCAGGCTGATTTTATCTAACTATTATTTAGGAGAGGGTTAACCAGCTCAAGAATATCCCATTAAAAACACCACCTCAACTCCAGAGCCTACCACATGTACAAACATACAGAGAAGCCCATGCTAGCCTTAGAAAAAGTCGAGATGACTTTATCCAAGGCTCTATTCAGCTTCAAGTTGAGGGAAACGGCCCCCTCTCAGTCCCTCTCAGAATTGACCTTGCAAGAGTCAACTTGTTTAGAACTCTCCCAGAAGGATCCTCCTCACACATTGCTACTTCGTTAACTACTACTACAGGAAGAGTAGAGCCAACCCAAAGCCTCTTAGTTCATGTTGCCAACATCATAATTCAGCACCTACAAGTCTTGTACAACAACACGCTGACAACACAGGAGAGCTTACCAAAGATCCTGGGTGATATTATGCTTGAGCGCAATAAGTTCTACTTAGGCATACCATTAAAAAGTGGCAGCAAGAAGATGACAGACAAGTACATGCCCTATCTGAATGAGACATTATGGGTCTTTAGCCAAAGTAGCCGTAATGGACATGATATCCTCCCCGCAAGGTAAGTATTATAAACAAGAGCAAAACGTTTAGTTTTAAAAGTACTAACAATATCTTACTAGGAGTATATCACTTGATTTCTCATGCTTGAGATACATTCATTGCAGAAATTTTACCACCCAAGATATTCTTTATATATTGGAGGCCATTGCGTGTAATTATCTCCTTGACTCTAGGTCGATTTTCGAGGCCTGGGGTGAAGGGATGAAAATGCACAGTGGCCTCCAACGTGGCCTTGCAGAAGAATGTTCCAATAAGCATCTCGAGAACCGATCCCGACTCCACGACAATGGCTACTTTGTCTGTGCAGGAGAGTGCTTCTCCCTCTACAAAAGTAGTCTGATGGGCAGATGTATCAATGGGATGCCTCAATGCCAGAGCTGTCCTCTGGAACTAGAGACACAAGACACAACACAACCCCGCAACACTGGCACAAAGCAATCATCAGCCCCAAGAATCAAAAAAAGTGTGGCGGGGTCGTGGGAATTGTCAGCCTCAAGAATTCACTCAAGTCTGGTGAGAACAATGCTCGCTGAAATGACTCTACTCGGAAAGGTGCCACAACCTGGGTCCCCGCAGAGTGCAGCATTAGAAGGACTACAGGATAACTGTAGAGACACTCTCATCAGAAGACATTGGGATAGTGAAAAGGCGGCCCTCTGCGACAGCCTTACTGGCATACCCCTGGACCAATCTCCAAGTACTATATCAAAATGTAAGTCTTAGATCACAACCAGGCCATATAGCACCTACTAACTTGTATATTAGCGCGTTATAACGCCTTTTGGTCCTCATTGGATGCACGGTTCCTCATCGCCAGACCAGATGAGCCAGAACTCGGGCTTGTCTACCATTGTTCGCCAGACAACCTTCACATCTTGTCAGTCTCTCTAAACATGATGAAGGGCCGTCAACCCCCAGTCACACTCGTCTTGCTATCCCTTTTCCGGGAGGCTGTCCGCCGGGGGGCGGAACCGGGGGAAGTACAGCGCATCCACCGGGCCATACGCAACATTACCCACCTCCAGGTCTACTACCTCCCTGGCCCCATGGTACAAGGTGATGTCACCAAGCGAGCATATTGGGCCTGGGAAAAGGGTCCAGATCACTCTGAGCAAATGCAAAAAGCCCTGCGTTCAGGGATGATTGACTTCAGCGGAGAATATTCTATTCCGGCATTCCGATTGCAACCCACATTTCACAAGGAGTTGAGCACAAGGCGCATTCTTCGCCACATTCAAACCTGTGACGACTGCCAGGCACAAGGGTTTGCTTGCGCTAACCTACTAGAATCGGACTGGAAGCATCCTCGATATCACGAGAGAATACTGAATCTCCGGAGGATCGCACACAAGTATGGGTTCTACGAAGAGTATGAGTCTCTCTGGTTGAGAGAGGATATCTCAGGAAACTGGGTCTTTTCGCCGTTTGATTACTCCTGCTCAAGCCTACTCTGGGTTCGACACCACTGGACAAACCGGACTTGCGAGAATCAGTTTCTGGCTCACATCCGTATAAACGACGAGGAATGTGACGCCGCATACGAGAAGAATGCCTTCCGCAACCTGGACCAGGACCAACGTGTTGATGAAGTTATGTATCTCGTACAGCATAGACGCATGGAGAGATACCGGGAACATTATAACTCCCTAAAGGCAAGTCTATCCGGTCCTATAAATCTACTTACCTACTAATACCCGAGACAGGAACCGAGGCCCGAGCGGAAAATTATGCCTAGCGATCTCCTCGCCCTCGACCAGGCAATGTTCGAGATCGTGCCAATCCCTGGTCACCCCTTTCGGCCGTCCCTCTGCCGAATCGACCACACCACCGGCTTTGAGACAGGCTTCACAGAGCATCCCCCAACAGACCCAGCTAACCAGTGGGTTAGGAGGCGCTGCAACATGTCGTGGGACACGTGGACAACAAACCGGACCGCGTGGGACCTACCAAATGAACAATGGGGGGGTGTCTTCGCGCAGCTTGACAGGCTCACGAGCTCCAATGATCCTACAGCCACACAGGAGAGCCGCGACGGCGGGAGGTCATGGAGCCTCAAAGCTAATGCCGACATCTTCGTGAAGGATATCCTCGGCGAGTGTATGACGCACTGGCCGGGCTTTGCAGCCACGCTGTCGCCGGATGACCGCGCCAGATACCTGTCGAGGGATGAGCTCTGGCCGACGCCGCCGGCGGGTATGTTTCCAGCGAGGGTCCGGGGTCAGGGGAGGACCAAGAAGCGCAGGGAGAGGACGGCTGAGGAGGAATTGCAAGGGGTCCCTGACGAGGACATCTTCGGACACATGGATATGCCGTCCGGTGACGGCCTAGAGTCTGGGGACGATGAGGCGCTCCTGGACGGGTTCCCGACAGAAGACGGCCTTGCAGCAATGGACGAGCTGGCACGTGAGCACGCAGCCAGGCCCAAGGGCCTCTTGGGGTCCCGATGGGCCCAGGATCCCGTCAAGTACGGCCAACATAATAAGAGGAGGAAGGCCGACGCCCACACGGGCAACAGAAAGGGCGGGAGCACCCAGGGGGACCTGGACATGATCACAGCCCAGATGGAGAGGGCCACCATCAACCCGACGGCAGGACAGGCATACCACCCGATCTGGTCCAACACCAACCCCCCGCGGGACCAGCCGCCGCGCCGCAAGCGACAGGCGAACCCCGAGGTCCCTTTTGCCTACGAAAGAGGCTACCTGGCGCACGACGGGGGCTCCGTGAAGCCATGGGAGGGGCTGATTGTGAAGCTGGTCAAGATCGACAGGCCAAGGGCCCCGTCTGGCGGGGAGCTCAACCTGCCAATGGGTCCGGTCTATGGCGTTCTCATACATGGGACCGAGACGATAGTCGGAATCTTGGATCCAAGGTATGTTCCCGAAGATTTGGATCGTTACGGAGATCAGGGAACAGTCGTCGGCGTTGCACGGCGGGATGGACAAGAAAATCCGGCCTGGGAGGGGTCTATCAGAGTTGGGTATATTGGGGCTGCGGATATGGCCAGACATGTGAAAATGTTGGAGGAAGCGAGCAGTCGTCGGAAATGAGCCTGTGCGATGGGGCGGTCTATTCGGGCGCAATTGGGTCGGCAAATGTTTACTCGAGCTTGATTGATTTTGTAGGCAGGTCTACCTTATTTGTGGTGTCAATAGAGGGGTGCTCTGGGTTCGTGACCATGAGTGAACATGCCTGTCACGTAGTTTGGAGAAGCTGAATGTTTGTGCTGTCGATCCCGATCCCCGTGACGGAGGCGCTTTACATGCTGGCCCCGGCCGATCTGGACTCGCCCAGGAGGCTGCGTGTGAGGCCTGCCAGCCTGGACTGCCGGTCGGCGAGTTCGGCAAGAAGGTGCAAAAGCAAGTACAAAGTACTTATCAGTCACACTGATCTGCATGCCAAGATATCGAAACCATTCATATACACTATAGGGACTGTCATTCAGAAACCAATTATTCCTCAACCGCTAGTTCGATCCATTGGAACCGTATGCTAAAGAAGTATGGTATATGTAGGTACTCCTTGCCTCTGCCACACTGAAGAGCCCGTCTGGCTGTTTTGTGATCTATCAAGGTCTGAATTGGTCATTGAAGAATGGAATCCCACTTCTTGCAACATTACACGTTCGGCTCCAGATCCAACAAGGTAGGATGGGTTGGAACATCCGCATCACTTTTACATCTCAGCCCAGGTCATTATGAAGAAGTCTGTATCGAAGGTGCTGATCACGTTTTTGATCTAGGTCTACCAAAGGGTTAGTATTTGTATGATTCCAGCTAGAACCACTTTGGCAGTTGCCAAAATAGCAGAGTCACATAGCAGTAAGTCTTGACCTGGTCTCATCCGCCATCTCGATCTGGGGTTGAATCTTCCACATACTTGGCGACCTGGCACGTTGTGGCCGCCACACAATGCCGCCCGACCTGTCACACTGAACAGCGTTCAGGAGACGGGCCCTGCGTCAATATTTACGTTTAAGAACAGGTGGAGACGGCCCTGTCAGTAATCCAAAAAATACCATTCAACGACGGTCCACCGCAGGCTACTATCTTCCTATGCCGTCATACTTGCGGCTAAGACGATCCCACCATACTGGACATAACTCTTCAAAAGACAAAGGGCAATTGCTAACTGGGATGCTCACATGATCTCATCCTCATCGTCGTCGCCCTCGTCGTCGTCCTCCTCGTCCTCCTCGTCCTCCTCGTCCTCCTCGTCCTCCTCGTCCTCCTCATCCTCCTCGTCCTCGTCCTCATCGTCGTCGCCCTCGTCGTCATCCTCCTCGTCGTCCTCGTCATCATCCTCGCCCTCGTGGTCCTCATCCTCATCAGGACACCACTCATCATCAGATCCTAGATGGTGGATCATCTCGCGGCGGTTCCAGCGCATGTAACGGCTAAACACACGTTTGGCGACAGAGATCCTGCCGTCGGCCTCCATCCTCTCCCTGCAGAGCTTGTTCTCCATGGATTCGATTTCGTAGAGCCTGGTCTTGAGGCGTTCCTTCTGCGCGTCCAGCACCTCTAGCCTCTCTGTGATGCGGCTGGCCTCCTCGCGGATCTCGCTGAGGCCTTCATAGAGGACCTTCAGGACGGTGTCTGTGGTGTTCTCATCCATCTGCTTGCTCCTCATGAGGCCCATAACAGAGCCCTCAAAGGTCTCGCTGATGTTCAAATGGATGAGCCAGGTGGCAAGCGCCTTGACGTCGGTCTCGTTGGACATGCGAAGGTAGCCCTGGCTGATGGTCTCCTTCAGGACCTCGAGGTCCAGCCAGCTGTCGTCATAGTCGTCATCATCTATTCTGCGATCAGTAGAGGGCTCGGGTGCATTTAGGGGGGGCTGGCGTCTACTCACCGGAAGTCATCCTGGTTGCGATGGAAAGCCGAAGGCTCTGGTAGGGATCTGTGATGTATGGCATCGTGGTGAACTATATGGAGGGTACTGCTGTTAGAATTGATGCGGTTGCTGGGTGTTGGAATGCCTACTTGCGTGCCGTTCAGGCCTGATTTCTTGTCTGATTTGATAGCTCACTTGGAGAGATTGGGTTATGGTCTGATGGGTAGGAGGCAATCCAACGAAGTGAGTATTGGCAAGAGATATACCGGGTGTGATCCTTCTTGATCATTGCAAGGGGATACGCGTTCTTGTCCCCGGCTACGACTTCCATCGGCGAGGCCGGTAGGGGAGTGGGCTATTGTCTCGCATGTCATCTCATCTCACATATCCCTTTACGCGGGGTGTGGTACACGGGCTTGTTCGTTCATTGTATTCCATGTCTGCTTCCTTTATTCCCAAGAAGGCTGGCTCCGTGGTGTGCAGTATGGGCGGCCAACCCCATACCCCACACGCAGGTTGCCGAGCCAGTCGTGATGCCCCATGGCTATAGTTCTCCTACTCTGTCATTACTTCCCGTGATGCTCGTAATGTCTACGCTCGCCTGCCTCCGCCTCTACCTGCCCTTCTGTCTCCGCCATGTCCAACTTCTCTCTCTGCATCGAGAGCACCAGGCGCTGCCAGCCCTTGCGACCCCTTGCCGGCCAACCCCAGCGGCTTCAACGACTAGCAGGTCCTGGCGTTCGATGCTTGCATCCTTTGTTCCTGTCTTGGGGCTGATGGCTGCCTGAGACATCTGATAGATGGTGCTTGCTGACAGGGGTGCGATATGCGATATGCGATATGCGATATGCGATATGTGATATGCGATATGTGGTCTGTTTCTTCTTGTTCTTCTTGTTCTTCTTCTTCTTCATCGTTTTTTTTTGTTTCGGCTGCTCTTCTGGGATCCACCGCCTGTGCTTTCATTCTGGAATGGCGTTTTCTCGGCCCGCTTAGTGTTATGCTATGCATAGCTGCCTCATGCGCCACGTGCGTGATCCAGGATGAGGCTGCAACCCCTTTGGGTGCTTGTTCTAAGCTTGACTGTGCCGGGACTACTGTGATTTGTGTGTGTGTGCGATGTGTGCGCGTGTGCTTGTTTGAGCGAGCCCTGATGTGGTCCCTGGGGTGAAGATTGAGCAGTTGAGCCCGGCAGGATGAGAGGTCGCTTTAGTCAACCTCCCATTCCGCCTCGTGACAGACCGCTGGGCTCTAACCGCCTGGATGTGGTCGATGTGGAATAGTCCCTGTTAAGTACGCGTCTGCGAGGTTGAGGCCTTGCTGTGGGCTTTCCAGGCCGTGGCCGAGTCCATCCTGGACTCGACCCTCGGTAGCGGCTGACGGACGTGTAGTACCTGATCCTGGGCTCTGGCCTGAGATATCTAGGCACTGGTCTGGGACGAAACGGCTGTGATAAGCCCTGGGTATTTGTTACACGCTTTACCCCTACTAGATAGCTGATGAGTGACTTTGAATGAAAAACTCTGAATGGACGATTTCCATTGAGCGACTGAGAGTAAACCACAGTGAATGGTAGATAGAATGAGGGTGGAGGGAGGTATAGTCGAAGTGTTGGTCATAAAACTTACGGATATAATCCAGATCGGCGGCAGTAGGAGTAGTACACCTTCTGCTACCCAGGTTCCTAGCATCACTTCTACCCTGGTGACTACCCAGGTTACTATGCTAGTCAATCCTACTCCCGTGAACCCCTCGTGGCGTTGTAGAACTATTTGTCAGAGGCAGCTTTCGACCTGTGTGTTCGGCGCTGGCTCTTGTTGTCTCAGGGAGTGGGTATTTGCTCTTGGTCAAGGCCTCGTGATGCTACACCCAGGCGTCCTCAAGTAGACATGGAGTCCGCACATGGTGAACATCGTCTGCTAGGGGATACGCTTATAAATGCTCAATAAGATAGATAAATTTAGGATACTAGTAGTTCTGCTGTCCGTGTAGCAGAATAGAAACACTCTAGAAGGGGTCTGGGAGGGGGCGGGCGCGGGCGTGGTATGAGTAGGTCTCGCCGGAGAAGCGACCGTGAAACTTTGAGGCCTCTATGTTGACTTGGCTGGTGAGCGCTGTGGGTGATCAGATCCCGCAGGACCCTAGGATTGCTGGTTTTGTACGTCTGATATGGCCGGGGAGAGCAGGCTGGTAGCGTTTTGTACGGTGGAGGGAGCTGAGATGGAGGCGGCGATGTTGTCCTTGTCGGATGTGAGTGAGGAATAGAGATCTTGGAGGTGTTCCGCTGATGCATCCGTCGAGTTGCCAATCTAGCAATAAAATGCCAAGACTGTAATAAAATGTACCTTTCCTCTAACTCGAACACTCTAATAGGATGTAGTATAATAGGGTGAGGGTTAGATAATTGATAAGATGAGATGTAACTGATGAAGTGTGCTAGTTGGAGAGAAAGCGGAGCGTTTTAGCTTGTTAGTGTTTTGTTGCTAGATTGGTGACTTGAGGAATGATTGTAAGAGTGAAGGTGGTAGGACCCTTGGTGACGTCTAGATGCTAAAAAAGGCTTACTGTGTACTGCACAGTCCTGGACACGGGCAATAGCTAAGACCAGTCGCAGGCACAATCCCACCGGCACAATCCCACCGGCAGCGAGACCATTCCGGATTCCGTCGCCCAACTGCAACGCAAGCTGTTGTTATTGTGAGGCGGCTCTCACCGAGCGCATTGATCTCTCAGGCGGCAAGCGCCGCACACGTCGCAAGGAAACCACGCGACGGCACCAACGTCTGGTTCTCGGCCGGGGGGACCTCACGCACATCCCTCCAGCCATCAAAACCTTCAATGCCCTGCAGGGGAGGACTCTGCTCAATGAGATCGATCAAGGCCGTGGAATGTGACCACATGATGAAAATTGCCGGTACCAACATTCCACGAGTCTGTGATATCCTCTGTCAAACACGGGATTCCAAACCTCCCTTGCACCACATGGCAAAGTACTACAAGTCATCTTTACTGACTATTCATATTTTTAAGAGGGACGTAGGTGGCAGACACCAGATGGTATTGTATGAGTGGGATGAGTCTGTGTTTACAATATTGACCCCTTTTAAACCAATATATGTTCCAAGGTTACCTTGTTCTCACACTTTTCACATATCATGAAGAACCAGGCTCTGGGGACGCTGCATCGCAGATATGGGCAAGCCTGGCAGGTGTGACTTGTGCACATGGCTGGCCAGGCCATGCGCACAAGAAGTCACGAGTAGCCGGCCAGGCTGCCCCTGTCTTTTTTGCCCAGTCTTGTCCCAAGACACCAGAAACCCCCCACTTGCTGCTGTCAGAACCCCGCCTCGGGATAGACCAGCACACCCATCCACCACCACCCTCTCATTCTCTTTTGTTTCCTCTGGGCTGAAATTTGGGTGTGTGTATGCGCACTCTTATCAGACGTGTGCATGGCGCCTAATAGCTTATGCCGTCTCCTGACCGCCCACCTCGCCTCCACTGCTCCTGATCCGTAGAACCATTCCGTTCCATTCAATTCGGCTCCCGCTTGTTGGGGCGATTGATCCGTCGACAGGGCTCTGCTGCTGCCCGTCATCCGGTCCCGTTGCTGAGACTCGACTTCAACTGCATACTCGCTCATCCCCCAAGTCTCCGATTTCTTGCCATTCCTTGGGCTGACGAGAATGAACAGCTTGGGCGAAGCGGCGTGCTGTGAACCGGAGAGACACACTGCAAGCATGTAGGTATCGTGCCTTGGTTTTCTTTTTGGCCGCTTTTTCATTCTTAGTTTTTGTCAGCTCTGGCACATGAGTTTTTGACTCTCTAGACCATGCTCTGCCGATCGGGACCGGACTCGAACGTGCTGGTTTCCGACCCGCTGGTTTCCATCCCGCTGCTCGTCTGTCCCCGCGTGCTGGGAGTTTTCAGCTGGCTTGTCGCTACGGCTCTGTTTTACTTGAAACCTTCACATCGGTGTCGGCGGTTGTTTTATCATTGGGAGTTGCCTCTGCCCAACTCGTCCTCGGCCACCAGGTTGGCATTTCGACGTGGTCGGGGAGATTGTTTCGGCAGCTTGAATGTCGACCACCTCTGGCGCGTGCATGTCAGGCCGGCAGCCTCCTGAGCAGCAGAGCCTCAGCGCCCGCGGTCGCGTCGGCTCTGCTTGGGACTCTGGTCAGCGCTCGGGTGTAGGACCCGCAGTCTGTTGGCATCCCCCGGGTAGGATGTGGCAGCAGACTGACTGGGACCGTCACCGAGATGGCCAGAGGAGCCCTCGTGGCTCATGGGGTGCTGGGGTGTAGTTTGATGCTGGAGTCCCCGTGGAGACGTGTGCGTCGGATTCGGCAGCGAGTCAACATGCTTTGTACTCGTGTGGAATAATGCTATTGTCCCAAGGCAGCAATGTGGACACACCGGAAGACAGGCTTTTCGGGCCTCCAGGACTAGGCCCGGGGCACGCTCTGAGCACTTAGACCTTCTGTGACGATTGGTCATGTCAACAGTGGAGCGTAGTAGACCACTCTATAAAGGCACATAGTCCATGCGGAACCGCAGTCTAGTCACGTTAGTAAGCCCTGCAGGCAGCCCCATGACAGCAGACTAGAAGAATTGACGACACGTCTACCTACACCCTTCAGACGTCAGAATCCACGAGAATTCTAGTGTTCTGATATGTAGGTGCGCGCAAGAATACACAGCAAGGAGATCTGCTTTCACTGTGCCGTTCCTGTCCATCCTCATCAGCACAATAGGCAGTCAGCCCCCAAAAGATACCGCCCGGAACCCCAAACCACCAGATCCCATTGTTACATCCGAGCAAGCTGTCTGCACTGAACGCTGACCGACCTTCTCGAAACACACCAGCATGTTCAGCCCACCACGAAAACCACACCTCAAGCTATAGCAGCTAAAGAGAAAACCCCCTTGGGAAAAAAATGTGTCGGTATACACTCCATTTCGGTGGCGTGCGGTATGGGTTTTGTGAAGACTATCAGTAGACCATCCCGATTGAATGATTCCTCTGGCAGCAAGACGATCAAACAAAAAGGCCACGTTGGGCGATGGTTATCCCTCAAAAATGGTGGTTCCCTCCAGGACCATCAAATCCTTGACAGCTCGCCCCTCGGACGTTGATGAATGGTGGGTTGAGACACCCGCTTAGTCAACGAAATGCGGGTGCCGCCCGCCCTTCGTTCTTTTGCCGGCCGACTTCCAAGAACATCAATGCCGGTGCTGGCAACCGAGAGAGTCACTGTCGCGTGGCCCATGTTCAATCGGTTACCTTGACGCGAAGCCTCTCCCCACCGAGGCTCAATGGGTGTGCGCCAGTCGCAGGGCTTCGACAGGATGCAAGAAATGGTAGATTGCACGGCCAACCACCGCTGCGACACTCCTGGCCCGTGCCGCCGACCGACGGCAGCAACCTGACGGTGGAAAAAACCCTGCACGACCAAGCCCGAGGACGGCCATGACATCAATTGGGAGACCAAGCCGTCCGGAAGGATCGTAGCAGGTGTTCTTCTGTCGCCCTCACAATCTAGTTTGCGCCCTCGGTCACCAGACCCAACTCGGCACGGGTGCCCCGCCACGAAGCAGCTCCTATGCCCTCCCGCGGGCACAGCTGTCACCGACGCCATCGAGGCTGCCAAAGTTAGCCACCACCTCGTCCGACGGCGGCCTTGGACATGGCACGTCCGTTGCATTGTTCCCCGAGGCAGCTGAGTCCGGACTGCCTCGAGGTATTGTCCCCCAAGGCGAGGCACGATATCCTGTTCGGCCTTCTCAAAGCAGATACGCCGGCGTCATTGGCCAGTTGTGCATCAGGCCCTCACACTCGTCCTAGCTCAAAGCGGCTGCCTTCTCGGACTGTCACGCAATATCAGGCAGGCTGTTCCTGCCGGCGCTCGACTTTCCCGTGGCTTAAGAGTGCGCTGGGAATCACTGGTCAGCACACACCATCACAACAGATACGCACACATCGACCTCGAAACTCCACGTCGGCACGAGCTACCCACACACAAGCCCTACATCAGATCTCGATCATCGCAAATATCACCGTACCCCATAACCAAGGCCTATCTCGCCCGCGCAACAGCCAACCGGGCGCCTCCTGCAAACACACCATTGCCCACGAGCGCGGAGCGACTGGCGAAAATGTCGGAGGTAGCGATGTCGGACGCAGCGATGTCGGAGGTAGCGATGTCAGACGTGTCGTCTCGGAAGACCGGCGCCTGGCTCCGCCTTGACAAGCCGGCCCTTGAAACGATCTGTGGGGAACGTGGGATCGACTGGGAGAAGGGCGACCAACACGGTCGGGACCCAACAAGGGCCCTCCTCCTGGCCAGGCTCTACCTGGACAGCTTGGGTGTTAAGCCCAACGATGCCATGGAGGCCGAAATGCATGGCTACATGAAGGACAAGAACATGAAGAAGGAGAAGCAACTCGCAATCCTCAAGACTCTCAACCCAAACACCACGGTGACCATGGCCAACAAGGCGCATGAGATGGCCGTGTCGATCGCCCAGGCCATTGTGAACCGCCAACCGCAATCTTCTGCCAAAGCCGAGGGTGAACTGCCCGCCACAGACACCACAATTCCATCAACTTCACCACCCAATAATAGCCTCGAGATCAGCGACGCCCCGGCCAAAGACGTCCAAAATGGAGAGTCTCATACCTCTAACACACCCAAGGCCAACGCTACCAATCATCCCATAGCATACACAGACCTCGCGGCGGCTTTGGGCCAGGCCGACGCGTCTCGCACTCATGACAGACCTAGTCCTTCTGTCAGTACCGGAGCCAAGATGGATGAGGTGAAGCGCCCCAAGTTGGACGGTGCCCCTTTCGGCCAGATTTTCGCAAATGCCACTCTGCAGCCCACCCTCAGCCAGCCGAGCCATAAGAGCGGCTTCTTGAGCAAATTTTTCGGTTCGTCAACCAAGCTTCAGGACGGCCTCGCCACAGGCGCCTCGTTCACGGGGAGGGGTCAGGGTACTGGCCATGAGCAGGCCGCCCTGCACATCGGAAATACCGTCTTGGAACTTATTACGACTCATGAGGGCATCGTGGAGCTGATCTCAGAGCAGCTTGCTAGTAGTATCGACCGGGACGCGTCTGTAAGGTTGCAGTCTACTACTGAGGAGCTCCACAAAGTCAAGGAGGAGAACAGAGAGGCCAATGACAGGCTTGCAGAGCTCGAGGAGGAGTACGACAAACTCCAAAAGCGAAACGACGAGGTCATGGAGGAAGCCCGACGGATGCACGATGGCTACAGGGCCACCCTGGCCATGGTCCAACGTGTTTTGGGTGAGTGGACCGAGGCCCGGACCAGGGACGGCGTCGCATCCTTCGAGCTGCTCCAGCACGTTAAGCGAGCACTGGGCCAGCGGCAGTGAGGTCGGAGATTCAGAGCACTCTCACAGCTGACGATGCTTCGCCTACCCTGTAGTCTAATGTCAGGCTGCCTGCAGGCAAGAGTGGGTACGACCAGGCCGAGTGGGCTGTGGTTGGCAACGTCATTTTGAAAGTCCCACAGCGAGGACACGAGTACACAGCTCCGCTGGGCGTCACGATTTGAATTGTGCGCGGGGACATGGTCTTGGATGTTTTACATAGGACGGTGTGAGTTCGCAAAGGGGCTAGTACATCCTGGTGTGTTTGGTTTCTGGTGACTTGGCCTCGAGTTTTTTAGGGTCAAGAGGGAGGAAGTGAGCTGGGCATGACATGGTCACATCGTCAAGGCTCTGGCTCTTGCTTAGCAACTCGGACTCGGTGGGCTTGGAGGCGAGGCCGAGTACAAGACTCGGTAACCACATTGTGGTCTGGTATCTGGTCCGCGACGTTGCCGTTTACTCATTGAATAGGAGCAGATTGGGTGATGGGCTTCTTTCTTTGTCTCCCCCCGGTAGTCACAGAGCAAATTCACTCATCCCTGTCGTCCCTTTCCAGCCTACCAGGCTAGGCCAAATGGCACAATCAAACTGCCGTCTCTCTCGGGCCTCCGAGTACCTGCTACTCAACTACTGTGTCCTTTCTGCTGTTTCTATGATTAGATTGCTATCTGCCTCAGTCCCCCGATCACAGGCACGAGTCCCCTTTCAGCCTGCCAGGCTCGAGCAAATGGCACAATCAAATCAGGGCCTGTCCCAGGCTCCCGAGTGCTTTGCTGTTACCTGGCTGTTGTCTCCTTTCTTCTGCTGCTGCTGCTGTGATGTCTCTGTAGCTCCTTGTGTGTACTGCAGTATAGAGGCAGATCATTCGGTATCTTGATCACAAAGGTCCACCTTTCTCAGGCTTCCAGTTGCCAGCCTTAGGATAGTAGCTGCTGGTGCTGTCAGGTTTTGTATATATCCGACGACATATTCACCACTCTTGTGTCGCTTGGGGTCTTCAACACCAGCCAACTTCACCTCGGGGCTTCTTCCTACATCTCATTACCCAGCGACCTGTCAAAATAGCACCCAGCATCCGCCACCATGTCGATTCGCGGTCAGACTTTGGGCCACACTGGCAGTTGCAACAATTCCCTAACTACCAAGAATGTTCCCTTCCTGCGTGATGCATGCGACAAGCTCGGTCTCAAGATTTCGCCCACCGGATTCCTCGACAGGCCTATCAAGGATGATTACATTGCTGCCTTGTGGGTCAACTCGATGGATTTCACTAGCTTCCTCGACGAGACTCAGGATGAGATACGCAGGTTCATTTCCTGGCTCATCCCACAGAAAATGCCCGAGCTGCACGAACTCGCTCGCCTACACTTTCAGGTAGAGGGAGGATTCCGCAAGAAGGGCGAGATTTGCCAGCGGATCCTGGAGCAGCTGCTGGAGGACCCCGAGCTGCCCAGCATCCCTGGCTTCCAATCCGGCGACGATATCAATGGAGAATCTCAGCAGGTCACGCCCGACAAGCTAGCCCAGGGGTCGTTGAACAGTGAGGTCAAGAACCAGAAGATGGCTGATGTTATGAGTTGGATCTGCAACAATGCTCCTGCTGAGGACCAGCATCGTCTCCTTGCTGCCGTTGTTGCTGAAAACAACCCTACAGCCAGCAGCCAGGTGGCTACGACCAAGAAGCCCAACAAGCCAAAGCTTTCTGTCGACAAGAAGAACTATACTGCCAATGTAGGTATTACCTGCCTATTGTCTACTCGTCTTCGTTTGCTAAACATGAAAATAATACTATAGTTTCTGGGTGGAAAGTTGCCCAAGGATCAGGACTCCAAGACAAGTATCCAGGATATCACGAAGAGCATTCGGAATATCGCAGCAGCGATCCAGAGGGATCCGGCCAGTGCAATCCTCCTTGTCCCGGCCCTGGAGAAGGTGGCAGACGACCTTGAGAATTGAGGTTTCAGGGTCACAGGAGGTTGAGGAAATGTTCACGTGACATGATCATGTACAGATGGAGGCTTCTGGCGGCTTCCCAAGGCAGATAGCCTTGAGGTAGATTACAAACAAGGTAGTCACACTCTTTTGGCCTCACTGGTGGTGTGTGGGGCACATTATCATACACAGATGGAAGCTTTTGGTGGTTTCTCATAAATAGGGATCCGGGCGCCGTTGCAAGTTCAAGAATGGGCACGAGCATGCTTGAGTCACAGAGCCACATTTGCCACCAGGGTCACTCTTCTTCACACAAAGCTGCATCCCACCATGTAGGGCAGCAGATGATGCGTTCTGCCGGTTGACAGGGGGCAGGGCAGCTGTGGCAAGCAGCTTGCCAAATGGATCTGCTGGCAGGCCCCAGCCGCGAAAACAATGTGTCCCAACCAAACAAACAGTGACACGCACACACATACACAGGCAGGTCATCTTGTATAAGAACCAACATAGCTGTCAGTTTCGGGGTCATTTTCATTCGCCGTGATGGAAGAGAGTATGATCCCCTATTTCCGACTCTCCACAACACCACCCACGCCTAATTTGCAAGCAACTTAATTTCACTGCGACCGACCAAGATGACCGATCCCAGCAACAAAGACAAGCGGCCGCCACCGTCACGCCGGGTTCTTGTGTTTGACAGGAGCAGGGGCATGGGGGCGGTCATGCAGAAGCAGATGGCAGCATTGGCCAAAGAGCGTGGCCTTCCCCACTGGCTTTCATACACAGAAACCACGGTCCGCCTGGCCTTGTACGAGTTTGAGCTACCTGACGATGACCCGCTGGGGACTCGGCTGAGGGGGATGGTGGACATGAACTTCGCAGAGCTTAGGGAACACACCGGCCTGTGGTCCTCGGCCACGAGGGCCGAGCTCGCAGACGGGTTCATCAAGGTGCGTCCTCCCCTGATCGACCAGCTCTCGGCGAGGCTGACCTCCCGGGCCAGGGTGAGCTCGCGAGGCGCCAGCCTGCGCTTTCCCATGACCAGGAGCCCGGTTGCGAGGGAGGGCAGGCGCAGGGGGTGCCTCAATCGCTCACGCGGCCGGTGTCGCCGCCGCCAACCTGCCGTGGACATGCTGGTCCTGGGAAATAACCTCATGTGGAGTGCCAGGGTGGATGTGGTCATTTGTCTCTCTTGGGATTGTCGTGTCAATATCCCGGATCGCTTACACGGCGGTGAGAGGTCGACAACCTGTGGTGTGGTGGTCTGCTGGGTGTTTGTTGCGGAGGCTTGCAGGCTGCAAAACGAGCAGCACGTAACCGCAAATCCCCTCTGGAAATGCCAAAACCGTTCTTCATGATATCCCCGTCATCCCACGACCACATTGCGCGTGCTTGATTCGAATCGTCATGGTCTGTCCGTAACAGGCTCCTCATCTTGTTGACATCGGAACATTGACCTTGGTGCAAAGTTACTGGAGGTTCCAAGGTTTGTTTTTGGTGGACTGCTGGGGTTTCTTGCCAGCAGTGCCCGGCCTGCAGGTCGCCGCCTTGTTGTCTTAGACCCAGCTGGCGAGGTGGTGCGGTTCGCCGGGCCTGCCCGGTCTGTGTTTTCCGTGCTTGGCCTAATTGGATGGACTCCGGATATGACATGTCTGTGTTGATCTGTCAAGCAACAGGTAGGCTTCCGTTCTTTGTCAAGATGTTTAATGCGCGCGTGTGAAGAAGAGCTGAGCCAGGAGACTGGTACCCATTTTCCTTTTCTGTTTTTCTTGGGGGGTGACGTAGGTAGTTGTATAAGTAGAAAGACCGTCTCGCTGTAATTGACTTTTGATCAAACTTGGTACCATTCTCATTGAGCATTCAGTTCCAGAGGACAGACTTTGACCCCAGAACCGCGACCCGCCCTACTTCCCGAGTTGCGAATCCAAACCGATTTTCGAAAGATGGAGGATATGTTCAAGCGTGAGCTCGGAGAAGTCTCCCTGACCTGTAGGTGGACGACTTTTGTCTTCTCGTTTCTCCCTTGCTGCCTTTGGCCGAACGCCCAGCGTCGTGCGTGTGCTCGCAATTTCTTCTCTCCCCGGATCTCCAAAGTCTGCCTCCAAGCCTTTGCATTTTGTCTTGTCCCGCTGACGTCCCAAGTCGGATCGGGCCTGTATGACGACGAGGAGTTCTTCGAAGTCGGCAGGACCTACGATGTGATGATCACGGTGCCTCCCGGCTTCGACAAGGAGGGTGTCGTCCTCATGATCGGTCCGACTCGCTGCGGTTTCATCACGGAGGCCACGTCCGATATTGCCAAGTCATACCTCCGCCACGGCCTCCCCGTCAGGGTCGAGGTCACCGAGCGCCATGGACTGAGCGATCCCAAGTACAGCAAGAAGCTCGACATCTGGCAGAAGTGGGGTTCTGGAGTTGGGAGATGCTCGGCCGGGGTGCCGCGGTCAGAGACCGTTCCCATCTCGGTCAGGGTCGACCTGGGCCAGGTCAAGGTTGAATGTGAGTATGCGTCATGCGCTGTTGGAGGTCTGAGCTGATCGTTGCAGTCGGCACCGGCGAGTTTGACCCAGACGCTGAGGAATGCTTTGTCGTGGGCCCTTGCTACCGTCTGGTCAAGTCCGAGATAGAGCCCGGCAAGACTGGCGTGGCCGTGGAGCTTCTCTCAGGGGAGAAGCGCTGTGGATGGGTCACGCCTGCCACGGCGAAGAAGGCCTTGCGCGCGCTGGAGAACAAGGCTGGGGTCTGCATCAATGTCACGCAGATTGACGAGGGCAAGCAGGGCGAGTGGGACGCGAAGCTCAGGATCAACCGCAACTGGTGGCATGGCGTGGCCAAGTGCTGGTACGATCACCGCTGATCCCAACGGCCATTGGCTCGACGGGGAGTTATGCCGGCGTGGCTTGTCAGCGGGGCTTGGTGCCTCTACTCCTTCTTTTGGTCCTTGCCTTCATCCCTTCCTTCATTCATTCCCACTTTTACCCGGCCAGCAGTTCCGACATCACATGTCAAGGATGAACAAGAAACCAGCGTCGGGGACTGGCAGGGTGGTATTGCGGGAGGGGTCCAGGCGTTTCTTACTGTGTTTGGCATCCAGATTGATCAAGATTGCTCTACTCCTACATTCGTTTTTGCGACATTACTTAGAGAAGAAAACCCAAAAAATACAAAGGTTTTTTTTTTTTTCCTTTCCAAGTTGGAACCACATTGTAAAGTGCCACGCATTGGGCCCCCATGTGAATCACCTCGGGCGCGTCAGCGCCTACCTGAGGTTCCACGACAAGATCCTGTCCCATCCGAATCCTTCCTCGGCCGTCTGCTGGAGCTTCCTCCTTGTCGGCTCGGTGGACGTCTGCGCCGGGAACTGTCTCCAGTACGCCTCCCAGGTCCTGGCTGTGCGGCACACCTCGCCGACGATCTGCTGCTTGCTCCCGGGGTGCTTGCGGACCAGGTGCCCCCAGTAGCTGATTATCGAGCTGAACGACTTGACTCGAGCGCAGAAGGCGCAGACGAATGTTGGTTTCTCGACGCCGGTGCATGTCCTTTCCGAGTCGGGCGGGATGGCGATGTCTTGGGGGACCAAAGTCACAGCACAGTGCTCGTTGCCGCGGAGGAACGTCAGGGGAAGTTGCGTCTCAAACGACGGAAAGGTGTGCCACCGGGGCCGTCGGGTGTCCATGGGCGGAAAGCCGGGCGATGCTTGTTTGAGCACCCAGAACTGCAGGGCAAGCCGCTCGTAGGTTGATAACACGGAGTGCTGCAGGAGGCAGGGCGGGTCGTGGGCCTTGCAGTGTGCTGGTATCCTGTGGCCCTGGTCCCCCCGCCGGAGCACCTTTGCCTCGTCGTGGCACCTTATCCGGTCGAGGTTCGTCTGGGCGTTCTCGTAGGTGAGGTGGTGTGGGTTGACACAGAGGGAGTTGTGGCCTGTCATGCTTTGGTTAGTTGCCATTCGGTACGGGCTTGACCCGTTTGGGCATACATAGGTGCGATCCATCTTGTCTCTCGAAAGGGCCGCATTCGATAAAGCAGTCGAGCTGGATGCCGTTCCGCGGCCATGTCTCGGTCTTGAACCAGGCAATCGCCCGTGATAGGAGGGTGGTGTGGTCCGAGTACTTGTGGGTCACGCGGGCGTCGTTGATGTTCGGGCACGTCTCGGCTGAGAGCTTGGTTGCGATCTCCTCCGGCTGGGCTGACTCCCAGTCCGCTGGCAGGAGCAGGCACGTTCCCTTGTGGCCTGCTGACTGGCCCCACTGCTTCATGATGCGCTCGATGCGTTGGTCTAGTGTGTCTTTGGCTTCCGCGCTCAGCCACGACAGCGCCTTCTGCTGTGATGGCCACTTCCTCGACCTCTTGGTGTCGTACTGTGGCATCACGGATTGGTAGATGCAGCGCCCGCTGAACCATCGCTTCTTCGCCCTGGTTTCAGGTTCGCCCTCGTCCGCCATGTCGTTCGGCGCAGCATATGCGTTGTATGACTGTGCAGGAGCTGCTTCGTCTGGTGCTGCTTGGACGAATTGGATATCTGCTTGGTGTACTGTGCTGCAGGGGCGAGCATCCTCTTCTCGCCGGGCTGTTGGGACTCTTTGTTGGCCATGAGGCGGGAGGTGGTTGAAGTCGGCCGGCTCTATGGGCCGTGTCCGAGAGAGTTGAACGAGTCCTTGGAGTGCGAGTGCCTCTGGCCTTGTTGGCTGAGCCTGTCTAGCATGGTCTTGTGTTCGGATGTTTGGTTGAGTTTGTCTGGCCTGGTGTTGTGTTCGGATGTGTCTTTTCAAGTTGTCTTTTCGTGTGAACGGTCTGCCGCAGATAGTGCCTGGGATGCCCTCTAGCGGCTCCTGGCAGCGGAACCACTCTTGTGCCATACTTTCTTGCTGTGGAGTTCGATATGGGAGGGCATATTGGTTCGCCATGGGTTTTATTTACAATTCACTCATCTTTATATTTACATCTATAGCTTCTATTTCCTTCTAGATATGATAGGATTCAGGCTTCTTGCGACTCAAATCGGAAGTAAGTCAAATAGAGGCTGATGGTATTAATGAAACCAACTGGTTCGTTTGTGCTATGCTTTCGTGCCCGAGGTATCCTCTACGTCTTCGGTCACTCGACACCGACTCTTGAGACACCTCTTTGAACCCTCCTCAAAAGAAAAACGAGAATGTAGGCTACAAAATCGAACATTTGTGCCCGAGGCACACATGTACTCGACACCGACGCTTGAGACACCTCTTTGAACCCTCCTCAAAACCCTCCAGAATCACTTAGTAAAATTGGAATTTAGGTGACGAAAACGTCAGATAAGAGAGTAATATCAGCACCAGAGTTGATGAGTGCCTGAAACAACTCGAGGTTGCCGTGTGCCGCAGCAAGGAACAAAGGAGGGGGATGATCTGATACTGGATTATTGTAGCCAGGGTAACGCTGACACGGGATATAGTACCGCTTCATCAAATCTAAGCCATTGATATAGGATGGCTGGTGCAACAAAGCTGAACGAATCGCCTTTCGAGCCACAGGCAGTGCCGAGGGGCCCCGGATCGCTGCCCAATGCAGAGCCGTCATCGACCCAACCAGATGAAAGGGTTCATCCTTCCTAGGTATTTGAATCTCAAATCTTCTGTCTGTGATATGTATGCGACCATTATCGCATTCGTCGCAATGCTCAGAATCACATTTTGCTTTACGGGGACACTCGACGACACTATCGTCATCACTATCGTCATCACTGTCGCCATCGCTGTCGCTATCGCTTCCATCGCCGCTGTCAGGGAAGCTATCAGTGCTGCTGAAATCGTCATCCCAATCGTCTTCTGCGGGTCGAAGCCAATGTGCGAAATGCTCATCTACCGAGGTCGAAGACTGCCCGCCGTATTTATGCGCAATCCTTGCCTCGTAAGTCACTTCGCACTCATACAAAGCTTTCTCCAAGTCCTCCCACACGCCTTTACTGGCAATGGCCAGATTGAAGACCTGCTTCGGCTGCGGGAGGGCCTTGGCGATCAAGTAGAGGATATCATTGGGCAGATACGGTACGCGGTCAGGCTCGCAAGGTTGGACCACACAGCGTGAGTCGTACCGTGCCGGGATGGAATTTTGAATGATGGTAGTGGGTGTCATTTTCTGAGCCGTCTTATGTGAGGTATACTCGGTTTGCGTTGAGTCGTCCTGAATTTAGATAGGTCAACTAGTCTTTAGGGCTGCTTGATGTTGTGTTGGTGTTTGTAGTTCTATCCAAGTTATTAGAACATCACGGTCAGGGACATATATAGTTGGAAAATCAATTCGTTCAGTACCATCTCGGTTCACTCAATTGTTCTTTCTGCCAATTGAAATGTTTATTTTTGGCCTGCGTCAAGCACAATAGCATGTATTGCATGAGCGGCAGACACAATGGCGGCCTCGGCCGGCAGCCGTCGAACTCTGCAAAACATGATTGTTCAGACTTCATCCTAGTCCCGAGATATAATGGCATTCCCTTGTTAGTCTGTCCACCCAAAAGAAGGGCATTCTTTGTCTATGAGCCATTGACTGAAGTATGCTTCAAAGGTGTCGTGTGATGGCACACTAGTAATTAGGAGCTTCTAGACGTTCCAAGGATTCTAGACGTGCCAACCTCGGGCGCTAGTTCATCTGATTGAAGACAGCTGTGTGTCCCGGGCTGAGAGAGTATCACTTGAGGTTAACTGTGTCACAAGTAGTCTGGCCCGGTACCTAGATAGTGATGGACTGGACCATCACGGGCATGGCTGTTAGCGCCGTGATGGTTGCGAGTGGGGGAGCCGGTGCTGCCACCAAGTCAACACTTGATCGCTGACAACGGGACGTCTCACGCAACTAGCCAAGCTTACGAAAGCTGTTTGAGAACCTCTTTGGATAGCTCTTGGCCCGTCAAGGGCCCAACTCAGGGTCTCGTGGCGGGCCAGATGACGCAGAGCCGGAAGTGGAGCTGGGCCATCCGGGTACTTACTCAAACTTGTGCCTGACTGGGTCGCCGCTGCATATGAACTCTGAGGTACGAGCAGCACATTCGCATGTAAGGCGAATGGGATTGAATTCTCATTCTGTAAAATGCAAGATTTATCAAAGGCCATTAGATGAGCTTGTCCGTTGATAAAGAGGTACAAAATGCGTGTGTTGGTAATACCATATGGTAACCACGACCGAGAAAGGCGGTACGCATACTAGTACTCACTAGGTCACGTCTCGAGCCTCTGTCATGGCCATGTCCGGAATTCGCTGACCATCAAGGCCCACGTTTCTGAGTGGGGACTTCATTCGTTTGCCTCGTAAAGACCACCATATTTATGTGCCTTTCCACTAAGCAATCCGACTTCGCTGTATAATTTGTTTCTATACCATATGAGTCCTCGCCCAGTGCCTCGAATCCAACCGCTCTGAAATACCACAAGATGCCTCTAATACATGATAATGAGCCCGACACGCAACCGATGGTCAACGATGACCTCGACGTTGATCCCGAGATCTTCGACGTGCTGATCGTGGGAGCCGGTCCGTGTGGGCTTGCGGCCGCCGCCCGTATCCGAGAAGATGCCCCGTCCGCCATGTTCACAGACGAGGAGCACAGCCGCTTTCACTGGCTGAAGAAACACGGGACAAGAGTCGCGCTGAAACACTACAAGACGGGAAAGGAGGTTCCTGGCACCCAGCCAAAGACGGGGCATAAGCCAGAGTACAGAATAGCCGTGCTGGACGCAGACGACAACCGATGGCTTGGACGTTGGAGGAGACTTTTCTCTACTTACGACATCAGTCACCTGCGGAGTCCGATGCTGTGGCACGTCGACCCTCAACATCGTGATGCGATGCTGTCGCATGCTCATTTCCATGGACGGGAGAACGAGTTGGTGGAGATTCGAGGGTGTGTGGGTAAGGAGATGACCAAACATCAGAAGAAAAAGAGAAGCCATTTTAGCGGCGGAAAGTAAGTCCACTCTGTTTCTTGATAAAAGAGTCATACTAATCTGTTTGGACCTTCAGGCAAGACCTCATCGACATCAACCAGCGTGACCAATGGGACTACTACACCCCGTCATTATCTCTCTTCACCGACCACTGCGACTGTGTAGCCGAGCGATATCACCTCATGGATGGTCTAGTTCACAAAGAACCAGTCACAGACATCCGTTATAGCGTGGTAGAAGACATCCCGAACAACGAGGACAAGCTCTTCACAGTCACCACCGACAAAACCATCCGCTACGCTCGCGCTGTCATCCTCGCCGTCGGCCCAGCCAACGACCCCGTCCCCCCCAAGATCCCATCTCTCTCCTTCCCCGGCCATTCCGACACCGACCACATCGCCTGCATGCCCCAAGCATGCCACAGCATGAGGATCGGCAAGTTCCCCGACCCCATCGTCATGGCCCGCGTGGCCGCCCAGAAGCGCACCAACATCCTCGTCGTGGGCGGCGGCCTCACGTCGGCGCAGCTGTCGGACCTGGCCATCCGCCGCGGCGTGACGCGGGTCTGGCACGTCATGCGCGGCACCGTCAAGCTCAAGGCGTTCGATGTCGACCTCCACTGGATGGGCAAGTACAAGACGCTACACCAGGGGTACTTCCACCAGGCCGACTCGGACGAGGAGAGGCTTGAGATCATCAAGGAGGCCCGGGGCGGTGGGAGTATCACGCCTGCGTTCATGAAGCGGATCAAGCCGCATATGGCCCGCGGGACGTTGAAGATGTTCGAGAAGACCGTCATGACCGGTGCCCGTTTCGAGGACTGCACTGATGGTCATGGTGGTGTCTGGAAGGTCAAGACTGAGCCGCCGATCGAGGGACTACCGGACATCGACTACATCTATTTTGCCACGGGCATCCAGTCGGACTTCACCACGCTTCCCTACCTGCAGAATATGCTGAAGGACTATCCGATCCAGAGTCTCGGTGGTTTCCCATGTCTGAACGAGGATCTGATGTGGAAGGATGAGGTACCTTTATTTATGGCAGGAAGGCTTGCCGCACTGAGACTGGGACCCGCAGCGCCGAATATTGGTGGCGCAAGAGTGGGTGCTGAGCGCATCACTCTTGCTCTCGACCAGATGTTGTCCCAAACAGGAAACGATGAGCCAAAGAGATACTTGGTCGAGGAAGAGGATGTATTGGGTGGACGGCGAGACAGCGGCGTCGGCTTGTTCAACTATGCTTCCGGAACGGGGAGCAAGTTCAGTAGCTTGGTGGAGGTTTCTGACTGATCAAGTGGGATACATTGATTATAAGTATGAGCGGTTGCGTTTCGAATTCCACATACATATAAATGTTTAAATCAACAAAGTTGTGTTCCTCAGGCGAAGACGCGGCGGCAGACGTGACAAGATTGCATCTCAATGAGATCTCGCCGTGTCTGTACCTTCAGCGTCCTGGAAGAATTGCTGGCTACCTAGGTATTTGATTTCAGTGTCAGTCACAAGCCAAGGCTTTGAGAGATCTCCCGTGCTGACAATTCTCTGATCGGTAGACTCGAGTTTGGCAGGTGCTCACGCTGATGCTTGTTTCGCACATTCAAAAAAACGTTTGCCCGCTCAAGACAGGGGAAATTGGCACAGAAAGCTCGACCTGCCCGAGAAGCTAATAACATATTCCATGAACTTCCAAATACTGTCTGTCTAGAGGCGAATGAGAAAATCAATGCCTGGGCTTTTGTTTTTATCAAGGTAGACCCGACCGTTCTGCCCATCTCATCCCCCAAACTCTCGTCGCGTTCTGAAGGCCACCACGGCGCGCATCTCAGTCATCGGTAATTTCTACCTAAATACTACTCTTTCTCTCATTCCCCTCCTGTCTATCTTCCTACTGTTCCCTAACCCCCTTTTAGAGCGGACGTTTATCGCTCTCTACGCCTCCAAGATGACGAAAGGGCTAGGGTTAAGGATGCCCCTGTCATCTCAAGCAGGGTTTCGTGTGGAGCAACCGCAGCTGAAGGCCTCCGAGTCGGGATTGACCGACGATGACGGTTCAAGGTACGGACCAGAATCTTCCAAAAACCCGGTGTGGCTATGCCCTCACAGGATATAGGATTGGAACAGGCAACACTTTATCGAGTCCACAACTTCTGTACCGGGTTTGAAGGTGAGATTCGTGTCGACATCTTGCGAGTTCCAGTGCCCAAGTAGGCCCAAATCCTCACAAAAGTTGGAGGCGTTGAGCCCAGCGGCGCTCACCGGCAATGGGCCTCCACGACACCTTCGATTTCGACGAGGCCGCCTACCGCGCCAAATGCGCGGAGCGGCCCACGCTCAAGCTCCAGGAGGAGGAGATCAGAAAACTTAGGCAGCATTTCGCTGCCAGCGCTTCGATGGGCATCGGCTTGAGCCACGCAGTCCAGACAGCCGGCCTCACACTGGGCGTGTCCGCGTTCGCGCTGCGGCGGTACTACGTCGCCAAGGAGAAGCTCGCCATCATCCGCGAGGAGCTCACCAAGCGCGGCGTACCCCTTCACGATATGAGCAAGCGCGACGCGTTCATTCCGCTTGGCACGGCAGCTGTGGGCCTGGGGGTTGGTGCAGGCATAAGTCATCTCGTCGGTGGTGCTATCGCCGCTCCTGATGTCCCCGTGCCGGGTCCCCACGGTGGAAGCCTGGCAATGCAATATATACAGGGAGACCCCGAGGCAGCGGCTCATGGCTTTGCCCAGGGTATGGCGGACCAGGCGAACGCTGTTGGTCAAGCTGCCCATGGGGCGATACTGGGTCATGGAGTCGAGCAGGTTGTTACCGAGACCGGCGCTGAGGGTGTTAGTGGCCATGCTGTGGGCTACGCAGCTGGCATTATGGCGGCGAAGAAGATGGAGGAAATGCTTGCCGAGTGTATTGGCGAGACGGTCTTTGCATACGCCATGGAAAAGCTGCTGGACCCGGAGATCAAGATCGAGCTGAAGCTCAAGGGGAAGTGCACGCGGTTGCAAGGGCCCCTGGGACAATTCTGCCGAGGCTGTGGCGAGTCTATCAGACACGGGAAATTCGCACGTAAGGCGCCATCTGCAATCCATATTCAGGTTAAGTTTGCTGACCCTGCGGCAGATTGCTGCAAAGAAACAGATGACTTTGATCTCTGTCTGAAATGTCGCGAAGGAGGCACCTCGTGTGAATGCTCGGATCAGCAGATGCAGACGATGCAGAAGTCCGTTGCAGGTGATGTGCTTGCGTCCGAAAAGGGAGACGCCAGGAGGCGGCTGGCAAACGTGGTAGAGCTGCGATGCGTTCCCTGCCAGAGACTGATCACCCAAGGCCGTTATTATTGTGAGTGAAGACTTCTCCAAACTGAAAAAATCACACTGACACTTTCACTGCAGATTGTCCAGAATGCAGCGATGATAAGGATCTCGACATGTGTGAAGACTGCTACCGCCAGGGGAAAACATGCCAGTCGCCTGACACTCACAGGCTCTACGTATATCTCAGGGCCAATGTCGACAGGCCACACCCGGACTTTGCCACGGATGGTATCTCCTGCACAGGCTGTGAGACGAAGATAAAGCAAGGACCCTTTTACTGTGAGTAATCTGAGCCGATGAAATGAATGACAAGCTGGATGAGACTAATCAAGCTCTAGTCTGCGAAAAGTGTGGGGAGAATGCCGGCATTTGTGACCGTTGTTACGAAATGGACAAGACTTGCAAAGATACAGAGCATGTTTTAACACGTTATGTGATCTATAAAGGTGAAAAGAACATATCGAAACAATTCACCGAAAAGGACTGCTGTCAATTTTGCAAGGAGCAGCTGGGAGAGGGCGTATTCTACTGTGAGTCTGGCGTTCTCTCCGTATTGTTCCGTTCTAAGTCCTGATTCGGCTATGTCACAGGTTGTTCGAAGTGCAATAAAGGATGCTACGACGTCTGCAGTAAATGCTACATCAGGGGGGCGGGCTGCCAAGACCGGAGTCACAGCTTGCTGAGGTGCACGCCAGCCGGACCAGCGAAGCAGCCCAAGGACTACCTGAAGGAGTTGTTCAGCGAAAACAGCAAGGAACAAGTCAGAGGGTATTTGAACGAAACAAGAAGCAGGATGAATCTGCTGCACAAAAAGGCATGAGTAGCAGAAAAACATTCACGGCCTAACTGTCGTCCACCACATGTGGGCAATTTTCTGCTCTCATTGAGCTTCACTTCGACAGAGCGTGCAATTTTCTTTTACAGTATGCTGAGGGCAGCACCGAGCTCTTCCGTATAAATCCTTGAAATCTTCCGCTCTGAAATGGAAATCCCATGACATAACATGCCCAGCCACGTCGTCTCACTTCTGAGCACTGACGTAGATGTATACTTCCAAGCCACGTGACCGCTCAGCTCACCTCTTCGCAGGCTGCACTGCCTCAGCCAGCGGGGCCGTTCTCCACTTTACAGCAACTTGGACATTATAACCCTCCTGCTCCTAAACAACACCCTCACCTCACATCACTACACTGCAGATCCCTGACTACATCTTCAACCATGCCTCTACCCGATGTGTTGGCCAAGAAGGTCGACGACTATGTCGACTCGCTGGCACCTCAAATCCAACCCCGCATCGCGTCCGAGATCGACATCTTCCAGAAGAAGACCATCGACAGCCTGGAGGACCAGGTCGTCGATGCTTTTCGCTCGCTGTTCGACAAAGACAAGGGCCATTCAGGGGGCGACTCACGGCATCTGAATGACTCACCTCCAGACGCCTACGGAGGCCAGTCACTGCCCTTTGCAGATGAAATCGCCAAGCTGACCCGAAGCTTCTCACAAATCACCGATGAGGCTGGTGACGACTTGCGGGATATCTTCGACCTGACTGAAGGCCGTGGAGGAGGTTCTGGACAGACCCAATCGCGCGGCATAGACCACACCGATTCTTTCTCTTCGGGTGCTAAGGGTTTCCTCTCCGCAGCAGTCAATGCCGTGCAGGACCACCTGGACAAGGACAATGGGCCGGGAGGAGGCAAGAAGTTTGAGCTCGACGGACTTCTCGGTGTGCTAAGCGACACCGTCAAGGACGCAGCGCGCAACCCTGAGGAAAAGGCCCGCATGATCAGCCCTGAGATCAAGGAGAAGGTCGGCGAGAAGCTGAGGGAGCAGCACGCACCCATCGCTGAGCAGTTCACCCGTATCGCGCTGGATCACATCAAGCGCTGGCTGAGAGGGAACACCAGCACCCGTGATCTTGGTGATGGTGTCAAGGGAGAGTTCGAGGACCAGGTCAAGGACATTGTCAAGGGTCTAGGTGGTCTCTTCGGCAACAAGAAGCACGGCGACGAAGGCGCTTCGAGAGGCATCGGCGACCGAGACGGCGAGGGTGGCGAGAGCAGCGGTGGCTTTTCCAAAGTCATCAGCGATAAGCTGAGCACGGGTCTCGCAAAGGTCCACCGCGAAGTCCGTCTTGAGTTCCGTAGCGTGCTGGGGGCGATCGAGAAACAGCTTTTCGAGCTGCTGCCCGATGAGTTCCAGCGGCCCCTGGAGAAGATTCTGGGCGGCAACCCCTTCGACTCGCAGCTTGACCGGGATGCTGGCTCGCAGGATCGTGGCTTCGGGGATGACATTAAGGCCAAGCTGGTCAACAAGATCCGCGGTCTGGTGCGCAAGGTGCAGGAGACGCTGCGCGAGAGCATCCTGGGCCTTGTCAACGGTGGCCATCGCAAGTTCGAGCGCGAGAGTTGGGTCTTCGTGCAGAACATGGTGGAGCAGAAGGTGCAGAAGTATCTGCCCAAGGTGAAGATCACTGTGCCCGATGATATCGGTAACGAGGGTGTCAGCGTTGGCGCAGTGGCCGCTAGCTCGCAGCCCACCGGCGGACATCAATCCAGTGGTGGCCATCAGTCAGGCGGTGGGTACCAGCCTCCTCCGTCGACACACGACAACTATCCGCCTCCACCTCCTGCTCCCTCCTCTGGCCAGTACAGTGGCCATCAGGCTCCTCCCCCTCACCAGCCGTACAACCCATCGCAGTATCAGCCATCTCAGGAGTATAACCCTCAGCAACACCAAGCTCCAGATTATAGGCCCCAGCAGTACCAGCCACAGGAGTACAGACCGGATCAATACCAGTCGCATCAACAACAAGGCTACGGTCACGGACAGGGTTACGGAGGGAACCAGAGCTATGGCCATGATCAAAGCTACGGAGGCGGCGGCAATCCTCCATACTGAAAGGATCAGCCAAGTGGATCATCAGTCGCGGACTTGGCACGCCAAGGCAGGAGTTTATAGTGAATCGATGTCTTCTCTTGGCAACGTTTTGCGACGTAAATGCGTGGACGCGAGACTTAGAAAGGTCGATTTTACTGCAGGAATATGAAATTTTTCCGGTCCCCTGATCGAAATCAAACGAATTGGCCGGTTGAGTTCGTGCTCACTAGCTCCTCAGTCGTACCTCGCCTCGTCGCGGCCGTCCTCGTAGCTCTCTTCCAAAGTCTCCCCATAGTCCTCAACGCTGTCTCCAAACCGCTCAACCTTTCCGACGCCCTCACCGATACCCTCAGCGATGTTCTCGGGGCATGTTCGACAGCGTCCACAGTATCATCCCAGCCCTCCTCGATATTCTCTCCCGCCCGGTCCCAGCCCTCCTCCACGTTTTCCTCGGTTCTCTCCCATCCTTCCTCGATGTTCTCCCCGGCCCTGTCCCAGCCTTCCTCCACATTCTCCTCAGCTCGGTCCCACCCCTCTTCCACCCTGTCAGGGACGGCCTCTACCTCCCCGACGGCCTCGCCCGTCCAGCGGGCGGCATCTTCGGGAAACTCCTCGACATGCTCGACGCCGTCGTCGAACCTGCGCTCCATGCGGTCCTCCCCGCGGTCCCAGGCCTCAGCTGATGGTGATGGTGTTAGTCTCACAGCATGGATGCAGAGGTCTCGTCTAGCGTGTATGCCTACCAGCTTCCTCCAGAACGGGTTTCTCCCAGCTGCGCTCGCCCGTCTCCTCGTTGAAATAGATCCACCGGCCGGCCTCGCCGTCCCAGCGCGCCGCCCACGGTGGGTGCACGTACGGGGGGTCCGACGGTGAGTCGTTGCCTCCGTCGACTGAGTTTCCGACTACCTCGGATAGGACATCGCTCAGGAAACCCATGTTCACTGGAAATAAAAGCTCAACTTCGTTGTCGCCCGGTGCTGATTGAGTTGAGAGGATGGTGACACAAGAGTGGCAAAAAGCAAAAGTGAGAGGTTTTAAGCTACGAGTGACGAGCGTTCGAGAGCCACTGATCTACCTAGCGGGTGCAACGTGTCACCTGACAGACCCATATTGGCTTCTCATGATACATGCACCTCCGTATGCCATCTTATTAAGCGCGCGGCTTCCGCGCTTCGTGGATCCCAGTGAGCCGTCTTATCCGAGATCCTGACACAGGTTCAACAGGTCCCGGATCCAGACCGGGGGAACCTGCAGGTACGGACAGGGTTTGATATGGTGGCATTGGTCCCTGTAACTGCTCATGATGTCCTTCAATTCATCAGACCTTAGCACTCATTTTCACAACCTGAGCCCCCTTCACAATTTCTCACCTTCACCACGAACAGATGTTTTCCTTGCAAAGTACTTGATGCATGATAAGCTTACTCAGTAGCTAACTATATTATTGAATGGAAAATCAACTCCTAAATATCCTCTTTGTGCCCTTTGTTGAGATTATGTACTTGAGGTACTTGAGACTAACTACTGCCCTGGGTCATGCCGTTGAGGCGCAGCAGCGGCCACTGCACGAGCTGTCGCACATCCGGATCAACCTCGCGGCATATGTACGGCATAATGTGCTCCGCCCACCCGTCAGCCAGCCAATCTACCTCCCGTTCCTTCAGCACAACAACAAAGTAGGCAAAAATGACCAGGGCCAGTGATTCTTTGCTCTGCAGTCGTTCGAGAAAGCCATCCTCTAGTCGGTAGAGCCAGCCAAATGCGCTTAGTTGATGTTCGTCACCGGGCAGTAGGGAATCTCCTGAGCCCTCCACGGGCCCGTCGAGTAAAATATAAAACTTCTCAAGGTCGTCTAAGGCGTCAATGTAGGCTTGCCTCAGTCTGGCCTCAGGGATATTCTGAGACATGGCGTACAGGTGTCTAAGATGTGCTTTTGTGTTGTTCGCGAATGCGGATTCCTTCGGTGGTTGTTGGGCAGCGACGGAAGCTGATGAGACTGGAGAGGCATCCGGCGCGGTGTTACCATGCCTGAGACACCTGATGGACCGCAGCCCACGAAGAAGTCCGAGGAAGTTGGGGCTGGCTTGCTCGCTGATTGCAATATATTCGCCCGGCCTCGGGCCCATGGCGAGGTTGATCAGACCAATGAGGATGGCCGATGTATGTACCACCTCATAGTTTTCTTCGCTCATGCTCTCGAGACTTGCAGTAGAGCACTGTACACCTACTACATGGTGCCGCTCGGCCTGGACCAAGAGCTCGACCCGTTGATGGCTATGGAGTCGTGCCTTATGCAGCGCGGCCAGAGCCAGCATCAGGTGATACAGATGTGGATGCCGGCTTCCGAGAGTGGGAAGGCAGGTGCTCCATGACTTGGGCCCGGACCCATCGCCTCCTATCGATGGCACGGTCGACGTATAGAAGTAGTGCATCAAATCCATGTCGGCATAATTAAGCGCGGGCGGCGAAGACACAGTCTGTGCGATTTTGGCCACGGCGCTTTCCATAGCGGCGAGCCGGTGGGACATGGAGTCGAGCCTGGTGGACTGTTCTGCTATGATTCTTGGCAGCCCGGCCAGTGTATAGTTGTAGTCGGAGGGGTTATGGGCCGGGCTCTGGCTGGTTTGTGGCGGATCAGGCACGGATGTAGACAACGCTGCCTCGCATCGTCGAGGGCCGTTGGCTTCTGGACGGCAGCCGGAGCACTTGCACATACATGCTTGAGAAGGTCCATCGCCGGCGCCCACTGGTGGTGTGTAGGCGCAAGTGACTTCCCTGCGGATGCAGTTGAGGCACGCAGGCCTCGTCTCGTCGCACTTAATCTTCCTTCTCTTGCATTGGAGACAGCCCAATCTGGATTTCCTATGGGGGTGTCGATGCTTGTTTTCGCCCTGCGGGGAGCGCATCTTGACACGACGTCACATGGACAGGGCTTTCAGTCAACTTGGTAAAACGTTGTTGGATCAAAATATGGACAGTGAGGCCGGACCGAACAATCCGCGTATTCAATGCGAGGCCAGGGTACTAAATACCTATATAAGTTGACGTTAGCCACTGCGCCTCACTCAGGGGTGGGTGGGGTACATACGCAGTACGATCGGTACGAAAAATCCGCGTATTGAATGCGAAGCAAGGGTGTGGATTGCGTACGCACTAGGTTGATGTTCAACACCTCAACTTACTCAGGGGCGGGTAGAGCCATCTCGAGCTAAAGGCAGATAGTGGGACCAAGTTGTGCAGCGTATAGCAGCCAACTACTCATTTTGGCCTTTTTAGTCAATCGTCTTCCAGGAACGGTGATGGATGTGGTCGGCAAGGCAGAACCGTTGCCAGTACTTCCCGTATTGACCGTCCCTCTTATTACCTTGGTAGATCTCTTGCCTACCAAATCTCGCGATTAGTATGCATCTCCCGGCATCTCATCCGCGGTCTGCTCTCGATACTCCGCAGGTAGATGACAACAGTGTGGTGGAGGACTGTCTTGCTCTACTTAGCAACACTGGGCCCTCTGGAAATTTATAAAGACCGCGTTACACCCACCTGGCAAGCGCTTTGCACCTCACACCATCACTTACTCCCATCTCATCACTCTTTTCAACTTTTGGTGTTACCATGCCGTCTTTCGCTAAATACTTCCTAGCCACACTGGCTCTGGCAGGCCTCGGCCTCGGAGCCGAGTGTAAATGCGTAAGTTTTGCACCCTTGAAGCAGTCTTGTGTGACGTGCCAGCTGCTTTCAACATGTAGGACGATTCCACGGGTGTTCTAACGCGAGTCTCAGACCCCGGAAGACCCGTGCTGGCCGGTGGAAGCCGAGTGGGATTCATTCAATGATACCATTTCGGGCAACCTCATCAAGACCGTTCCCCCTGGTTCTGTCTGCTACCCTACCCAGCCCGACTACAACCCAGATGCCTGCGATGAGGTCATCTCTAACTGGACCACCTGGACTTTTCACTCAACCAACCCCGCCAGCAGCCCATCGGTCAAAGGCTGTGACCCAATCTTCCACAACGGAACCAGCATACACGGCGATATTTCCGCCCTGGACAAGGGCTGTAATCTTGGTCCCCTGCCAGTCTACGTGGTCAAAGCAACCGGCGCGAGCGACATTCAACAAGCCCTCGCGTTCGCGAAGAACAACAACATCAGAGTCATCGTCAAGAACACTGGACACAGCGGTGTTGCAAGGTCAGTGCACCAAATCGTATCTCACTTTCTCTGCCGAGATTTAAAACTGATAGTAGCTTCCACATAGGAGCACGGGATACGGAAGCATGTCGTGAGCTCCTCAGTCCATATCAGACTCGCCACATGGAGTGATGACTGACTTGAAAACACCAGAATCTGGACTCACAATCTGCAAGAAACTTTTTTTCACGAGAAATTTCAGCCCACGTCTTGCGCGATTAATTCCACGTGGAAGGGTAGCCAGATGGCTATAACAGTTGGAGCCGGGGTGAAGGACGGGCAGCTATTCGAGTTCGCCGAGAAATACAACGCTGTCGCCGTCGGTGGCACAAATATGGTAAGTTCAGCTTGGCCGAAACCGACGGGGCATTGTTCAGAGTCACTCACACAACAGCACGCAGGACGTCGGTGTTGCCGGATGGGCCACTGGAGGCGGACATGGTTATTTGACCGGAGAATACGGCCAAGGGGCGGATAATATCCTCGAGGCCGCTATAGTCACGCCCAATGGTGACTTGGTCACAGCGAATGAATGCCAGAACGAGGACCTCTACTGGGCTATCCGTGGAGGCGGCGGGAACACCTTTGGTGTCATCGTCAACATGACCATGAAAGCGTATCCGATACCCAAGATGACCTTCATGGGAGTTGATGTCGCCGCGAACAATGGCACATCGACGCAAGAGTGGTGGAAATTCATGGCGAAGTTTCACTCTCTGCTTCCAGGGCTTCAGGACCAAGGTGCCACTGGCTACTACTCCATAGGCGGCCCTCCGTCAAGCCAGACCATCACAGCCGGCATCTCCTTCTTCCTTTGGAATGCATCCAACGCAACGGTATCGAATGTCACGTCCACTCTCGAGCAACTGATTTCCGAGAACACCGCAGTGGTCTCTGGAACCATCAACATACTGCCGTTCACGTCTTTGTACGAGCTCATCACCACCATCGATATTCCGGGTAATGCTGGAGGGAACGGTATAACCGCCTCCAGGTTGATCAGCCGAGAAGCTGTCACGGAGAAAGAGGATCTCTTGGCCGAGACCCTCGCGAAGGTCGGCACCCAAGCAGAGGCGCCAAGGGTAAGAACTGTACCCATTTCCAAATTATGCAAAGTGGTACTAAAGGCAGACATCCAGGATGGAACTGCAAACCCTTCCGTGTCTGGGACTCTGACGATCAGTCATGAGCCTGTCGATAATTCGTTGAACCCGGCGTGGCGCAGAGCTACGGTCCATCTGATAACGTCGACGTCGTGGCCAGACTCGCTTCCAAAGGAGAATGCGACGCAGATAGTCGACGACGTGACATACAACAAGCTTAACAAGCTTCGAATGCTGGACCCAGACTCCGGTGCTTATCTCAATGAGGTCAGTTGCCCGGCTTGCTTCTCTACCCATTGCTCGTTTTCTTTCTTTCATCGCTCTCTCCGTCTCCCATGGATCTTATTTTATTTTCCTTTCATTTCATTTTACTTCTTCATTGCAGACTTTCTGGCTGACCTGCAACAATTACAGGCTAATATGTATGAGCCGGGTTGGCAATGGTCGTTCTTTGGCCCCAACTATGCGCGCCTTCGTACTATTAAGGAGAAGTATGACCCTGAAGGGGTTATGTGGGGACCTAACACTGTTGGCAGCGAGGACTGGGTGCTGCTTCAAGATGAAAAGCTTTGTAAGGCTAACGGTATTTTCGATTGAGGAGTCCATGTGTTCTTGCTGAGGTTACGGTGAGTGTGGCGGCAGTACCAATGTGTGCAACGTTGCGGCGAATCTAGCAGCTGGTACAGCTGTATATCTTCTATTACTCTTATCATTGCTCTTCGGCACTCTGTTAGAGCAGTACATAGCGATCCTAATTTCTAATCGGACTTCAAGGGGAAACTGTAGGCGCACGAAACAGGAAGTGAGCATGTGCTACGAGTATGAGAAAGCTGCTGGAAAGGGACCATCCAAAACGTGCAATAATATCCACGGCCACCAACAAAACTATATATTCGTTATGCTATAAGCTAGATAGGGTATCTATAGGAATTCTAGGTGAGTTCACTGAATCTTCGGATCCTCTACCTGAGCTGTGTCGCCCTTCTTCCCTCCAGATGCTGGTCATTAACCCATCGCCGCCGAAGGACAGCATCGGCAGCTTCAACCGCCTACCGAGACCGCTCCAGCTGCTACTGCTGCCGTTGCTGAGGTAATTCTCCTTATGTGGCAAAGTGCGAGACTCGGTCCTCCTGGATGATCTGATGCTAGCCTGGATACTGGTGGCGTACTTGACGACGATGATGCGAGCTGCTGGGAGACATGCAACGATCATACCGACGGTGAGCTCGACAACAGTCCAGACGGCTAAGGCGTAGTAGCTTGCTGCAAAGAGTTAGTTATGAGTGACTCTTATGTGAGTAAGACCAAGGGGGAAGGCAACGATCTTACTAAAATCGTTAGGATTTTTGCCAAAGGTAGTCAGTTTCGTGAGGCGGACTATGCTAATAGCCGTCAGGCTGTGGGATGAATGATTAGCCAATGTAACTCCCTTTGCTATCGGCTTTCTGGCAGTGAGTGTGCTAAAAGGCTTACAAGATTCCTATACCGAACATGGCCGAAACGCCAAGCTTTTTCTTGAGCGACATGTTCAGCTTCCAGACCTCGGCAGCCGGCAGTAGAAGCATCCAGACGTCCAGGGCGATGTTTATCGCTGAATGGGCGTAGGCCATGGCGTTGATATCGAAGCAGCGACCGGAATGTTGCTTATCCCATGCATTCCAAAAGTAGCTCAGTGGTATGCACTGGCCAAAGTCGGCAAAGAGGAAAGCCAAGATAAGCAAGACGTTGAAGATCTGAGTACCCCGTAGTACCTTTTGCAAGGCTGAATTCGAAAATATGCGTATGTAGAGGAAGCAGATCGAGATTTTAATCATTCCTAGCGTCAAGGTGTAGAAGACCTCGAATACGAAGTAGACTTCGAGTGAGGCCGTGATCTCCCAGAATTCAAAAGTCCAATATGGCTTTCCAACGCCGAGTTTCGCCTCTGTGTTGGGATGGTCAGCACTTCCTCCGCGACATCAAAAATTGATACAACCGCACCTTCTATGCCACTTGCAAGGAAACCAACAGTAAACACCTGTGAATGGTCAGAAATAGTGTTCAACAGGTAGAAAATAGGTAGGCGTAGGAGATGAAAACATGCCCAAGATATCACAATAGTCGTGTCGTCTAGACCCCACGGTGCCAGCCTTAGAGCTCGTGAGACCATACGAAGGATGAAACAGGTTGTTTGCGACGCAAAACATAGATAGTGTAGTAATAGCAGAATCCCACTGGTGTCATTGTATGTAACGCCGCATCCCAGAGAGGTTATTCTTTGTGTGGTCAATTGCTCCTTGACTGTGCAACTTCTGAAGACGCATGAGTTGACAAAGTCGTTGTAGATCTGATCGGAACAGAGGCATGAATCATCGTTTGGAAGGCATGATGACCGAGAGAGCGATGTAATGAGACAATTTACCTGCTCGAAGCTGTCATTATGTGATCCAGCAAGACAGGGTATTCAGTCCGATTGGGTTAGGAGGCACTCACACCACATTCTGGAATACCTGTGAGGTCCATCGAGGCGGATTCGGCACCAGATTGTCGAAGGTTGAGCGATGGTTCACGAGATTTGTCCAGGCGCAAATGCCGGGGGATCGGAACGTGGCAAGTTGAGCTTATATCGAGGCATATGTCAATTACTTGATCGCTGTCGATCGCTTTGACACAGAACTACCCTCGGGCCGAACTTACTGGTCAGATCTTTGGGGCGTATGTCAATTGTTGTGCAAAAACGATTTTGTCAGTGCGCGCAGCTCCGCCACCAGAATTAGCTTGTCTGCCCAAATGGACGTCGGTATAACCATGGCTACCCGAGTCCATTTGAAGCAGCAATGAGGTAAATGGCCTCTGAAATGTTTTCCATGGCCCCTTCTTGGTTTGCAGTATCAGGCAACAATGCTTTTGCGGTGATGCTGGGTCCCGCCAGTACTACGGTAGTAAAGGATGAGATGCCAGGGGAGCAGGAGCTATCAACTTCCTCGGATTCCCTGGTGTTCTGACTGAAAGATCAATTCTAGTTCACTACCTAGGTACTTGACTAAATGCACCCTGGAGCGACCGGCAACCGGAGGGTCCAGCCATGAGTGACGACACGACTCTCGAGATAGCTGTCTCTCCACATCTTAGTGCCAGGGACCAGAACCAACAAAGACTCGCCTAGATCTAGAGCCACATCTTCTGGACTTGTCAATCGTTGCAGCCCGTTCAAGGAGTCAAGAGGCTAACGAGTAGATCCTCGAGCTGCTAGACGCCATCTAGAATCCATGCGTGTCAAAGCGATGGCCTTGTGACAAAAGAACGAGGCTAAGAAAGGGGACACATGCGACTAACGTCGATGATCCAAAATCAATGGAACTTCTGGCGGACGCATCGTGAGGTTCCTGGCGTAAAGAGAATTTATTTGGGTGGAGTAAGACTATTGGCTGTTACCTTTGAGATGATGCCAGCTCTAACGAGTAAAAAAGAGGGTTACTTACTTGTCCTCAGTGCCTTGTTTAGGAGCTTCAATCCGGCCTCAGGCATCGCTGCGTTCCGCGTCACTCATTGCATAATATCAATTTGCATCCTTGATCAAATATGAAGCCACTGGGGGAAAGTTTCTTGGATAAGCCACCCGGGTCACGCTTGTGGGCAACCCCCATGGAAATTTCAGTCTCAGGTTCATTGCACGACTTTTGGAAAGCTCCTGCAAAGGAGAGAAGAAATAAAAGCCATATGCTCCTAATTACTCCCGTGATGATAGGGGGTCATTTCAGGCACAAGGGTTCAAACACAGAGCGATTTGACTAGCCCCCCCCCCCCGTGTGTATTTAGACGATGTGAACATCTACCAGTTCTAGTGTCTCGCAACTCTCGCGCTTTTCATACTAAAGTACCTAATCTTTATTTTTTCTAACTTTGTAATCGTCCCTCCATTTGTCTTCTATGATGACCAACTGAGTCTCCTGGGTTTTTCTCAAATATTCGTCTTCCGGAGCGTCTCTGTAGTCTTCCCTGTCGATGTCCATGTAACCTTGCTTAGCTATAGATCGAGGAACGATCATAAGAGAGCGACCTGTTTCAGCATTAGATTACACGGGAACGACGTCAATATGTGGTGTCTCCACTGACCGTTGGTCCCTTCATCACTGGCGATTCTCAACATGCAGTTCGCTACATCCTCGGGCTCGCCAAAATCGATACCGTGATCGATTAACCACTCCTCATACTCAGCTGAGCGAATCGCACTTTTGATCCAGCACGGCGCGACATATGTGATGCGAATACCTTGCTCCCAGCTAGATCGTCTAACCGTCCGCATGAAACCGCGTAGACCATACTTGGTCGTGGTGTACTCCCAGTTTCCAGGAGAATCTATCCAAGCGACCATGCTTCCCGTAATGATGAAACACCGATCACGGCCATCTGTCTCTGGCTGCTGTCGAAAGTAATGGACTGAAAGCTTCCATGTGTAGAGTGTGCCTTTCAGGTTCACATCCACGATGTTCAAGTCGGGCTTCACTGGGTCGTCGTTGGGGTCATCCAGATTCCATAGACTGTCCCCCGAGCTTCTGCTTATACCTGCGTTGGCTATGACCACGTCCACGGATTTTGTTGGGCTGCGACTCTTGGCGGTCTCGAACATGGCTACCTGTTGGTCCCAGTCTCTGATATCACACTTGACGAAGGCACAGCATTCGCCATTGGCATTCAGCTCTGTTTCAATAGCTTGGCCACGATCGTTCACGTCTCCAAAGGTGACGAATGCTCCAAGGGTCACGAACTTGCGCAAGCATTCTTCGCCCATGCCGTTGGCACCTCCAGTGATGATGACGGATTTGCCATGAATCTTGCTTAGATCAGGCGAGATAGTATGGTCGATGGGACCAGTGTAAGAGTATTGAGGCAGAGGCATGATGTGTGTGGTTTGTCAATAGATTGAAATGGAAATGGCCTTATCAGAGACTAACAGCAATTTACGGAGTGTGATATTATCTGCCCTCAGACTAGAAAGGGCCCCTCTTGTGATTTCTTTTGTTTTCCCTCCCAGATCTAGGACATTTCTTGTACCTGGGTTGTCCCACCCCACCGGACTGTTCCGGATCCCCTCACCTTGAGGGGTCGACTCGTAGGTAAACCCCTTTCGGTTAAGCGAGCTCTATGCCGAATGGGCAATGGACTGGGCAATGCCAAATTGAGTCTGGTATGCCTGCCCAATTGACACAGCAGTCGCAACTCTGCGACCACTTCTGAGATTTGTTTCATTGGTTTAAGCAGGAGCACTTATGACCAGAGACCATTCCCCTCGAGACCATATGCAGCTGCCAGCTCCGGCCTCTGTCAAAGCTATATTGCTAAATACCCGTTAAGTGGACACGGAAGTGTTTGGGGCGCGCTCTCAGATTTCCAGAGTGTGTTAAAACCATACCGAACCTGGGTACTCCTGCTCCATTCTTCCCCAGCTTTTGCGACACAAGGTCTCGTGTGTCCTTATCGCAAACACTAGAGAGCCATACAAGACAGCTGTGACATCCATCATGACTGTCTCCGTGGACCCACCCGCTTCATCCCCAAACGGGGTCAGCTCCAGTAATGGGCCGTTTCCAACTGGGCCTGTATCACGCATGCCTCCTACGGAGCTGCCAGAAGTCTCAAGTGGAAACGTTGCGCCGCCCGGTGCCCAGTCACCAGCTCCGGCAAACCACGAGGACCTTCAATATCCTTGGAAATTAAACCCGTCTTTCGCTTATACCCCACGAAAGCTGAAGGTTTTCACTATAGGCGCTGGCTTTTCTGGTTTGCTCATGGCGCACAAATTCCAGCACAGATTTCCGGAGATGGATGATATCGTGGATCATACCATTTTCGAAGCACACAGCGATGTCGGGGGTACTTGGCTTGTCAACAATTACCCTGGCGTTCAATGTGATGTTCCAGCGCACATATACGTGAGTGAGATGAGTCCAAAGGCTGGCAAGAAATTACTTCCTGTTATGATAAATCACTGAGATCAGTCAGGCTTTCCCATTCGATCCTAATCCGGGTTGGAGCCGGTTCTATGCAAGCGGTGCCGAGATTCTGGATTATATCAAACGCACCGTCAAGAAGTGGGGACTCGACCGCGACCTCCAGCTCAACACGAGAGTGGTCGATGCTAGGTGGCAAGAAGATGAGGCTCAGTGGAAAGTCACAGTTGAGCATCAGAATACAAGACGTGATGAGTATTGCCATGTCCTGATCTCAGCCCGAGGCGTCCTGGTTCATGAGTCCTGGCCTGATATTCCCGGGCTCCGGGACTTCAAGGGCCACACTACGCATTCTGCACGCTGGGATCACAGCTATGACTACTCCAACAAGAGGATCGCAGTAATTGGAAATGGTTCTTCCGGCATCCAGATAGTCCCACAAATGGCTAGGCTACCTGGCACCGTGGTGCAGAATTTTGTCCGCGGGCCGACATGGGTTTACTACCGAGCGCCACCGTCCAAGCACCTTGGCAGGGACGACCCGGACCCAAATCCAAAGTACACTGATGAGGAACGCGAAAGGTTTAATGACCCTGAATACCATTTGCAGCATAGGAAGGGCATAATCTCCCGTACGAATAAGTCCTTTGGCATCTTCTTGAGGGGCGAGAAAAATGAGGAGGGGATGCGACTGGCTTCCGAGCAGATGGCAGAGAAATTAGGGCACGACAAGAGACTATGCGATATCCTAATTCCCAATTGGGAGTTGGGCTGTCGAAGAATCACACCCGGACCAGGATACCTGGAGTCCTTTTCACTGCCGAATTGCGACATCACAAACAGTCCGATCACCAAGATAGCTGACCACGGCGTCTATACTGCTGATGGGTGCTTTTTCGAATGCGACGTGGGTGAGTGACTTGAACCAACACTGATAGTGCCTTTTTCACATATCGCTGCGATCGTCAGCTAACCGTCTTTCAAAGTCGTCTGTGCCACTGGTTTCGACGTATCCCATCGGCCACGGCATCCCCTCGTCGGAAAGTCAGGGATCGATCTTGCTACAAGATGGGCTGAAGATCCAGACTCTTATCTTTCTGTGGCGGTTCCCGACTACCCCAATTACTTCATGATGATGGGCCCTAATTGCCTCGGCGGCCACGGTTCTCTAGTCGAGTCCCTCAACTGGACCGGAGATTATTTCGCCAAGTGGATAAAGAAGATGGCGACAGAAGATATCAAATACGTGCAGCCCAAGCAGGAGGTCGTCGATGCCTTCATCAAGTACACGGATCAGATACACAAGACACTCGTCTGGTCTGGCAGCTGTCGGAGCTGGTATAAGAGAAACAAGAAGGACGGCAGAGTCACGGCTCTCTTCGGAGGAAGCGCCCATCTATTCAATCGCATGCTGAGTGACATCCGCGGCGAGGATTTTGAGATTCATTACCGCACGGCTAACTGTCTGAGGTTCATGGGGAACGGATTCACGGAGTGGGAAATGGACCCAAAGAGCGACCTGTCATGGTATGTAGAGAGGGCGGAAGCACTTGGTGGGGGAGTAGTGGAAAACTGATGCCTCTTCAATGTTTGATGTAATGCATATTCGCCTTCGACATCCCCTATCACGGGAATTTCGCGTATAAAACAAGTAACAAATGCTCATCCCATGGATTTGTCGCACGAGGAACCTGCGTTATTGGGCTTACCCAAGTATCTTGGGCTAGGGCGGCACCGACATGAAATCCATTCTAAGATCTGGGCCGCCGGCGAACGGATCATCAAACTGATTCATCAGGGCCTCGTGAAACATGGTGCTGTCCGAGGGGAATATGTTGTTGACCATCCCTTCCTCGTTGTCCCTTAATAGAATGTCGGCAATATCGCTGGTCTGGCGTGTAGCAAAAGGGAATAGCGCGGTCCAATCAAACCCTTCGGCGCCTCCAGAGCCCAGTGAGTTCTCGTGCGTAGGATCCGTTGCTGCATGATCGATTGGCTGCAATGGAAGCGTGCCATTCCTCGAAGACTCAGTCCCCATACTCCTGAGCCGCTTGAACCCGGCTTGAATTACGTTGGCTGTGGCCCACATCTTTTGGAGCTGCTCGACTGTGCGCTCTAAGATATCAAGGGAAGCGTTGGCGTCTTTGGACAGCCCAGGAATCTGTGAGGCCTGAAGAAGCGGAATAAAAGCGGTTCCACAGTACCAGCAGCTGATTGCCTGCAAGAAACGGGTATTACCACGTGCGAGAATATCTCGCAATATCCTGGACGTGCAGGAAGCTGCGAGGATGGCCGGCGGAAGTGCTTCAGGCAGTGAGGCTGCTGAGCGCCGAAGGTGCAGAACGATTATGGTCGTCAAGTATGGCAAATGCAGCTGATGTACGTCTCTGTCGAAATGCTGGGTCCTGACGGAGTTTATGGAGAGTTGCAAATGTGGTGGAAGGGATGTCACCCAATCAACTAGTTCCTGGCGATGTTGATCAAGGGTTTGAAAATCAGAAGATGCATTCATTGCTGGTCTGAACAGAGTCTTTGCGACCTTTCCAATGATGGCACATAGGCGAACCCAGTAGATGAAGACTTCGCCCTTACGTTGGAGACGGGGCTCATTGGGAAAGTCCTCAAGGACCAATTCAGAAATGCTGCAGTCCTCAGGGTCGATTATGGCGGGTTTACTCTGGCACAGTGCCGTCAATCGCTCCCTAGCCTGGAAATCGTCAAGTAGGTCAGTCATTTTTGAACAAGACATCAAGCACGGTGAGATTTTTGCAATCCAATTAAATACTCACAAAGGCCGTCCACCAGATCCTCCGCCGGAGGCTGAGAAAGAGCTGCTCTCTGAAAGGATGGTCCGCCGAGGGCTCCCGATGGAGATTCATCTGTTGTGCGTGTCGGATGGAGACTGATGTCCACCACCAGGACGAGTGTCGGTGGACGAGCGACGGCGGCCGAGGCGCCCACCAATAGAAGAGGGCGATAGACTTGAGCGTAGTCAACTCATCCATTTCCCCGTCCTCGTAGAAGATGGTTCTCGCCTTTTTGTAGTACTCTGCAGGTCCCGGGCACGGCATCAAGGGGGGCTGGACGTGACTACCAGCAACAGCGAGGGCATTGGCAAGCAGCGGAGAACGCGCTATCTCATCATCGAGAGTGCTCTGGTCTAGCACCGGACACCAGGGGTAGCAGTACTCAAAATACGTCTCAGAGAAGCTTCCCATAAGACCCTGCTGGTGTGGGTCGGCTAAGGGGTACTCTTGGCTGAGGCAGGCCTCGAGGGCTTGTTTCTGAGCATCAAACTCATTTTCAGGGCCATAAACATGCAGAAAGCCCGTGTCTATGTCGCCTCTCTGACTACCGGTGATGAGTCCTGGACGAGAAGTAGCGCTGTTTGCAGATGGGGACGGGCCCTGTAGTCCGCCTTGCAGGAGTGACGCTGTGTGATGCGACACTGAGGGCGAGGTCCTTTGAGCTCTGGTCTCAGCCTGATCCAATTCGGCTTCCTGGACGCCAGGGGATGAGAAGTCGGTGGGCTGAAGTGTCAGGTCTGCTTGTAAGCTGGAGTCATCAGCCGTGGCTACGATGACTTCCGACTGAGGAGGAGTCAGAGCCCGGCTTAGACGCCGCGTCAAAGGCACCACACGACGCTTTGTTCGACGGGAAGTGCGCAGGTGGCACTCCTTTTCTGATGCTTGACAGTTGGTGCAGTTCTCTATGCCATGAGCTGTACGTTGCTAAATATAAGTGTAAGTATGATTGTCAGTCTATTGTCTAGCAGACGTGCCTGAGAGGAGTTGATGACAGTACTGACCTGTAAATCACATTTGACCTTTTTCGAGTGGCACTCGGTGCAGACTGCTTCTGCACGTCTCTTCTTCACCTCCTGGGCATCAAAATGCAGCCAATCATGCACTTTAATAGTCTCGGGCATCGTGTCTTCAGCTCTGATTTTTGGTACTTACGAGGACAAGTATCAGGCCCCAAATCAAAGCCAAAGGAAAAAAACGTAGCCAGGGGCCGTGGGCTGTTAGGGGGCTGAAGATCCAGGAAAGGTAACCATCCTACAGTACGCGACAGCAGGCCAGGGTCGCCTGCAAACACAGCAGGACTCGCTGCGGGGCCCCGCGCCCTTTATCTGGGGTTAGACGAAAAAACGCGGGGAAGTTGAGAGGGCGTGTCGATCCGAGGCACGCTATTTTTGGGCCTACTGTTAGCAGAAAACGAGAGTTAGCCCCCCCCAGGAAAATTAGTAATTACCACACAAGCCACCTAAATTTTACTATAACCTCTAACTATATATAATATTATTTAAAATAACTAAATAGACCTATTAATATTACTAATACTCCTAAATATATAATTATAAAATAATTATAATAAATAATTATTACTTATTAAACTTAAAACTATAATAATTAAAATTTTATTTATATTTTAACTTATTATTATTTAATAAGTAATTATAAATTAAATTATAAATTAATTATATAATAATTTAAAATATTATTAAAAAGTTACTATTATTTATATAATTACTCTAAATATTTTATTATTATTATTATTAAATATAATTAAATTAAAATAATAAATTATAAAAATTTATTAATTTATTTATTTAGAATAATATTATAAAATTTAATTAATATATAAATTATATAAAATAAAAGTTTATAAATTTTTTATTTAATAAATTAAACTTATATTTTAATAAAATATAATATTTTCTTATTAAATAATTTTAAATTAATATTATTCTAAATATAATAAATAAAGTATTTAAAATTTATAATTAAAGTAATAAATAAATATATATATTAACTTATTAATAAAATAAATAATTTTATAAATAATATTTTTAATAAATTAATTAATTAAATTATATTATTAATATATTTATTTTTTATAATAAATTAAATTTTAATAAATAAAATAATATAAAAAAAATAAATTAAATACTTATTAAATATATTTTATAAATTAAAAGTTTTTTAAAATAAAATATTTATTATTATATTTTTTTAATAATTATAATTAATAAGTTACTTATTATTATAATATATAAAAATTATATAATAAAATAGTTCTTTTTATAATAATTATAAAAAAATATTTTATTAAAAATAAACTTATATTTAAAACTAAAATTAATTCTTATAATAAATAATATTTTTTAATATTATAATAAAAAAATTTATAATATAATTAATAAATTAAATATAAAAATAATATATTTATTATTATATTTATTTAATTTTAATTTAATTAAAATATATTTTAATAATTTAAATATTATTTATTATATAAATATTAATATATAATATTAAATTTTAATTTAAATAATATTTTTATTTAATTTTTATTTTTTTATATTTAAAAAGTTAAATTAAAAATTAAAATTATTTAAAAATATTTCTATTATATATAAATATTATAAAAAAAAATAAAATAAAATAAATATAATAATATTATTTAAAAATTATAAAAATAAAAATTAGAAAAGTTTTTATTAAATATTTATAAATATATAAAAAAATATTTATTATAAATTAAACTAATAATTAAAAATTAATATAAATAAATTAATATTTTATTATAAGTAAATATAATTAATAAATTTAATATTTTATTTAAAATATTTAAATATAATTAAATAAATAATATTTTTTTTTAAACTTTTTTCTATATTAATTATATTTTCTTATATATTTAATTATTATTTTTTTTATTTAAAATATTTTTTAGAAATTTATTAAATAAATCTTTTAACTTAATAAATAATAAAGATTATAATAATAAACTTTTAATTTTTTAATTAAATATTTAACTTATTTATAAAACTTAATATTAGAAAAAACTAATTTATTAATTAAATAACTTTTATAAACTATAAGAAAAATATATTTTTAATATTTATTTAATAATTAATAAATAAATTATTTAATAATTTTTATAGTAATAAAAAGTTCTTCTCCTCTTTATTATTATTAAAAAATATAAAAAGTTTTTCTTTTTTTTAAATATTATTTAATAAACCTTCTAATTAATATAATTTCTTATAAATTTTATTTAATAAATTATATATTCTCCTTTTTATAAAACTTATAAAAATTAACTTTTTTTTATTTTATTATATTTAAAAGTTATTTAAATTATTTTCTTTTTAATAAATCTTAAAAATATTTTTAAAATAATTTTATAATAAATTCTTAATATAATATTTTTTTATTTTTATTTATTTATAATAATAATAATAATATTATTATTAAAAGTTATTATATTTATAATAAACTTCTTAATATCTTTATTATTATTAATATTAATATTAATAAAATTAGAAGTTTATTATAATTATAAAAAAAAATAAATATTAATAATAATAATAATAGTTTTATAAATATTACTTAATTATATTTAATTTTAAGTAAATTAATATTAAATAATAAATTAATAATTATATTAATACTATTTTTCTTTTATTTTTACTTCTTTTATTTCTTTTTAAAAAAAATAAAACTAATTTTATTATTATTAAACTTCTTTTTAATTTCTATTTAAACTTTCTAATAATTAAATATAATTTCTAATAAATTATATAATATAATTTTATTTATTATAATTATATTATATTAATTTCTTATATTTTAATTTAATAAGTTAATATATATATTATTATATTTAATAAAATATTATTATTATAAAATATTTTCTTTATTTTAATAATAATAATTAATTTTATAATAAGTATTTATTATATATTTTTATAACTTTATTAACTTTTAATATATTACTTACTTAAAATATACTTTATTATTTATATTAATTAATTAATAAATAATATATAATTTAATTTAAAACTTTTTAATAATTAAACTTTTATTAAATATTATAATATTTATTATTTATTTAATTATTAAAAAACTATTTTTTAAAATAATTACTAATTAAATAATTAGAAACTATTAAAAAATCTTAATTACTAATTATTTTATTAAGTAATTATTATAAAATATAAGTATTTATAATTCTAATATTAATAATATAACCTTAAAATTATATATAAATTATAAAAAAAATAATTCTTTTTTATTAAAAAATATATTTAAGAAATTCTTATAATTAAATTTTTTAACTTTTTTATTATAATTTTATTTTAATATTTTTAACTAATAAATAAAAAATCTTATATTTATTATATAATTAGCCTTAATAAATATTTTTCTTAAATTAATTATAATACTTAATTTATTTTTAAATATATATATAACTTAATTTATAATAAATACCTTAAAATTATTTAATATCTTTATAATCTTTAAATTTTAATATTTATTTTCTAAAAATATTATATAAATAGTTAATTATAAAAAATAAAAAGATTTTAAATTAAATATCTTAATATTTAATATTATAAATATTTTATTTAAAAATACTTAATATAAATAACTTTTAAAAAACTTAATATTATTATTAATATTATTTATTAAAAATCTTATATTAAAAATAAAATTTTTAACTTCTAATTAATTAATATCTTTTTTCTTCTTTATATTAAATATATTCTTCTTATTATTAATTTTAATAATATTTTCTTATATTTATTAAATTATATAATTAATTATAATAATTTTATTTTAAATAATTTTTAAAAATATTTATAAATATTTTTAAATAATTTACTAAAATTTAATTATTTTAATAATTAGCTTTTAAATATATAATTATTTAAATAATATATTATTATTATTAATAAATTATATAATTTAATTTTTAAAATAAGTTTTATATAATAAATATTAAATTTAAATTTAATAAATTAATTAAAATATATTATTTATAAAATTAATTAAACTAATAATATTTTAAACTAAAATAAATAAATTATATATTTTTTTATAAAATAAGTTTAAATTAATTATATAATATAATATTATTATTACTTATTTAGAAAGTTAATATATTTTATTAGTAATATTAATAATAATATAGTTATTTAGGTAAGAATTATAAGTTTTCTAACTATATATTAAAATTTAGGTGGCTTATATAGTAATTGCTAATTTTCCTAGGGGGGGGCTAACTCTCGTTTTCTACTAATAGTAGCCCCTTTACTATCAGCCCGGGATCATCAACGGCCAGTGGAAACTGCAAGACCAGGTGGAGAAATGTGAGCATTTTCCTTCCTGGCTTTCTTTGGCCCCATGAACTCTCCTTGCTGCTTGAAAGGGCTGCGTACACAGTGGTAATTACATACTTACTGCTCAAATATCGACTAGCAAGTACTTACATGGGCGATACGGCTCAAACTCGAATATTTTATGTCACGGAGGATGAGCTGTTGAAAATAATGGCACGTGGCATTGTAATGACAAGAACACTAGCTACATTAAGCAGAAACCAGACCTCTCATTGGGAAGAGGGATTCGCCTTCAGAGAATGTACCTGAACTGAGCATTCTTCGTGTGTGTCAGTGGCAGATCCACAATTCCACTTTTGCCCAGACGAATGGGGCGTACTCACCTTTATATCTGTCAGGTCATCTTCGTAAGCATGGTCGAAGCCCTCCATGCTGCCGGACTTGTCACGTTTGTGGTTGTGCCACACGCACACAGCCCGATATACAACGGCAAGGAGTCCGGCCGCTACAGCTGTAATCACCACCACCAGAAACGCAGGGGCGTAGCGTGGTGCATCTTGTGGTTTGAAGATAAGTGGACCGACAAAATTGCCTGCACACACCAAAAAAATAATGTGTTAAGAACGGACTTCGAAGAGGGAGTTTTGTAATCAAGTATGAGCAGTAGAGTGGGTTTCATGGCAGTACTGACCCAGGCAATATCCAATATAGAGGCCAGATGAAGCTAAGGATCTCTTTGTATACCCCGCTGTGTTGGCAATCTGAAGCCCCATCAATACAGCATAGGTTCCTCCGGTTGAGGGCAGTATATATACTGCGAACAGCAAGGCACCCTTTGCAGAGAGCGGCAGGAGCCACAGAAGGAGTGCGGCAAGAGTGGTTAAGAGCTGGCCGCCCAGATAGATCCAGCTCCTAAGGTTCTTGTACTTGGATGCCAGGTACGGAAATAGCAGCTGGACAGTACCGGCATATGCCCCAGCAGGCATGACGAGTAGAAGGCTATTGAGCGTGCTGAATCCGAATCCGTTGATAATTATTGGGACAAATGTAGAAATTGGGCCGTTAGCGATCATGGCCAGAAAAGCAATGGAAAACATCAGCCAGAACTTGACGTCTAAAAACAGTTCCCACACCTGGTCACTCTTGAAGTGCGTGTTTCGAACTCCAGAGTTGTTGGTCCGAAGTCTGGCAATCAATATATACCGCTGTCTTTGATCAAAACCTTGGGCTCGGATAGGGTCTGGTGGCAATACAAAGTATAGAAGAATGCCCCAGGCTATTGTCAAGGCTCCAGAGAAGTAGTACATGTACCTCCAAGAGGACACGCCGCCGTTGATCTGACCGAGCCCATAGTTGATGAGTGGGGAGAAGACAGAGACATAGCCTGTACAGCTGTACCAAATCCTATGGATGAAAGACAGGGTCAGCCATCAAGCTTCAACGGAAATTCTGCCTCAGATTGTGCAGGCTTACCCCATTCTCATGGCTTGTTCGTTCTTCTTGTACCAACTCCCGACGATGAGCATGAACATAGGACTGATCGGTGCTTCAAGAAACCCCAGAAAAAAGCGTTGCGCAAATAGACCTTGGTAATTTGTGCACTGCGTGGTCAGAAGCAGGCACAACCCCCAGAGTGTGACGATGATGGACGCAACACGTTCCACGGGATACTTCTGCGCGAGGACCATGGCTGGGTATGCTCCAACGATGAAGCCGAGGTAGAATATGGAGGCAGAGAAGGAGTATCGATCGCCAGTCGTCAAATCTAGGTCGGTCCGAAGTCCGAATAAAGCCTTGAGCCCGGATTTTAGTAGCACTCACTGAATTGTCGTGAAGCAGGCTTACAGCTTGGGACAACATCGCCTTGTCATAGTATTGCAACCCGTAAGTCATGCACAAGACGGGCATGAGCATCCAATCTATCTTCCTTCGCAATTTGTCCTCTTCGGCGGCAGTCCATGTGTTTTCGCCGTCGTAATTGGCGAGCACCTTGAGGGCTTCATCGTGGTGGATGGTATCGACAGTTGCACTTGGCTTTGGGTTGACCGGAGCGACACCGTCAGCCTGTTCCAGGTGCTCGGTCTCGCCGATGGTCTTTCCAGGTGTTGACATTTTGCAACGACCATGCAGAGAACGAGAGGAAAAATCGTACGATAATTTCGATCAAGGTGGATTATGGGCGTTCCTTTCCCCATGTATTGACTGTTACCCCGTGGGGTTTGCATGCATGCTCCCAGGGTCTACTGCAGCGTTGTGCTCGGCAATACCCAGTACCCTGGGCTGTGATGAAGCTGGCAAACCAAATGCGGGTACCGGTAGTCCCATTAAAGGTAGCCGTCGCAAGCCTTGGGTGCCCATTTAGGTTTAGCGAGACGCATAACCATCAGGAGGAAAGCGCCGAGCTGTCATGGCCAGACAAGTGTGGGGTTTCAGGAGACAAGTGCACAAATCTGCCCGCCGTTATCGCTGAACCCCGAATGCTCCGTGAGTAGATACTGCTCAAGTGCTGGCTGTGTAAAGCATCCCAATACCAGTAACTTGGAGACAATGGCGCCAACTTCCTTGGTCGAGCTTCCCCCTGGGACGGAGACAGTCACAGTCAAAATGATCAACCCTGTGAACTTTGGGCCTGCCATTCTGAAGCGGTTTATGGCGCCCGATGTTCCAGGGTTGGAAACTTTTGCGAGCAGCCCCTCTCTCTGTTTCCTTCTGGAGCACCCTTCCGGCAGACGCCTGGTATGGGATCTGGGTATCCGAAAAGATTATGATCATTACGCGCCCTCGATCAAGAATTATTTGCCGACAACGAAGTATACTATAGAGGTGACCAAGAACGTGGCGGAAATCCTGCAAGAGCACGAGGTTGAACCCAACAGCATTGAGGCTGTCATATGGAGGTTAGACTTTGATATTCGGTTGACAAGCCAGGTGTGCCTCTTATATTAGTTGACACTCTGTACAGCCATTATCACTGGGACCATATCGGCGACCCATCGACTTTTCCCCGGTCCACAAAACTCGTAGTCGGTCCTGGATTCAAGCAGGCAATGCTGCCAGGGGCGCCAGCAAACCCTCAGTCTCCTATTCTTGAAAGTGACTATGAGTAAGTTCCAATTTGAGCTGCCAAGGACTTAAAGCAACCAAATTTTGACTTACACCACATTACCAAGAGGGCGCGAGCTCCACGAAATATCATTCCAGGGCAATTCATCGCTTACTATAGGTCACTTTCCAGCCTTCGACTATTTCGGTGATGGTTCCTTTTATCTCCTGGACAGTCCGGGGCATGCAATTGGCCATCTCTGTGGGCTGGCGCGTACCACAATCAGCCCAGATACTTTCATTCTACTGGGTGGTGACATATGCCACTATGCTGGAATTTTACGACCGTCCAAGTATCTACCGGTGCCAGAATGCATCTCGCCACATCCCTGCAGACCCAAGGAAAGTGGTGCAGTGCTCTGCCCGGGCAGCGCTTGGGAAGAGCTACAGAATTCGAGAGGAAGGCAATCAGACGACACCCTCTTCGACATGACATTTGGAATGGATATTCCACTTGCATCTCAGACGGTCCGTTCACTACAGCAATTCGATTGTCATGAGAACATCTTTGTAATCATTGCGCATGATTCCACAGTCAGGGATGGCGGGCCACATTTCCCAGGGAGTTTGAATGACTGGAAGGCAAGAGGACTTGGAGAGGGGCTGAAGTGGTCTTTCTTACGGGATTTGAATGTATATTGGAAATCCAAGGGCCTCGCGTAGAAGCTCAAATAGCATGGAGTCATTTTTATTCTTTTCGTCTTCGGGGCCTGACGGCAAATTGACAACGGTAGTATGAAGAGAAAGATGATCTATCCAACTACATAGCATACATGTAGACACGTCTCACTTTACAGGCCAAGACTCTTCGACAAAACCGGGATTAAAACGGGAAGTGAATGCACGTCGATCTCGAGCAGAGGCAACCCAGAGATCGGCTAGACGCTTGGGGATATGCCGGACATGCCGGCAGAGCATAGTCCTCGGGCAACTCGGCGCCATACCGGGCAGGGAGGCTTTCGGAGTGGGGATATAGTACCCGGGCCGCTGCCCGACTGCGACATCAGCCATACGTCCAAAACGCCGTCTAATCTCAGATGCACTTCATCACTATGGGATCAGCCGAAGACTTCTCTGAGCACAATGGCCAGCATGGTCTATCAGATTTCATGTCACTCAATCAGGGCCTTGACTACGATGTTCTCATCGTTGGCGCTGGTCTCAGCGGCCTCTACTCTCTTATCCGGATGCGAGAACTCGGCGTAAGGGCTAGAGTTCTCGAAGCAGGCTCGGCAGAGGGGGGCACTTGGTACTGGTATGTTCTCGGGAGGAGCAACAATTCAGAGCAACATGTTTTGCGTCTGACGCTGACACAATTGGTGCAGGAATCGTTATCCCGGTGCACGTTTTGACTCGGAGAGTTACTCGTATATCTTCTCATTCTCCCAGGAGGTTCTTGATGAGTGGGACTGGACGGAGCACTTCTCGCCCCAGCCGGAAACGCTACGATATATACAGTATTTGACGAAGAAGTTCAACCTCAAGGACGACCTGCAGTTCAATACCAGAATCAAAGCAGCCCATTTCCAGCAGAACACCAACTCATGGATGTTGACCGATTCAGAAGGAAAGTCTTATTCTTCCAGGTACCTCGTGACGGCTATGGGGATTCTCAATGAGCCCACATTACCCAACATCCCTGGTGTACATGACTACAAAGGAGAGGCTTGGCACACCGCAAGATGGCCGAGTGACAACAGCCTGGAGGGCAAGCGTGTCGGAATCATTGGCACGGGCGCAACAGCAATACAGACCATACAAGCAATTCACAAGTCCGTGAGTAGCTTGACGGTGTTCCAAAGGACACCCAATTGGACAGCGCCTCTGCGTAACACTAAGATCACCCCCGAGGAAATGAAAGAAATCCGGAATCGATACCCTGAGATCTTTAAGCGGTGTCTAGATTCGTACTCTTGCTTTATACATGTTGGTGACACCAGGAGCGTCTTTGACATGACGGAGGATGAGCGAGCAAAGCATTGGGAAGACCTGTACCAACTCCCGGGCTTTGCCAAAGTACTGGGAGTATCAGGAAATATCTACACAGACAGAGAGGCGAATCGACTTTACAGCGATTTCCAGGCCGACAAGATACGCCAGCGACTCAAGGACCCCAAACTCGCCGAAAAGCTCATCCCCAAGAATCATGGCTTTGGAACTCGTCGTGTCCCGCTTGAAAGTGGCTACTACGAAGCATTCAATGAGCCGCACGTCAAGCTTGTCGACATCACAGAGAATCCAATTGAGACGATCACTAAAACAGGGATCAAGACGAGGGACGCGGAATTCGAATTTGACGCGATCATATATGCAACGGGGTTCGACGCTGTCACAGGGTCTTTCCGTGCATGTGACTTTCGCGGCATTGATGGCCTCCCACTGACTGATGTCTGGGCTGAAGGCATCAATACCTTTCTCGGACTGACAGTCAAAGGCTTTCCTAACATGTTCATGGTCATGGGACCGCATCAAATGTTCGGGAATATCCCACGGAGCATCGAGTACGCGGTCGGCTGGATTGCTGACTTCATCCGCTACGCGCGGGACCATGACATCACGTATGCCGAAGCGACAGACGAGGGCATGCGTGCGTGGACGGAACACGTGTGGAAGTGTGGCGAGGGCCTTCTGGCGAATGAGGTCGACTCCTGGATGACTGGTGTGAACAAGAACCTAGCACACAAACAGAAACGCTCAATGACTCGATATAATGGGCCGGCACCAGGATACAGGGCAAGATGTGACGCGGTAAAGGCTAGGAATTATTCCGACTTTGTACTTCGTTGAATTTCTATCTCGTCTTGGCATATTTGAACGTACCTTGGCCGATGGGCTCTCCCAGACAGCAAAGAAATCTTGTATATTTCGGATGGGTTTCACCCGCTGTCAATCTTCTTTGATTATCAAATCTGTACCTCCCTGGGGCTTCTGCAATGCCCATAATATTCCATTCTCCATGACCTTATCCCATCGTGTCGACTCGCTTAACTTTTCACCAAATCGACGGAATCCATGAGGCAGACCCTTAAAAACGTGCACATCTGTGGGGACTCTTTTCCATCGTTACATGTGCACTTAGTCAGCCCTATAATGAATGCTACGGGCAGCGGCAACCCGTGGACGGCTATACTCACCCAGCGTTCATGAGTGTTTCAGCATATAACAGCCCTTCATCTCTCAATGGGTCCAATCCTGCAATACCAAAAGTCGTAGGAGGGAGCCCCTTAACCTGTTCAACGGATGCGTTCCCTGGATTTAGCATCAGGTCGTCGATTTCCAGATGTTGAACCTTCAAAAGGTCTAGAAACATTCTGATGGTGCTCCTCGGAAGTATTGGTGCATTTTCGTTCTCTAAGTATGATGAGATGGAGTCGTCCTTCATTCGCGCGAGATGCCTCTCGTACAGGTCCATGTGAACCAGACAAGGGATCATCAAGACTTGACCTGCTATTCCTGGCAAATTGGTGGCTGCAAGTCCCAGGCTTTTTCTCAATACGAGCGACGCGCTGAGCTGGCCACCAGCGGATATACCACCAACCACTATTCGCTGACTGTCCCCTCCCAGCGCATCGATATGGGCATGTAACCAAATGAATGCGTCCTCTGCATCGTTCCAAGCAGTGGGGTACGTGAACTCCGGTGTGTGTCGGTAATTAACATTCAACACGACCACGCCGGTGTTGCTGGCAATGCGAGCGCAAATTGCGTCCTCGGAATTGAGCGTGCCGAACAGGAATCCTCCGCCATGCAAATGCATATACACTGGCGAGGGCTGCTCGCTGTGATGGACTGACCGGTAGCTTCTCGCCTCGACCGCGTTTCCATCGCGTGTTAGGATGCTGTAGTCGTGCATTTCCACTTTGCTTACGAGCGTTTCCATTGCCCGGGATGCCTGAGCTTCTCTTTGTTCGTTCGTGACATCCCTTCGTTCCAGGATAGACTGGTACCCTGATAGTGGTGGTCGAACTGGTAATGTCGCTTCGACAACCAGCCACTCGTTGGAGGGTCCTCCATATCGTGAAAAGTCGCACATTCTGTGTTTGACGTGGGTCTCTCCGTGCCTTGAGTGAACAGTATTCTATTCTGTGATGTTTCAGCGCTCGGGATGATGTTATCATCACTCACTCATTTATCTCGCTCCAAAAAAGCAAGCTAGATATCAACTAGGCATAGTGCGGCCATCTCGTAGTAGACTAGGTACAAGAAGTTGTAGCAGTGTCAGCGACAGGATTTTCGGCTTTGCCGAAAGGAGTTATCCGGCGTTATTGGGCTGTACCGTGTGGTAACGGAAAACACCACGCTGCATCAATGTGTACTATTATTACAAGAACTGCACGTGTTGAGACCTTTTGTCTCTTTCAACTAGAGAAACTCAAGGACTACTACTTTAAGACCAGAATTCATACAAAGTCTATTTCCTCGGGGACAGCAATTAAAGACGCCATAGGCGAACTAGTCTCATTCAGCATGTCCGATATTCCATGCGAGCCTCCGTCGAGGTCGTTCAAGGGTCAAGTTGCAATTGTCACAGGTGCTGGTTGTTCAGGTGATGGTATTGGAAATGGCCGCGCAATATCCATCATGTTGGCTGACGAGGGGTGCGATGTGGTGTGCGTTGATCGGGAGCTGGCATGGGCCACCAGAACGTGCGATATGGTTAGGACGAAACCCGGTCGAGGAAGCGCTATCGCCGTTCGAGGGGATGTCACATCTGCAGAGGACTGCAAGTCTGCCGTCCAGCTTGCGCTTGACAGGTTCGGACGCTTGGACATTCTTATAAACAACGTTGGCGTGGCAGGCGCCCCCGGAACTGCTGTGGATGTGGACATGGAACAGTGGGCCAGGAGCTTGGAGATCAATGTCTCAAGCATGGTGATGATGTCAAAATGCGCTATTCCAGCCATGAAGAAAAACCAAAAACCGGAAAATAATGGTTGCATCATCAATATGGGCAGTGTGGCAGGGCTCAAAGGCGGCACACCGCATTTGCTCTACCCAACCAGCAAGGGGGCAGTCGTGAACATGACTAGAGCCATGGCGGCGCATCACGCCAAAGACGGAATACGGGTGAATTGCGTCTGTCCAGGTGTAAGTACATGGCATCCAATCCAACAGGCCCAACAACTTGAACAATGAAAAATTAACGGCTTGAGACCATTTAGATGCTTTATACCCCTATGATGTACTCTGCTGGGATGACTGAGGAGGCAAGGGCTGCCAGGAAAGCCAGGAGTCTATTGGGCACTGAAGGCAACGGGTGGGATTGTGCTGCTGCCGTTGTATTTCTCTCCAGCAATCATGCTAGATGGATAACTGGCGTCGTTTTGCCAGTAGATGACGGGACTACTGCAGCTGTCGGGATCGGAATGCCGAAAAATGCAAGTGTCAACGCGTAGGGGCTTGCAGTAGTGGACTGGTTTTCTATAAACACAATGACCAAGAGATCACAGGCTGTTTATTCCATGGTATTGTGCCCTCTGCATTGAGACCGGTGGCTAATAAGGGATTTTGTTACTCTTGAATTGGATATTCACTTCTCTCAAGCCTCTTGGAACTCCCAGGGGGTCGCGAAAAGTTCCCAAGTATGCACTTGCTATCCCATATGGACTTCCCAAACATGATACGAGTAAACGTTTTTAAGACTGTGGACTACCTTATGGATGGCATATTAAATTCAGCCTCCTAAGTCTAACTAGGTGGTACAAACTTTCGTGTTCACTTTGTTCCTTTATCCTCGGTGATGATTGTGTGGTGATCCTTGAACCTCTCTTGTGAGCAAAGGCGAAATGATGCCGATCTTTCTGGCACGTACACGCTTCCAAAGAATTTATTCCCTTGCCAAATCATGTCACAGTCATGAGACTTTAGACGTCACATCACAGACCGCAAGCTAGATTCGTTTCATTACAACCTTCCTCTGCTTGAAATCTTCTCGCGATCCCGCAAAAGTCGCCTCAGAATCTTTCCGGATGGAGACTTTGGTATGCTATCCACAAATTCGATTCCGCCTTTCAGCCACTTATAGTGTGCTACTCTGTTTTCGACGTACTTGTGGAGCTCCTCCGAAAGAACATTCCCAGATCGTACGACGAGAGCTTTGGGAACTTCTCCGGCACGTCCATCTGCAACCGGTATGACGGCGCAGTCTGCAACACTTTTATGACCAAGAAGGCAGGCCTCTAGCTCCGCGGGCGCGACTTGATGGCCCTATGTAGGTATTCCAATCAGTGACAGTTATTTATGCAGCTCGTACCGGAATGCTGGTTACCTTGACTTTTATCAGTTCCTTGAGACGGTCAACGATCCACAGATGCTCTTTACCACTCGGCGCCTTGCGGAATAGGCCTACGTCTCCTGTTTTGATGAAACGACCTTCCGGTAGTTCTATGAAGGTTTGTCGATTTGCGGCATCATTGTTGAGATATCCCAAAACCACACTAGGAGATTTGACGAGAACCTCGCCCGGTTTGTCGTAGTCACTTATTTTAGCTCCAGAATCATCAATCAACAATACTTCAAACCCAGGCAGAAGCCATCCAGAGCTACCTAGTACAATATCTCGTGGAGTACTGGAGGTAACAACTACACATGTCTCAGTCATGCCATATCCAAGTGTTACCTTCCACGATGGATAATGGGACAAGAGAGCCGTTGTTATCTGAGGGGCTAAAGGCGCTGCTCCGACCCAGACGCGTCTGACCGTTGTCAGGTCGAGTCGGCGCATGGTTTGGAGGTTATTGATCATGGAAATGATGATAGGAGGTACCAAGTAGAGGGTGTTAACCTTGTACTTGGCTATTGCCGCAAAATAGGTCTCCAGTTCGAATTTTGGCAAGACAATGACTGAATCACCCCGGTAAGTCGATACGTGGCAGATGATGATTAAACTGTAGATATGGGACTGCGGCAATAGGCCAAGTCCAATATCACGGTGCTTAGGAGCAAGATTGTCGCGGTCGACCTGGTCAAATAGAGACAGCTGAATGATATTGGCGATGACATTTTTGTGGGAGATCATGACCGCTTTCTGTGTTTGCAATTACTAATAATTCTCAGTCAAAGGTTTGTCGTTAGTTTCTCACTCACTGGTAGGCCCGATGTTCCGCTGGAGTAGCAAAGGAACGCTGTTTGCTTAGCCCCTTGCCCTGGCTGCCACGCTACACGCTCAAGTTCAGGCAAGCTTTCGCCCTGTCGGATCAGCTGGCCCAAATTCCTGAAGCCGGAAAACTTCTCTGAGTCGGAATCACCAGGCATCTCGCACAGGTAGATTCGATCTTGCGCTATGCCGGCTACTTTGGCCGCTTTCAACGCTACAGGCAAAAGGTCCTGCACGGTGAAAAGGGCTCGACATTGAGATGTCATGAGATGATGTATCAGCTCGTCTACGCTGTAAGTGGCGTTGGCTGGCGACGAAATTCCGTTGAGACGGTGTACTGCCCATGATATGCTCATCACATCAATCTGTAGGCCGCCTTGTCAGTCCTTCAACGCGCTGCTATGGTTGAGAAGCCTCAATTCGTTCCCCTACAGGTAGAATCCACTGTACCTACAGTGTTCAAAGCAAAGATTCCAACGACTTTGTCAAACTCCGAACCCTCATTCACCCGCCAATGAAGCTCTTCAGCCAAAGCGCGCGACAGGAGCTCGACGCGTTCCTTTTGTTCATGTGCTGGAAGCTTTTTGCCACTCAACCCACAAATGTATGCATCCAAGGACTCAGAGTAAGGGCATCTTCCATAGCACTCATCGAACATGAAATCGCAAATCGGTATGTTGTCCGGAATGCTTGGCATTTCCGGAAGACAATTATTTGGTAAGAAGGTCATGGCGTGAACTGCGTAGCGATTAACGAGAGCCTCGGAGTGAAGTTTTTGCGGGATTAAAGCCTGCTTTTGTCCAAGGACGAATATCTAGAGTTAACTTGAGGTTGCTTCGATCCGTTCAACAGGTAGTATACTGTGTGAAATAACCGGTGGAGCCGGCTGACAGGAGTGCTTGCTGGTAGTCCCAATTAGGAAAGCCGGTCGCTAAGTCCCTAATATGGGGGTACGTTGAGAGTTAACAGGACTACTATATCAGAGCCATTAAGGATGAGGTCGTCCCGATCAAACGACTGGGATTCTGAGAGCACCTAGCCCTAAAACTTTAGATATATGAGTTCCGTTGCACGTTTGATTCAACCCTGTCTTTAAGAGAACGGATATTCGCATACCCATTTTCGGATACCACGTACCTTTTACTTACTAAGCAAGCTTTTAGCCAATCAAATCACAGAATTCCCCAGAATTTCAAAGTCACAACAACTTCAACGAATAAGTCTTCTCATACTTAGAGGAACACAAAGGAGGCGGGTTGGTCCTCTGGGAACTCGGGTCGTGCCTACCGGCCCTACTCACGGCCCTCCGCTGCTTCGCGCTCCGGGGCTCGCCCCCTTCGCCCCAGCCGGCCCTTTCGTGGAAGAAGTCTTGTGTAAAGGATACTTCTTAGTCAGCAGAGGGTATGTGGTATCCGAAAATGGGTACGCGAATATCCGTTCTCGTCTTTAATGCTTAGCCGCATTGGGGTCAGCCCAACGTCAACCCGTGGACGTTTTTTTCTTGACCTCTGCATTTATGCGTTGAATCCTGACATGAAATCCAAGGTATCTACTGTCTGGCCGGTCTACGAGGGAAAAGGAAACTCGGGACAACCCCGTGTGGAGATATCTATTGGTGTCTGTTGTCGGATCTCAGAAATATGGCTGCAGACTTCTAGCACAAACAAAGGCGGAGAGCATGTGGACCGCGGATTTTAGAATGGCTGGTACAAGAAATGTAACACTCGACTATCGTATCGCCACATGAACCGTCTGTATTTGACAACAATGATGAGACGGTTGAAGTGCCCTTCGAAGTTTGGACGACTTCACACATCATATATTCCTCCCTATATCAAAACAGATCAACTCAATCTTGAAGAATTTGCATGCGAAGAGAAGTTTTGGCTCGAGCCGTGTGTCTGCGCCCAGACAGCGGCGTGGTAATCTGCCTCTGAGGCATCAACCACGGAGTCCAAAGTCGCGAGAGTCGGCCCCACCTCCGTACGGTTGTTCTTGCGGATGAATGTTCGTATACCAGTGAATACTGGAGACGGCAGCTTGGGCATCTTGAGCAGCGAGCCACTGTCCGTTTCAGTCGAGGAAGTCTGTTTCTCGTCAGGCTGTGCTCGGGCTAGCATCTGGAAACGCCTTAAGGCCCTGCGGAATGCGCTGCCAGCAGGGCTTTCTGGCGTGTTCTTGGCGTCGGTGGTCTGTCTGACGAAGAGCGTGCGGAATGCGGTGATGGACGCCATCATGATGGCTACAGCGGCTTCTATGTGCTGCCAAAAGAACGCCCAAGTGTCATCCTCAACGCCTCTAAAACGAAACCCGGCGATTCTAATGATAGCGCAAATCGCCATGAAGATAGACAGGCCAAGGAATATGCACAGTCCGATCTTTGTGGACAATCTGAGGAAGGAATGTCTGAGGATGATGATTGGGATGGCGACGACTGCCAAATATTTTATGTCAGTTTCATAACAAATTGACGAGGAATACAGTTTGACATACTCATGAGATCCGAAAGTATATCTAGAACTGTGACAACAGCAGTGAGGGCGAGAGTCTTATTCGCATCCACGGTTGAGGCAAAGCATTGGACTGTATATAGGTTAGGCCTAGATTTTCGGGTGCAATGGCATGGTGGGTACTTACTGGCATCAGCCCCGAAATACGGGCAGATAATAAAAGGATCGACAATAACAAACATCCAGGACACTATGGAAAACCCCACGACAAACCAGAAATACCATTTCACTGGCCGCGATATGTGCCAAACAAGCGGGTGCATAAACACTAGGAAGCAAGCCTTGACAGAAAAGGTCGCCGTCCATAACATAGCCAGCAGTGGGTACACCTTCTTTTGGAGGTTGAGAAGTTCACCAAAATAGGCGAAGATCTCACCGAGTGCCTCTGGTGCGAGCAGAGCAGCTGCATGCATGTAGAGGAAATAAGTTATGTGATAAAGAATGCCTGTGCCGACGCATAGACAGGCAGTGGCCAAAATGAGGAATGCATCGTCCAGGCGTAGTTGTTTTTGGTATGTGAGTCGGATGGTCATGCGCGCTAGAAAACAGCAAAGTGCTAAGCCAGTCACAACTCCAACACCCACCTGCGGGAGGTTCAAATTTCAGCACGGCTCGGAATAGTGACACGACAGTAGATCAGCTTACTTGAAAATCGTACATGTGGATCCGACCACAAGACTCGATGACTTTGCGAGCATGCTCAGCATCCAAAAGAGTAAAAGAAGACATGATCACCAGATGTGTTCCTAGACGGTCAACCCCCGGGAAAATGTTGCGCAGTGCTTACGTTGTAATAGACTCGGAGGGCCATGGGGCCTTTATAGTCACCAGAGTAAGTAGATGCAAGAAACCAGTCCAGCCCCCAGTATTCACCTGCACCCTCATCGGTCCCAGATTCCGAGTTCGCCGTTGTAGGGCAAGTCTACAGTTCCAAAGGATTTACGCTAAGCTATCAAAATAGGTACCAACACACATGCAGCAAGAGAGCGATTGGCTTTTTCCGTAGCCGAGGGCGGCAACTGCACAAGTCCACCCCACTTGGTCCCCACCCTCTGTGAATCAACACTGCCAGCTGAATCGATGATACCTGGCAGTAGCCATAGCCTGCTCCTCTCGGGCCAGTAATTTTTTGGGCAGAGGGCAACCAACTGCACGCGTCCGCCCCACCCAGACAGTCGGAATGGGTCCATGTGCCTCTCACGTGTCATTGTACCCGTCGTGCAGGAAAATACCTAGGGTGGGTTGCATTTGGGCCCATCCACGATGAACCAACACTGCCACCCGAATCGATAATTCGCTGCAGCTGCCACAGGCTGATCTTTTTGGACCAATGAACATTCTCCCAGAAATATTGAATGCCTGGCGCCCCACGTGCTGACGGCTTACATGTCACATTGTGGGACGAATGGGGAATAGGCACAGCCGAAATTAGCAACCAACTAGACAAGCGTCATTGCACATCCACAGCGATTGCTGCAGAAACGTGCCACCTTTTGGTCCGCTCTAGTCTAAACCTCACGATGCCAAAAAGTTCACAAACTGGACACCCTCTTTCTTCTCAGAGAGCGTCCCGAGTTGATTGGAAGAAATTTCTATCAAGGGAAACGGTAAAATGTTCGATGGTCTCGATCTTCCCGCCTGGCGCGCAGCCGATTGGGGGAGCCTTGTCGCTACGCTCGTCGCAATCGTCCTCTGGCGCCGGTACGCTATCACGCGTGACAGCTATGCGGACCATAACGAGAGAAACACCGCCAATGGTGCCCCTCCAACATTCCCCTACGTCTTTCCACTCCTAGGAACTCTACCCATATCGTACTTGTGGAAGCCGCGAGATTTTGTCCTGAGCCGAGAGTGAGTACGCTACCCCAGGGCACTTAGACGCCGCAGTGCCATCTTCTGCAGGTGGTGGCGTGACTTGCAGATTGGACGCCGCTGACTTCCACTCCTTGAAGCAACTTCTTCCAATCCAAACACCCCGTTCGCGTCAAGATTCTAACACAGGAATTTTACGCTATACGCGGCGCAGAGAATATCAAGGCAATGTTCAAGGCCTCTTCGGACTGCTCGTCCATTCCTTTCGTCAAGTTTGCCCTTGGAAGCGCCTTTGGTGTCCCAGCCAAGGCGTTGCGCCTGTTCGATAAAGATGATTCTGGTGGCGGGCCTGTGCCGTACCCGGATAGTACCGTGGAAGCTCGCAACCGCATCGATTATCTAAACCACCAGACTGTCTCACAGTTCTTTGAGGGAAAGGGGCTGGTGCCTTTTTGGGAGAGGTTCGTCTTTAATATAACAAAGCAGCTGTCTGGGGTCTATGAAAGCCTTGATTCCAGCAAGTGGGAGGAGCGAGAGGATCTCTTGAGAACGATTGGGGACGAGACTACAGCGGGGATGGTGAATGCTTTGTGTGGTCCGCATCTGTTAAGGCTGAACCCAAACTTCCTTCAGGATTTCCGGGACTTTGACAGGAATTTGCAGACATACCTTCAAGGTATGTGCGAACCCTTAGTCCTAGCGGAGTTGGGCTAGGGGCTGACAGTGGCGCGTATGTGTTGCTAATCTCTGTCCCAGGCATTCCATGGTTCCTTGCCCCACGGGCCTACGCCGCTCGGAGGCGAGTAGTGGATGCCGTGCGGGTCTGGCAGGAGTATGCCAGAGAGCATTTTAACGATTCTGCTATCGATGACAACGGAGATGATCCATTCTGGGGTAGTAGCTTCTTCCGAATGAGGCAGAAAACGTTTCTCGAAATGGACGGTTTTGATCACGATGCCATAAGCTCAGCGGATTTTGGCGCGATATGGGCGTAAGAGCCCTGGAGACAGTGTCCCTACCTTGAAAGCAAGACTTGACTAAGTTTTCGACATAGATCACGGAACTCGACCGCCGCAACGTCCTGGGCAGTCTATGATATCTACCGAGATCCCGAACTCCTCGAGAATCTTAGAGCTGAGGTTGATACCTGTGCAGTCCAGAGCGACAACGGCCTCGGCTTCGATATCGATCAATTACTCCGCCTGCCAACGCTTCAAGCCGTCTATGCTGAGACTTTACGTCTCAGGATGCATTTCTATCTTATCAGAATGCCTGATCGGGTCGACATGAATATCCAGGGTTCTATTATCCCGAGGCAACACGTTGTCGTGGCGCCGACAACGGTTGCGCATATGGATCCTGAGACATGGAGTACCGGTTTGAATGGTGAACACCCGTTGGATCAGTTCTGGGTCGGACGGTTTCTAAATTACCCATCCGATCCTAATTCTGGATCCATGCCAGAGTTCTCGTCGAAAAACGTCGGAGGATCATGGATTCCGTTCGGGGGCGGCCCCCGACAGTGTCCCGGGCGTCATTTTGCAAAACGGCAGATGTTGCTGACCATCGCCATGGTGGTGAGCCTCTTCGACTGTGAAGTGCTGGATGAAAGCGTTCGGGAGGACTTTACGCTCTGGGGATTCGGGAGTGGCGTGTCCAATCCAGTGGGCAAAGTTCCCTTTAGGATTCGACGCAGAAGAGCCTAAGCCACATGCAAGACATGAAAATATCGGTTTCTGCGGCGTTGTAAATACATATCTGCCATAGTAAACGAGGAGAGAGGCCTCGATACTTAATACCTTAATCTGTTCCATTTGAGTCCAAAGTTTTCGGGACAGCATCACTCAGCTGAATAGACTATTTTCGACCCGGTCAAGACGTACCCTGGTGTAAAAGCTTGCGTTTTGTGTCTTCTTATCACTAGTAAATACGAAGTCTGAGAAAGCTATGGATCAGCATTGAGCAAGCCGATGCCAGCATTGCGCCAGATCCTGTTCTTTAACAGAGTGTTAGACTCCAAGATATTGTGCAGGATTCTAAGGAGCCCAGGAAAGATTGTGGGCATAATTTCTCCATGTTCACCTACTCGTCAACAGGCTCACCAGGCCAACCACCTCCAGGGACATGCCCGTATTAATACACACCGACGAGACTCGTAACTTTTTTGAGCGTGAACGACTTTCTTCCAAAATGTTGAACTTTTACTTAGTGTGTTGCTTCATTTTAAAGGATAAGTATATTTGTCCGACCGTTGACGCAGGAAAGGCCGTGGGTGCTTGGATAGTTACGGGCTATAGGTGGCTGGCTATATTGATGTTCAGACGACATCAAAGCGCCAATGGACTAGAGGGGTAAGCCATGCTTGATGTCTCCCTCTCGGGAGCGCACGTTGACCCAGCATTGTCTTCAGAGGGCTTATGCAATTTAAACTAACTTTTATTAGCCTAGTGTCTTAGTAAGATTGAGTTGTACTGATGTAACTGGTAGATAAATCCTCGAAGCTTAATAAGTACACACCTTCTACCATTGCTGACGTCAAAAAACCACGGTCCTTTCCTTTCCATCATGGAAATACGGGCAAATCATGCGTTTACAGTCAGTCTTGTGGGCGACATGGAACTTCGCCTCGCAAACCAGCGCGAGCTCCTGCTCCCCTGAAGGCTTTGGCTCGCTCCCAGCAGGCGTATCAATTTTGAATACTACAGCGTTTCCCGTGTCTTCCGCATCAAACGTCTATGGACAATCAGCCGCAGATGACCCGGGTTACAACCCGCCCTTCGCCTGGAACTTTCCTGCACTCTGTGCCGTAATCGCCAACGTGGTCGAGGGAAACTCGTCCTACAACCTCGGCCTGTTCCTGCCGAGCCAATGGGCTGGGAAGTTCCTGGTGGTGGGCGGCTACTCGTTCGCCGGAGGCATCAACTGGCACGACATGAGCCCGGGTCCCTGGTACGGCATGGCCACAGTCACGACCGACACGGGCCATCTCTCCGCGGCTGCAGATCAGTCCTGGACTGCTGATCCGGGCCTGCGGGAGGACTGGGGCTCAGTCGCCATGCACGGCGCCGTGACTTATGGCAAGATCCTCACCGAGGCATTCTACAGCTCCAATATCACCGGTTCTTACTACAGCGGCTGCTCGACGGGCGGGAGGCAGGGGCTCAAGGAGATTCAGGAGCACCCCGACAGTTTCGACGGGCTCATGATAGGCGTCCCAGCGTGGAACACCAAGAACTACATGCCCTGGCTGACGCGGATCGGCGTCTGGAACCATGCCAGCAACGCGACCAGGCTGAACGACTCCGACTTTGGCACCCTGGCAGCCTTCGTACAGGCCCAGTGCGATGCCCAAGACGGCCTCGAAGACGGCATCGTCAGCTCACCTGAGACGTGCCGCATCAGCTGGGCCGATATCGAGTGCGGGTCATCGAGCAACCCGAGTCCATGTCTCAGCAGCGGGCAAGTCGAGATCGCGCAGCTCGTCTATGGCGACTACTACATCGACGGGGGCGCTGACTTTGTGCACAATGGCTTCGAGGTCAGCTCCGAGGAGCAGTGGCCGCCTTTTTTCACGGCATCGAGCACGACCGGCTTCGATGGGGACTACGAGCGGTACTTCCTGAACTATGGACCGGACTGGCAGACCACGAGCTACAACTCGTCGACTGTGCTGGACTCGCGCGCCCGGGAGAATAATGTTGCGACTGCGGATAGGTTTGAGTTGAGGCCCAACAGCAAGGGCTTGTACCCCAAGATTTTCATGTATCACGGCATGGCGGATGGCGTTGTCCCCTTCAAATCCTCCGAGCTGTATTACAACCGCACTCAGAGCGCCATGCCTGGGGTGGACATTGCGGGTTTCTTTCGCTTCTTCGCCGTTCCTGGAATGCAGCATTGCGTAAGTGTCATCCTATCCAAGCCGTCCTCAAGATGCCGACATTGACAGCAGCGTTATCAGTGGGACACCCCATCGCCTCTCGCCTTCGCGCCGAGCAAGACGACCGTCGACGCGCCTTGGATGTTTGGCGGGGGAGGACAGGCAGGGTACCTCCAGAACTTCAAGTTTGGCAACGGCTGGTCAGTGCCTGGTTTTGAGAACAATTCTAGATACGACGCATTTGCTGCTCTGATGGACTGGGCCGAGAAAGACGTCGCGGTCGACAGCGTCGTGGCCACAATGTGGAAACGAGGCAATGGGACGGACTACACTCCCTCCGGAGAGGTTCTTCGGCAGAGGCCGATCTGTGCGTGGCCGAAGGAGGCCGTCTTTATCGGTGGATCTGCAGACCCTGATTTGGAAAGTAGTTGGAATTGTGGTTGAACATGGGAGCAAGAGCAAAGAAAATTCCTTGCAAGTTAAATCATTTGAAATGGGACTTCGACGCTAATTGATATACCTCAGAGGCTGTGAATATTAAGTTTAATATTATACTCTAGCGAGCCTAGCTCAGTTCGATCCTACACATTTGCGTCGGTTGTAATACGGCACCCCTCCCCGGGCATCTATTAAGCCGATAGGTAGATGTCATTAATTCTTCTCCGCACTTGACCACACACGCGCGAGACAAGAACAGGGTTGACAGCTCTTCCAGCAGGATCCAGTTGATGACTTATTAGCGTGCCTAGGTACCTCGTCACTTCAGTATAACCTAGGTGACATTCTCCCGTCAGCGCTACCCGCAAACACGATGTTACGTTCATCTGAACCTGTGCCGATCTATCCGGGCTCTGCAGTTGGGAGCATTCCCCGTCATATACAAACTGGGTCTTGGCACCTGGGATTACTGTCACTGACTTATACTCTCTCTGTTTCGATTTCGTCTCCCAAATCCCCACTTAGCGAAAGCATTGCAGCAAAACACCTGGGTAGCTGCCGTTCTCCTTACATACTTACCTAGGTAAATAGGTCCTTCAGTATATAGCTTTCTACGTCACCAACATGGCTTCGGACGATGAGAAGCGGTCATCGCCCCTGGCTAACTCGCCAGAGAAGTCAAATGGGTTGGCGAGTCCCCCTGGCTCTGGCTACATCAGACCGCAAGCGCGCAAGCTGCACGACCCGGATGTCACCTTCGAGGAATACCACTACTACGCGCTGCGGACCCGTGAAGAGGAGCGTACCACCCCCAAGCCCAAGACCTCGATATGGCGCGAGATTATCCTGCGTAAGAAGCCCGAGGCGCACAACGACCCCAGCGACGCCGCTGTAGGTGATATCACATCCAACAACGTCAACTTTGCCAACCGTGCCAACCGCGCCGAGATCACCGATGAGGAGTGGTCCAACGCTTCGCGGGCGTTCCGGACGGCGTCTGCAGGCGCGTGCTTCTACCTCATCACGACGGACATCTTGGGGCCCTACGGCGTCGGGTTCGCGATGGGCACACTTGGGTGGATGCCAGGCATCATCCTATACAGCGTCTTCGGGTTCATGGCGGGTTACAGCGGGTACCTGATCTGGCACACGTTCCTGGGGCTGGACTCGCACCAGTTTCCGCTGCGCAATTATGGTGACCTCGGGTTTCGGCTGTTTGGGACCTGGGCCCGACACGTCCTCAACGTCCTGCAGGCGCTGGCACTGCTCCTTATCCTCGGCCAGGTGACGATCCAGAATGGCCAGGCGCTGTCTCAAGTTTCAAAGTTTCGCATTTGCTACGCCGTGTGTCCGATTATCTTCATCTTGGCTGGCTTTGCCCTTGGCCAGGTCCGCACTCTGCGGCGGTTCGGGCTGATCGCCAACCTGGCGATTTGGCTAAACTTGCTTGTCATCTTCATCACTATGGGTATCATGGCACATAGCCCGCCCAACTATGCCATCTCTGTGCTGGGATCGGCTGGTGCGCTTGTTGATCCTGACTCCATTACACCGGATAGTAATGGGAACTACCCACCGGTCAAGCACTATAGCTACTTGCCAGATGCTGGCAGCCTGGTGGGATCTCTGAATGGTCTCATGTCGGGTGTCTTGGCCTACGGTGGAGCTCAGCTGTTTGTCGAGTTCATGGCCGAGATGCGAAGGCCTCGTGACTTTTTGAAGGCCATGTGGGGGGCTCAATTCTTTATCTACAGCGTTTACAGTAAGTCTAAGCTTTCCCGCCAAGAGACTGCCAAGAGATCGCCAAGAGACAAGCCCACTTCTGCTAAACTAATACTCGAGACTAACATTCATTTTCCCAGTGATCTACGGCTGCTACGTCTACTACTGGCAGGGGCAGTACTCTTACCAGATCTCCTACCAAGGCGTATCCCTCTACGGTCTGCAGACCGCTGGAAACATGATCGCGTTTGTCAGCGGCCTCATCGCTGCCGCACTTTACGGCAATATCGGAATCAAGGTTCTTTACAATAACGTCCTGATGGATCTTTTCTCGGCACCACCCCTGACCACCAAGTCGGGAAAGATCGTCTACGCCATCATTGTGCCCATCTGGTGGTCCATCGCTTTCATCATCGCGGCCGCCATCCCGGACTACTTCGGTTTCGTCTCCGTCATCGCGTCAGCTACCCTGCTGGAGTTCACCTACTGCTTCCCTCCCATGATTGCCCTGGCGTACGACATCCACTTGAACGCCATGACCGATGGAGAGGGTTTTGATCCCGTGACTGGCGTCGTGGTGCGCAAGGACCATGGCATCAAGCGCTGGGTGAGGGGCTTCTTCCGGGGTAGATGGTACCTGAATATCTTGCACGTGTTATATGCCATCGGGGCCTGGGCCACAGCTGGGCTCGGCCTCTACGCTGCGATTGAAGGTATGCCCCCATCGAAGATGTAGCCTACTCTATAATTGTCATGCTGACCTTTACCAGGCATGATTGAGGCATTCGAGAATCCACAAGTCAATTCTTTCACGTGCCAGTCGCCATTGAACCTGGATGCTTGAGCTCACGAACCATGGTAATTGGTATATGTGGTCCTCTCCGTGGAAGTGATGGCAAATGGCGTCCTGACAAAAGTAATTGGTCTTTCTCAGCCTGCAAACTGGCATTTCGAAGACCTCTAACCTCTGGACTGAGAAAGTACTGTTTGACGCCATCATCTTCTCAGGTTGGATTTTCAATTTAATATCTAGGTAGATCATAGAGAACACCACATGTGGCCCCTTTGAAATCACGATTTTCCCGGCGGGCTCGTGCTTCAGAGCAGGCAAAATCTATGCGCCATTTCGAAAAGACTCCAAAGTGTTGGACCTAATCTTGATTATTTCCCTACGGAGGCTCGAAACACTCTTCTAGAAGTGTCTTTGATGATCGAACCAAGGCTGGTTACCCATGGCTGGTCGGCCCAAGAACCTTTACCGCTGCTGTTTCCACCGACTGGCCAACTCCGGCGATTAACAGAGGGACTCCTGACTGTCTTGATTCAATGATGAGGATGAACTCCGCTACCAGCTTTGACTAGCTGTACCGGGAGTCCATGGCCGCAAGCGGTTCCACAATTGGTGCTTCTAGGATTGTCAAACCGCCTGCAACCGCCTGCAATCAGTCCCGCTTCCGAATAGGACGAGCATACAAAGATCAGATGCACTGTGTGCGGACTTCCCAACAATAGGTCAGCTATTCCCCGATTTGTGCGAAGAAAAGGATAGAATAAGTGAAGAATAAGCCCGAAGCCCATCCGCCATGCGTTGTACACCAAAAATCGACAACGGTGTTCGGCCCGTTGATAGTCCTCGTTCGTCATTCAGCCCAAGCCCGGCAGCTCGAAGCTCAACGGTGACAAAGATCACCTCTTTCAAAAGTTTCCCTGTTGACCTTGGTCAGTTTTCTCCGCTGAGCAAGTGATGCACGCTTGCCCCGGTCCAAATAGTAGATATGGATGATCTTGGGGTTGCTCAATAGCGTCACAACGGGATGCGAGCCAACATAGCCGGTTGAGCTGGTCAAGGCAAGAATGAGTTTGAGGTCTTCCGAGTTGCGCTCTCATTGTCCAGGGCTGGCTCGAAATGGAGGCCCTCGGTATGATGACACAACAGCGTTCAAGATCCTCACACAAGTGACTTATGCATCACCCTCGGGGTCAGCGTCCATCGTCGAGGAGGGCCCAGATGACTCGTAAGACGATCCGTAATGAGAAACTGGCCTCCTAATTTACACTTTTGTTCTTCAATACTGGTCGCGTGAGTGCACTGACGAAGATCAGTATTCACTTTGGTCCAGGTCCGTCGAGTTTATTGGCTGTACGCTGAAGTGGCACTGCGTGTCTCTTGTAAACAATAAGAAAGTCTTGCCAAGCTGGAACTCGGAACTTGACATGTCAGCATGGCAGTTAGTAAAGTCGCTTCTTTTAGGCACAGAGTCTTGCGTAATGAAAAATTGCCGAGCCCATGTCCGCACCAAGTGCTTAGGTTTTCCTCGCGGTGGCTTCTCAGCGGACTCATCATAGGCAGCAAGTCTTTCTCATTTGAGCAAACGCATCTCAAACCATTTGCAATTGATGACGTGAGGTAGTCGATCCAAAGCCAGCCGGCCCCCATGATCTGTCACGCGCACAAAGAGTGTTATGGCGGAGCTGATCTTACATCAGCTACAGAGTACTTTTCCAACAAGCCTCAACCTTTCTGCTGACAACATACGTGGCGCGTGATTGGCTACTGAATCCTTCTACCTAAGTTCTGATTGACCACTCAACTGGTGTGCATTTTCCCAATGCGGTGGTTTGAACAGTCCTTCCGACACATTTTGTAAGCTAGGTACCTGTCTCATCGCCAAGGGGTTGAACTAGTGTGGTGGTGTGTTGACACATCTTCGAACCGATCCGCTGCGTGCCTATATGGAAAGCTGAGAATACAACTGGGTCCTGCACTTTGGGGTGATTCAGCATACTGCCGCGCCACACTACAAGGCGCTGCCGGTCAGGAGGAGGCAGGATGTCTCATCTCATCGACGGTCGATGTCCCGAGACCACTTGCGGCCGCCAACATTTGCCTTGTTCAACGTTGAAATTCTTCTCTCTAAAAATCGTACAATAATTCCAAGTATATAAAGCCACAAATAGTGCCAGTCTTAGATCCCTCATATCATTCATCATCTACTATTCAGACACTTCATTGCATCTCTTTCTGAACATCCCGACACCGGTCACAATGGCCGACACCACTGAAGAGACTCGGGTCCCAACCCCCATCTGCCACTCTGAGGAGGACAAGGCTGTTCATGAGGAGGCTGGTGCCGCTTCCGTGGAGGCCTTCACCGTGAGCGCCGCTGCTGCGCTCAACGGTGACCAGACCAAGGCACTCAAGATCCACAACGATGGTCGAAAGACCAAGGGCTGCCCTGCACTGGCCTGGGACGGCACTTTGGCCCAGCACGCACAGACTTGGGCCAACCACCTGGCTAAGATCGACAAGATGGAACACTCAAAGGGTGACCAGCGCCCCGGTGAGGGCGAGAACTTGGCTTGGTTGGTCAATTCCTTCTATATTATTACTGAATGGCACGCTGATATGACTCCCCAGGTACTCCAACTCTCCTCAGAACCCCCTTTCGGGTGGTGCCCAGATGTGGATGAACGAGGCGAAGGACTACCATGGCGAGCCCATTGGACAGGGAGATTTCAGCAAATACGGTCACTACAGTAAGACATTTAGAACCCCAATCCCATTTCACTGACTTGAAATCCGGAGGCTAACGGATTTCACTCAGCTCAATGCATGTGGAAGTCGACGAAGAAGGTTGGTATGGCCAGTGCTAAGAGCGCCAAGGGCGGTACCTACATTGTCGCTCGTTACTCTCCCCCTGGTAACTGGACTGGCCAGAAGCCTTACTAGAGGGTGTATCTTGTTGGTTTCTGATGTTCGGAAGTTTCACTTACCACCGAAATCGTTTGTTGGGCCTTCTACCCTCCATTCCCCCCACCCCTCCCCGGCGGAATCACTGCACCCGTCTAGATTGTTAGTGTTGAGCCAAAATTGCATACCTCATCAACTCGAGACGTCCTACGTTTCCAAAAGCTTTGGTGGTCATATGTTTGAGAGGACCCTCATGTGGAAGATGTTGCATACGTCACATGCATTGTGAAATCAGATCTCAATATGCCGAGTTGGTTCGCAAGTAAATGACTGTTTTACTGTTCTTTACCAGTTCCAATTGCGCATCGACACACAGATTGTGGTTCATACCAGGAAATTTACAATTCGAAAATACTTCCACCTCGGATGACGGCATCTGCCAAAGGTGTTGTTTAGCCAATAACCTACGAACATCCCCATATCGAACGCAATGAATCGCAGACGGGAAACAGGATGCACACATTTGTGCACATCTAGTGACAAGTTTCTAGCAAGTCGGCTGACCCATTTTAAGATTTTCTTATCGGCTGTAGTGTATTATGTATTTCTGTTGTTTAACAACATTGAATAGAACATACATGAGGTCGGAGATGAGCGGCGAGTGCAAGAGTTGTATTACGGGGCAAAAGAAAATAAACAGGAAGTGGAAATGAACCCAATTTGCCGCCTGGTGTTATGAAATCGCCGAGCCTGTCTCGGATGGTATATGTTCCCTGTGTATCACCCCGTGACGCCGATCCACCTCGAACAGACACCTACCTCGTCTAAAGAAATTATGCCTCAGAAGCTGACATTCCTCGTCAAGTTTCAATGTCTCATTGGCTCCATTTCCTCCAAGTCCTTCATATTGGTGAACAGTTTACCCCCTTTCAAACTCCCCTCGATGGCCGAGCCAGCGTACCCGCGCATCTCAGCCTCATATACTTCTAGCGCACGGAGCGTGATGCCGTGCTTGGTCAACGATGCTCCAAGTATTGCTGCATCAGTCAGGGCAGTCGTAGCCCCCATGCCACCTGTGGGCGGCTGTGCGTGAGCAGCATCGCCGATGAGGGTCACCATTGGGCTAGAGCTAGGTGATACCGTGGCCGGCTCAGAACCTTCCACCACATTGGCGGTAGCGGATTCACGCCAATCATGCAATGGGGGCGGAATGATGGAACTGCGGAGAGGCAGAGTCTGTGTGCGGTCTTGGTATTTCAAGAGGGTGCTCAAAGACGGGGCCCAGGACTTGGTCAGGTCCTCGGCTAAGTCCGCAGCGGCGTCTGAGTCCATTGATCCCCAGTCCTTCCCTTGTGCCTCGGGCTCATCACTACGTAGTGATAAAGCCCAGTAGATGTAATCCGGTGGAATAGATGCCCCAAGAGCGGGATCGCTGGCTTCGACCTCAGCGCGGCCGCTGAAGCGCATTGGGTCCAGCATGAAGAACATGGGTGACGTCCGAGGAACGGGGTCTGCCACCAGCGCGAAGCTTTCCAGAAGCGTGGCCGCGCGTGGGTCGTCTTCACCGGTTGCGCCCAGTGCTTCGTAGAAAGACGGGGTCAGCGGCGTCTTGCCGAGCACCATTCTCATCCCACAGTCAAGGAGCTGAACGTCAGGAACCAGCTGGGCCCGGATCCGTGAAAAGCCACCGTCGGCCCCGACGAGCAGGGAGCCTCGAATTGTTGAATTGTCCGAGAAGCGCACCAGGATGCCGGACCCGGCAGCGCCACCATCGGCACCATCAGTCGTCCCGGTTTCATCTCCGCTGGCGGATATGGTTTCATACCCAACAATCTCCTTGCCGAACGTCGTGTAGTCTTCTAGCCCTCTGAAAAGAGCTTGCCTCATCAGCGTCCGGTCTGCCTTTAGTGGTTCTTCCTGCTCAAATTGCCTCTTGAACTTCTCACCAAATCCGGGTAACTGGGTCCCAGCGAGTGCGTCGAGTCGCCTGGGGGCCACGCTCTGCATATCCCCACAAGTTGCACGCAGAAGTTCGAAATGCTTGGGACTGAGGACATCGCGGCAAGATTGTACGCCGCGATCTTTGACGACGAAACGGTAGCCTTGAGTTCGGTAGGACATTGATTGATCGCGCTCGTATAGCCGGAACGGCAATGGTGGTGTAGCCTTCAAGAGAGCATGGGCGAGAAGGAGCGCAGACGGGCCCGTTCCGGAGATGATGATCGGAAGGGCCGTATGAGTTGATATAGCCATGATTCCGGTAATTCACAGGTTGCAACAGCGCGGAGCAAATATCACGAGAAGACACAGAGATGAACAGATGCTGCGTGGCTGTGAAGTATTCCGATGTGCATACAGCATTGCCTTGGATGGCCAAGACATCGCTTTCTTATATACAAATCCATGCTCGGGCCGCCTATGTCAAGGAAGAGTGTTGTGGCTTGCGGAACGCTTCATGCTTGATGCTATCCAGGTCGGTGTAACTCGGACTTTTGGACTCATGGGCTACCCGACACTACACTCGTAGTCACTAATTAGTTCAGCCACCGCCAGCATTCTTAGCTCCGGCCCAATCCAGGCGTTTCAGCATCTGCGTCGGGGTTTTCGGTATGTATTTATGCAGCGAAAAAGTGATGACCCGTCGCTCGGAAGGGTTTGAGGTGAATGGTCTTACAGCAACGATGACGTAGAGTACTTAAAGGTTTCAGTTGGAGAACTTCACATCCATTAGAAGACCGGCGCGACCAACCGGTTAGAGACTAGGATCCATGACCGAGTTTGCCCTAGTATGACTTTCAATTCGGCTAGCAAGAGGGATCTAGATCTAACTGTCTCTGTATTACCGCCAGTGACATCTGCCACCCCAAGTTACGGAGCACATCTTGCTCCTGAGCTCTGTTCCTATGGAACTCCAGGTCTTTCAACATGGCCGAAACTGAGGAGGCCCCGGACACAATCCACAGTCCGCGTCCTGATGAAATGCATCCATGATATGGAAAGAAGCCATTGGAGCAAGATTTGTGTGCAAGGTTTCGTCGTTGAAAACATCTGCATGTTTGCGCGTGTGTAACCTTGGCTGAAAAGGTCTGGGTACACTTTAAGTCCCCTTTTCCACAGATTTGGGTGGACTAGAATTTGGGAACGTTCTTGAGCAAGTTTGAAGGGGAAAGCATTTGCCTCTTGGAATGCTTTTTCTCCGGTTATAAGAAACCCACGACGTATACCGCGACGCGCAAAACAACTGTCCATTCCACCTGGGCATCTGGCGGGATGAATCGACCGCACTGCACTTGAATAGTAAACAGTGTTCATGAAACAAATCACAGGATTCCAATCCTTCCCTACAATCACTCAAGTTTCAATCTTCTCAGATTCCGTGTGAAGGCTGCAGTCGCTCATGGAGACCTGCGGCAGCATGCATTCATGGCTCGTGGAGGTCAAATTAAAGCTATGTGGGTCCTCATGTTGCACGCTATGTCCATGCTAATGATGTGACAAGGAACCTTGGCAGATCTGATAGCACTTGGCACAGCGATCGGATGACTTGGCAAGATCAAATCATTACATACATAGCGTCAAAATATCTTGCCGATCTCCCTGGATCATCGAAGTGCCTGGGCGTTGCCGGGTAGTTGTCGACGCGTCTTCCTATCGTTTATCATGACATGTCATTTTCACCGACACCGAAGAGAAGAATTTTAAAAAAAGGCCAATTGATATAAATTTTATGCCTGTAGGAAGAGCTACACCAAGTCTGCCCAGCAGAAATTGCTCTACTGCGCAAGTTTGCTGGTCGCCTTGTAAGCAGAGGAATGCCGGCAGTAATCCAAGAGGAATTTGGAGATGTACTGCCTTATGTGACCGTGGTGCAAAGAACGCCCAGAGCAAGACAGCGAATGGTGACCGTCGAACTGATAGTTGTCTTAGAGGTCACAGCTGGAAGAGTAAGGGTAGATGTGACGGCTGGGAGTGTCAAAGTAGATGTGGCTGCAGGCAGTGTCAAGGTGGCCGATTTGGTGACAGCCGGAAGTGTCAACGTCGATGTAGCCGTGGCTGCCGGTAGGGTCTGTGTCACTGTGCCTGGAGGCAGTGTCAGAGTTGACACAGATCCCGAGAGAGTGACAGTAGTCAGTTCGGTGAGTGCAGACGGCGTCTCGGTTGTAGTCTTGGTGACTTGAAGTCCGGAAAGGGTCTGCGTCACGGTGGTTCCGGAGAGTGTTACTGTCGTGACTGCTCCAGGGAGCTGAGCACCTGATACCGTCACAGTTGTCGCGTCGCATGTTTGTGAGCTTCCAGCTACCGTTGGAATCGGGCTGATGTTCACCACTGGTGAGCTGCTGGGGGCTGCAGATGTGTCGCTGGAGCCGAAACAAGCCAAGTCGTTGAATGAGTATGGACTGGACGGATTTGGGACGAGGTTGTCGACAACAGGAGCTGTATATAGAAGACAGTACCCTCCACCATACGCGAATGAGGCACAGCCTTGTGCTCTTCTGCAGAGACTGGAGCAACCGGTCGAGGTCACATCGCTGGGGTTTTGGCTGACGTAGAAGGAGTTGGGATTGTTCTTATCATAACCGTTGTTTCCACAGAGTGCGTCTCTCGCCTGCACTGGTGAAATCCCATCTCTCCGATGTACAGTGGGCTTTGCAAAAAGGCATGGTAGCAGGCCTGCCAGAACAAGGATCGGTTGCATGGTGCCTCGTAAAGTATTCGGTCTGGAAGACAGTAGACTTGCTGGGATCTAATGTACAAGATGGAGATTGAAACAAGCAACCATGAACGGCTCTGGTGGGTAGAGGAGGCCTATAAGTCTTGGAGTTATGACAACCCATAAATATGACATCTGCAAATCCAACCGCATCTCTCTAGGGGAGGCTTTATGTCATCCTGTACACTGTGCCATACGTCTGATGCTCTCCACTTTCGTGATCTTCGGAAATGCGTTGGCCAGAACGGATGGTGCAAGATCCTCCTCTTCATGGAGGTTCTCTTTGTTCTTGAATCGGTCGATAAATCAGTAGTATCACCATATCGAGTATTTCGACGGATCGTCCGATCAGTGACGTTGGTCGATGACCATCCGTTCCTCTCATCTTGGACCAATTATTTGGAGTTTCGATCTAGATCAACAAATAATTACCTAAATTGGGCATCTGCTAGCTTTTCAATGTCATTTCTTTGTGCAAAGCCGTTAGCCTGAAGACGGAGAGTTGTTCAAGACTCTAGTGGGACACGGATTCAGGAACGCTCTAGCCCGTCCTAATGGAACAGAACCTCACTCACACACTTAACATATCAAACACTCTTCAATAAAAGTCCAAACATATGAGCAGGGACATGAAATCTGATGTTATAGACAGCACCCTGAGATCTGATCGACTAGAACTGATATAGATAAGAGATGATCATTTTTTTTGAATTCATATTCCACAGTTGACCAACTGTCATTTCCTCGGGTGGAGTCAATGTGCTTGTTTCAATGTTGAGTGCTCAGGTCCAAACATGCTCGAGGCCTCAATCTCTGGTAGTTTCACGGCCGACCTGACATGACGTCTACCCATAAGTTCCATTCCTGACTGTTTACCCTCGGCAGTAACGTATCGACTAATTGCGTCCACGGGCCGACGAGCATAGCCTCAGGAGTGATGCCTGTGGATAAGAGAAGCTTGCCCACAACCCTCGTAGCGAGGGCGTCGTACCGGAATGACGATGCAATGTACCGTTTGGCAAGGTCATTGAACGCGGCCGAGAAGATATTCTTGTGAAGGTTAGTGGACGGCATCTGCCCTGGCTTAGGCACGGAGACCGATACAGCTGTGACGATGGCCCTCACAACCCATGTATATCCCAATCGCCGCTCTACCGGAAGTTCATGTCTTCTATTAATAGGAAAGTACACTTCCGTGGCCGGAAAAAGCAAGGTCGCCCTGTAAATGCAATGCTCCAGAATGGATTCCCGTGACGGATGCGGTGCTGCGGGCAGGTTCCATTCACATCCCAGCGTTATGAGAGCCTCGGCAGCAAGTAGCCCGCTTGCTTCATGAGATGGGTCCTCGAACGCGGCTTCAATGGCTGCTTGCAGTGGCGTGGCTTCGAGCCAGATCAGTTCTTGATTCTTTGCTTCCATATCCGCGCCGCTATCGATGAGAGAGCGCCCGATCTGTAAGAACACTTCTAGTGGGTTATTGTTGTCTTGCGACCTGATGTCGCACAAGATATGCAGAGGCGTGCCACCGTCATCGAAGCGGCGTGTTTTGCTCAATTCAGGGTAACCTTCGAGCAGGAGCTTTGTGGCGCGGACATTTCCAGTTGAGACGGCAAGGTGTATCAATGACTTCTGTACACCTAGCAGAGGGTCTAGTCCGCTCTCCAAAAGAAGTTTCAGTATCAATGGCCTCCTATGATACACTGCAAGGTGTCCAACGGTCTGACAGTCACTACGCTTGATGTTATCCCACCGGCATACAATTTCTCCGGGACGAGGGACGCAGTCGACGTGGATTTTAGCCATTACCAAGGATTTCAAAGGTCGGTACACAAGTCGTGTTTCCCGAAGCCGTGGCTCTTCGCACTCTCCTGGCTGAAGTAGGTTCACATTACAACCCGCTTGGATCAGAGCCTCGCAGAGCTTGGTGTTGCCAAATGCAACAGACAGGAATATTGGCGGAGGTATCTCTCCAGTCGCAGGACCCCACGATTGCCTCCTCAGTAGGAGGCCGATGCCATCAATGTAGGAGGGCTGATGGACACTCGCAGCACAGATAGCCTTTAGCCCAGCAGACAATCCTTCGGTTACTCTTGAACAAGCCCAATGCAGAGCTGTCAAGTCAGAAGTCGTCACTTGCTCTAGCAGCCCGGAGGCCTGAAAATTCCCTTTTAGCGTCACTTTTTCGATCGCGATCTGCTCCCCACATTCCTCGCAAAGTGTGGTCTTCAAGCCATGTCCACATCGGCGTTTATCCTCTTCTTCATGGCTAGTCTGAATCTCGGTCCACCACCCCTTTGGCAAATGCTCATCTCCAATGCCAAAATGGTCTTTCAACCGAGCCTCGTAGGTAACTTCGCATAGGAACAAAGCTGGTTGCAGGTAATACCAACTTTCTTTGTTGATTCGAGCAAGGTTGTACACCCATTTGGGCCGGGGGAGAGCTTGGGCGATGAGATATAAGATTTGCACAGGGAGCACCGGCAATCGATTTGGGCTGCAGGGCACAACTCTGACTCTGCGGTCATACCGGACTGGGATGGAGTTCTGAATAATGTGTGTAGCGCCGTGTAAATCTCTCGCACCAGCCCACGGCCTCGCTAGAGAGCTGCGTGGGTGAGATTTCTGGGTGGTTGACTGTAACCAAAAAGGCGTTGTTTCTTGTTGCGTTGCCATACCTATCGCAATTAGAGTTTCAAAAGTCCAGGAGACAGCTAAATCTGCAATCCCAACGAAATGATTCTGTTGAAAGACACGGATATGACTGATAGCGAGGTCAAAGGAGCGGCAGGAATTCTTCTGTGATTGCACAGGCAACCAACGCAAGGTGGCAGACCCTTTAACCCCCTGCGTCGAAGAACAATGGAGACGGCATGAACGATCCTGAGAAACCATACTGCTCGAATAGGAAGGTTAAGATAGTCTCCACGCAACTCTCAATCTATGTTCAGTCTTTCCTCCATACTCCATTTTCCTATGACCACCAAATTGGATGAGCAGCCTCAATTTGGGGCCAGGTGAACTTGTGGAAACTGTCGATCAATTCTCTATATCGGGACTTTGAAGTCTTGGAACTCGTGACTCGTGGTCTTTGAAAGTATTATCCAGCATTGACGCTGTACCCATTCAGTCGGACTCAGTCCAGGGCAGGCATTATTAGGGTTGTAGAAGCAAACACTCTATTTATTATATACAAGAATATAGGATCCAGCGCCGTGTTGTCTATCAATCCACGTGCAGAGCCACATCAACTCTCTTGGCTTCTTCAATGGATCTTTCGAGTCTTCCCATTTCTTCTTCGGAAAGCGCATGCATTTTCTGTCCAACCATACAGCTCATATCTTCCCTCGTAGCGCCTTTTTGCCATTCGCCGTCGACCATCCACTTGTCGGGGACGGCATAGTCGTGCTTCATCTCAGGAATCTTTTTGTTTTTGAGCAGGCCCCCATTATACCAGATGAGGTTATCTTCCTCATCCACGTGTGCGATGACGAAACTGCACACCTTCTTGATCAAGGGATTGACCGGAGGTTCCTCATGTAGCTCGTCGCCTTCCGGAGCCTCCGTCTCGGGCTTGATTTCGGTTTCCCAGCCCACTATAGCACCATAGTGCTTCTCCATCTCGTACGATGACCCAGAAAGCTCAAATCCCATCCACCAGGTCTCCTTGTCGCCGTATGTGATTTTGTAGGTAACCTCTTCCCGAACCTCAAAAGAGTTCTGCCAGCAGATGTGAAGAAGTCCCATAAAAACATCGGTCTTGCTTTTATCCACAACCACCACGCCCGAGTCTCCTTCCTCGGCGTATTCTTGCGTCCAGACAAGTGAAGTATTCAGTTCTCCACTCGGCCGCCTGATTTGATCGTGCCACCATTGATGTCTTTCACCAAATGCATGCTGCCACAACAATCGATCGCGGAATAGCAGTGCCCCGGTACGCTGGAAGCCGGGGTGGTCGAGGAGAGCCTCTGGCTTCTGTACGAACACCGCATCTGCGTCGAGGAGAATGATCTTCTCGAAGCTGCTTCCGAGTACTGCAAATGGCTTGATAGCCCATCCTCCCTCCCGTAGCTTGAGTGTCGAGTCGTCGAACACGGTCAGAATATCCAAGAACTGGAGAGGATGGCCGGTAGAAGCCACGAGCTCCGCGAGAAATTTCCTGTTGGACACGGACAGGTCCGAATCGCCGGCGTACACAATTTGTATTGGTAGTTTCGAGTCCAAGACGTGCCGAAGCGAGGAGATCAAGTGAGACGCGAATCGTACGTTGTTGTCGCCAGCAGGGATCACGATTCCAACTGAGCCAGGCACGATCGAAGAGCGGAGATGCGATAGCCCAGGCCGTTTTAGAAAGGGATATAATGTGATGGCGGCCTTGTCGACGATTCCAAGCAGTGAGTTTCTCTGGGAGGCTGCATGGTTGTTGTCTGCTGAAATCAGCAGGTCTCTCAGTAGTCGGGTACGCCGGCCGAGCTCTCCAAAGCGGTCTTTGTAAGGTGGCCCTAGCGGGAAATCCTCGAAGTACTGGACCAGGTCCGTCGTCAATTTTGGTTCGAAGTTGCTGATGATCTCCGCTGGAGCACGATTTGGAGATGTGGTGTCCAAGTAAGTATCAGATCGCGAGCCAAGCAAAGGCTGATACAGGTATATAATGCCCAATAGGAAAACCAGGCCAGTGGCGTAGAGGGCACCTCGCGGGAAGTTCGGGATTCGAGAAGCCATTTTCACGGGCGTCCGGCGGTGTGCTTACGAACTGGGCTCGAGACTAGCAGTTCAGAATTCCCAGACAATTTGCTAGATATGCATGGCTTCGAATCGGTGTTATGGCTTGCTTGTGTGGTGAAAGGGAAAAAATACAGGTGGATTACAGTGGTGTGCCGGATGCCACTCTGCACCGTGGAAGAGGCTTCGTCAACCGAGTCGTCGTCGCGTAAGATAAGCCCCACTGCCCCCATTGAAACCAGTAAGCAGCCACGCGGGTGCCTTGCTGAACTCGCCTATTTCCGTCATGGGGATTTTCTCTTCGACGCAGGGGCTATTTGTTGGTGTCTGGGTTGCAGATCCTTTTTCAGCTCTTGAGTCGGCGAGTGGAGACTTTTGCCTTTAGCACCAACACACAACAGCCAACAGCCATCTTGTGACCAATCAAGTATGGTTGTGAAATCACCAGTGACACGAACGAAATGAGGCGAGCGTTATCGGAAAGTGATAAAAAGTTTGTGGAGGTGCACATATGTCTGCTACGAAGACATAAGCATTCCCGAGGGTTACAATCCCCAAGAAAAGCCCCCCTCCTGAGGCTCTGCATCGGGCCGTTCCATCGGGCCGTTCATGCGTTGACGATTCAAGGTCACCATGGAGTCAGGAGAGCGCGAAAGTTTAGATGGATAAATACAAGGACGATTGAACATGTCTCACTCAAGCAAGTGAGCCGGGGTGATCAGCCAGGCAGCTTTGCGAGGGCCTGACATGTCATATTCCGGCCAAGCCCAGATCAATCACTACCTGACAGGGTTACGAGCAAAGGTGTGTAACGTCGTGCCAAGCTGTGCAATCAGGTTTGGCGCCTTCTTCAACCGCCTTTTAACGCCGGCGAACCTGGCGCCAACGGCATTTACCTGCCCCAAGAAATCCGGCCCTTCAATTCAAGTCTCTCGAGTTCCACCCACTTAGAGTGGACCGCGTCATATCCATTTGCAGTAAGGCACGTGCTAGGTGGCGTCTGTGGTGGAACGACCATCAGGCTCCCAAGTAAACCTAACATCTTTCGGTGAAGGGGCAGCAAGTTGTGTCTCTGCTCATTTCCGGGGTCCGGCTCCTCTCGGGTGTCTATCAACCGCAGCAGTGCCTCTTCTCTAGCCGATCAAAATGGCGGGAATCCTTACAATGGGTCTGATACAAACATGGGACACTGTGCCGTACGGGTGCAGCGGCGCCTTAATTAAGTGGAACATGGATCGCGGAGAGTCTGTCGAGCGCTTTTCCTCTGCGGTTTCGACACTCATTCCTTTGGAATTCTCGTGTTGGTTCAAGTCGGGTGTCAAGGGGTGTCAGGTAATCTTGCAATGTCAAGGTAAAAGCCAGACGCTGTCCGTTCACAACAACCTGCCTCCTTGCACATCAGATCGTACTGGTTCCTGCTTTGTGCGGTCCTCGTTGATTACCTTGACCGATGGGTGTCAAAGGAACGGCCTCAGCGGCCTTTTCGCTTCTCCTCAGCCTCTTTTTGTTCAATACTCTTTTCCCACACTTGATTCAAGCCGATGGCACAGTGGGCATTGTCTGCTATGGCTTCAACGGTCTGAGCTATGTGAATAACACCAAATGTCCTGGTTCCAACGCTTGCTGCGGGTATCAGGCGACGTGTGTCTCTAATCGACTGTGCCACAATCCTGGTGATGCTGAAGGGACGTATGTGAGGGGGCCATGTGCCAATAACGTCTGGGACTCAACCTGCGCTCAGGTCTGCATGTTCAGTAAGCCGACCTCTTGCCGATTACGATCGGTTCTGTTCATCACTAACCAGTGATGCTCTACAGATGAAACGGAGGAGTTATCAGGCTTTCTACCACGCGTGTCTCAGTGCAGCGACGGGAGCTGGTGTTGTGCCAACGACGCAACATGCTGTAGCAATGGTCGTGGAGTCTTCCTTGACTCGGATGGCAACTCTGCCTCGGTCGAGGGTACAAAAACAGTCAGCTATCCTCCTGTCTCCGGCACCGGTCTCGAGCGTTATGTGAGTGATTCTTACCCTCTTGACTCTTCTGCAAATGCGCCCTACTCTCCCAACCCCTTGCTCTGCACGCCTCGATACTTTCATACGGCCTTTTGAGATGCCTCGATCCTGGTCAGTGAATTAGAACTGATATTCATGGTCTCAGACTGAGCCAATCTCCACGACGGAGGTTTCGACGGAAGCTTCGACGACATCCACATCCTCAATCTCAACCACCCTAGCCTCGGTCACTTCACAGCTTACTAGTACCTCTACCTCTGCCACTTCCTCTGCTCCGACGACTACTGCGACATCTGCCGCTTCGGACGCCACCCAAGACGAAGACGACGACGACGACTCCGGCACTAGGATTGGCCTTGGTGTCGGCCTAGGTGTACCCCTGGCTGCAATCGTAGCGGGATTAAGTGTGTGGTTCATTCTCAGGCGGAAGAGACGGCCAGATGGAGCTCAACCAGCAGGATCAGACGATGGACTCCGAAATGGGTTGCGTTCTCGAGGCTCGCTTGATATGACCCAAAGTGGCTCACCTTTTGCAAGGTCAGATGATGGGCAAGCATACGGAGCATACGGAAACGGAGCAAACGGAAGCGACGCAACATCAGCGATGCTCCCCATGAGCTCACCAAAAACAGAATTGAGTGGAGAGGGTAAATCTATCCACGAGCTCCAGAGTCTGGCGGTGTCACCGGGGTATCAACATTCCCGGCATCCAAACTCAGCGTCAACAGACCCACACCCTCGCACCCACGAGTCTTACGAGCTGCCATAATGGTCTTGTCTCCCAAAATATATTATTATATGTCACTTCGATTGGGAAAGGACACATGGGATATGACTCGAACCTCATATAGACATGAATAATACTGTAATTCAGCTACTTAAGCGATGACTTGCCCAATCAAGCATTAGTTACTCTAGACGTCCTAGCTACGGCAGGGCGGAAAGTGGACCACCCTGGCAGCCTCCTTTGTTTCTCAGCACGAGCAATTGAACTTGATGGGAAGCATACATCACATCACAAAATATCGATCGTAATTAGTAGGGAATGCTGTCCGGTAACGGAGTGTGTGGATTTGGCTGCTCTCTGCAAACCTTCGCGCGACTTTTTACGTGTTTTCTTAGTTCGATTGCGGGCCGAAGCGAGAGACTTCCGTCATCCAGGTCGATTGAAAGTCCCAACTCCAGGCAGAAGCAGCTGCCATGGCATGTGTCAATGGCTAGGCTGGGCCGAGTATGGCAGGATCTTCGCATCCTATGCGTTGCGGCTGATCAGTGGATATGTCTCACAAAGGAATCAGGCCACGCCCAGAACACACGGTTAGATAGAACCCCCACACATTTCTTTGTGTGAATGATGTGCTAGACCGTGAGTTGCGGACTGGCCCTTCACTAACTTTTAGAATACGAGCAGAGGTTAAGCCTGGCAAGATAGCTGCAAAACTTCGAGACCGGATAGGCTAGGATAGATCAAAATTGACGTAAAAGCTCCTCACAGGCCTTCAAATTGTGGATGAAGGAGCTATAAAAGGCGTTGAACAAGATTGCCAGTGCGAGCCAGCAGATGAATGAATAATCTGAAGTGATAACTCACCAATTTCAGCTTTTATTACCCACACTTCTCTATTCAAGATAATCACAATGCTGGGAAGAACTGCAGGCCTATTGGCCTGTCTGGCTTCGTCGGCACTGGCGAATCCCGTTTCCGGATCCCAACTCGATTCTCGAGCCTCGACTTCCTACTTGGCCACATTCGACGACAAAACCCCTGTGGACATACTTTCCGATGTCGTGAATGCGCCTGAGATTGGCTCCTACAATGGCCTCCGATGGCAAGGATTTTGTAGGTCTCACCGACGAATGGACGGACATGATACGAGGACTCGGCTAACCATCACTGGCCCTTTTAGACACAATCCAGCCAGGAATATTGGGCTTTCTGTATATTGGCAGTCTACTACCCCAAAGTGGCACCAACGGTGCGGGATACGATACGCTTGGGTCACTGGACACGAACACGCCACTCATCACGCGCAAGCTCACCGTCGAGAGCCGTCTCATTTCCCAGCGGCCTACCGTAGACTTGAAATCCTTCTGGTAAGTAGCTTCCACACACAAGTTAAAATGACTTGGAAATAATTGTCTTCCGTCTTCGTTGTATCCGTCGAGGACCACACCCGACCACGGGTTCATCGTGGACCCTGTTTCGGTACAAGTTGGCCTCGACGCTCTCCTAGTCTAGTGGGACCCTTTGCTCCTCAGCTCTGATAACTGACATCTGATATTGCAGGTGGGGATGCCAAACGGGTCTGAAGCAATACGTCCTGACGCTGCCAGTTGGGTGTAATTTGACCATCATTGGTGAATACGCCTTTCAGGAGAGGGCGAGAAAGACGATTCGGTTCCAGCCAATCCTCATTCAATTGGTCGGTAACATGAGATATGTGGATTTGGGGGACCAGTTCAAGGGTCTCGACTCGATCACCTTCATCACACAATATGATCTCGGACTGAATGGGGCGACTTCTTTTGATGACTTCTCCTACACTATAAACCGCTGAATGGGCTTCGAATGTCTCTTCTTCAACGATCATGGGCTAGAATCATAAAAAAACTTCTTGAGGCATTTGGAATTCAAAATAGTTTAATACGTTGCCATCAGAGAAGGACTTCTATCTCAGTGACGTCTTGTTTGTCTCCATATCTATCCGCCAATCCAGTCGAGTCTAAAGCAAGCCCGTGGGTAATTCGCAATTCAACCTGGCTTGTCACCCGGAAATCAAACACAATGACCTGCATTTGGTAACGACTGCTAAGCGACTATCTTTATGTGATCCCACTACAGAATCTGATCAGCTTGATTGAGGGGAATCTCACCAATTGACAGGACTCAAGTGACTACTTATTCATTTCCCAACTCTTCTTGGAAACTATCATCAGTCCTCGATGTTTATTCGAGCAAAATCGTCATGAGCTCCGAATTCATGCGTAATCCGCAAAAAAACATCGCAAATGAACATCTGTCACCTTGTGATAGGACCATTCTACGACACGGATATTCCAGATACGTTGAGCGCGAACACTATGTGGATTTGTAATCTCAAATTTGAAGCTACATGATGAAGAAAGCGCATTGTCATTCCCTTCCCAAAAATTCCTGTGGTTGTCAGACTCTTCATGGGCAAGGTCCCCCTCGTTTTACACCGGTATGAATAGGCATGTGATTGTGTACAACGAAATGTGTTATACGATCCGTGCAAGTGATAGGTCCAGGAATGATCGTACTCTCAGCCCGAGGGACTATCTTGATCCAATCAAGTTCAGAGCAGAATGGAACTCCGGTGCTGATATATGATTCCTCGGGCTTGCTAGAGCGCTCATGATGAGGCCAGGCAATCCCGTGATGCCATCACTAAATGTGCAAATACCGTCTCGGGCTCGTGGACTACTCATATTGAGATAAAAACACCCAGTCTAACCGAGCAGACCATCTCGAGACTTCTCAAATCCATAGAGGAGGTTCTTGACCTCAGTGACAGGATCGCGGGAGCCAAAATACGCAACGATAATGGGCACGCTTCCTCGTGCGGACTCTTTCCCCAGAACAAGTGTCCATCTTTCTAACCTCGTGTAGGTAACACACGCCGTCACTCGCTCCCAACCGTCCACTCTAGAACTAAACAGAATCAGCAGTCATAGTGCCTCTGGCTAGAAGTTGAAAATACAGGGCCAACGACGTGGAAAGAAACACCATAATATCAGATGATGGCCTCGCACGATGCCACAGTCACGAATGAAGCTCAACAAAGAACATCCCCCATCGCCGAGCGCCGAGCACCGAGGATTCAGCGCCGCCGGACAGATCATCCCGGACGCCCGTTGACATGTTGGCCGCCCTCGGTGTATTGCGTGAACGAGGCTAGTCAGCACGACCGTAATCCTTCACCGATCACGGATATGATCTTGTTCATCACCACATTGGCAACGGTGTAGATCATTTTGTGCTCAAATGATAGATGTCAGCGTCCGCCCGGGGTTAGGTTGGTGCGCAGTTGCGCGCTGGCTCGGGTTTCACCACGTCCTTCCTGCAATTGCGACATCGCTTGCTCTGTCTAGTAGTTGCACTCATCGTGGAAATATCCATTGTGCGCTTGAATATCACAGCAAGGACCCCTGAATTCCCGAATAGAAATGCAGGCTACTCAGCAGGCAGAACAGCCTCACAATCACCATCACCGCTAAGCCAGACCGCACCGCATGGCATCCTCCGTATTAATACGCTGCTCACATACTACGCAGCAAGCCACAATAGAAATTTACGGACCATGAAGCCGAACGAAAGAAAAAAAAAGGATTCAATGCCAAGCAGGTGAAGAAAAGCAGCAAAGCCCAGAGCCCCCGACTGTAGCCGCCGGCCTCGACCGGACCGGTCAGCCCCTGGGGGTCAAAGAAAGCACGCTGCAGAGCCGCCTGTCACTCTCCATCCGGGGGCCCACAACAAAAGGTGGGTATCTTGCCAGGCTTTCCCGCCCACTCACTGACAATTTAGTCAAGAGACACAACGCAAATGCACCGGCCCGACTACGGCACACAACGACAGTCATGGCATCACGGTCAGTGTCCGTTAGGGCAACCTGGTCGCAAGTAGATCGATCCTATTCTCACTGGCTGTCTCTGAAAAGAGAAGGTACCTGGCAGAAGCTAGACAGTAGGAGGCAGGAAGAATGCCTAGCAGAGGGCATCGCCTTGTGGGGGGCCCACATTGCGCGTTCCAGAACATGTCAAAAAATGGCCTCGGCGCCTGGCTGCCTTGGAAAAGAAAGGCGGAAGAACGCGTGGGAGTCGGGGTCCCACAGGACGCCCACTTCATAGTAACGTCACAGCAGGCCATTTTTTCACCATCCAGTGTTGTTGTGTGTGTGGGCTTTTATGGAGTGTAAGTGAGGCATGTGTGCATGTGTGTTGTTTTGTCTGCGCGCCTGATGTCGAGGGCGGTGCACGGGTGCGGGTGATTCAGGCGGTAAGGCAGCTTGAACGACAGATAGTCACCTGATTCCTGTGCTGTCTGGTGCTGCTTTACCCCATGGGCCCGACCTCGCAATGCCCCATCGATCCGCCCTCTCCGCATTTCGCGGGTGTGCCTTTCTTGTCTTCCGGGGCAAAGGCACGGGGAAAAGGGGGCGGCCTTGATTTGGGACCGTGACGCCTCAGCTGATTGATATCACGGGGTATTCGAGATGAGCAGTCTGTGGTTGTGCGATGGGGAGCCTCCTTCGGCCGGCTCCGAAGAATCATCCGTCGTTCCTTTTCCTCCCGCGACCCGGCTGCGGCTCTCATCGGAAGCCGGATGCACGTTGCTGGAGGGCTGCGCCGCAGTCAGGCCCTTTCCCGGGCGCTTGACACCTGGGCTGGCAGGCTGGCCTGTGCTCGCGCAATTATGCGACGGCGGAATGGTCTCGTACCTGACGATCGGTGAATCGGATCGAAACATGGGAGCTCCCGCTGTTCTGGATTTCTGGGAAGTTCCCAAACCGTGGGCCCCACGATGCTGTTTCCGGCATCTGCACGCGGGAACGTACGTAATAGACCCATGGCATGTGAAAAATACAACAAAAATTCTGTTTTAATGGCCTCAATTTCATACGCCTTGAGAGAAAAGCACACCGGTACCCACTTGGACCAGACAAAATAGGCCGACAGTGATGCCGTGAAGAACTGTATGAGTTTCAGTGACGAGTTATGGAATAATCATCAAGTAAAGACTCAGATGTTCAGCAGCGCACTACCAGAACGGGTAATCCTGAGTTGCAGGGTCGACTAGGTGCTAGTGACCGAGCGAGACCCTTGAAAATCCCAAGTTGCCAAGGGTTGCCACGAGGTCGTACTCGTGCCTAGCTGAACGGGACATCTCTCGCAAGTCGGAATCGTGCTGTCTCCAAGTGAAGGCGGCGAGGCGAGGTGAGGCGACGGGGCAGCCGACCGGCCGGCAAGGGACTCGCCAGACAGAGGCAAAGAAAGCTTGAGGGCTACACTGCAGGGCTGGAACTCGTGGCTGGCCTGGGTCATGACAGTGGTGTGAAACGTGCCGTGGTGAAAGACGTCTTATTCGGCGGGCGGGCGACGGCTATTATGTAAAATCAATGCAGGAAGGGCAGCGGGAGCGCATCACCTCATATATGCGCGCCTGCAAGCTATAGCTTAAATCGAAACATATCTGATGATGTTTGCTTCTCCTCGGAAGGTTGAATAACATTCATGACCACACGAAAGCCGTGGTGTCTGACAACAGGATGGGAATGGCCGACTGAGAAAGCGCCCACTGCTACGGCAGGTCGAACGTGACCGTGGCATGACGTCCTCTGGCTGAATGCGGAGAATGGGGTGGAGGCCTAGCTTTCCCCGGATTTTGGTTTTGCTTCTGCAAGAACATGCCCCGAGGGGCTTGCTCGGCTGCGAATGGTAAGGGCGAGTTTCTTCCTGCGCGACCGGACTACGTGGTCCGGTGATGTGCTAGGCTCGCGCTGTTCGCTACAGCTTGGTATTCGCCCAGCGAGGTGACAACGGTCTCACCAACAAGTGCGGCTCCGCGGAGATGGTCAGATCTAGTCTATACCACTGAAGCCCTCAAGTAGACTGCCCCTCGTTTTTGGTTGCCCCGGTGGCTTACACTCGGATGGTCAAGGGCTGTCCCAAGTATCTGGCTGTCTGGGCAGGCTAGAGTCAGGGTCTCGATTCCAGCGAGGTACGGAGTATTAGCATCAACATGACAGGAGCAGACTTTCCGGCGCAGCGTGCATGTGAATGACGAAAGGACTGCCAAGAACTCGCAAGGCGTGGTCAAACAAACTCTTTTGAGCCAGGTCTGAGGTTCATTGGCAGGTTGGTAACAAACCCATCAGATAGGATTTGGACCCAGTGACGTTTTCGTTAAAAGAACCATGGGTCGAGGGGCTGGGGTGTGCTGGAGGGAGCGAGTGGATGGCGATTCAAGAAAACTCTGCTGGTTCTCGCTGGATTCATCAGTAGTACAAGATCTAGCGACAAGTACATGCGGCAGCTGACTGTGCCGTGTAGTGTTTCCGGGAAAGCTTCCAGGGGGCGGGGGCCTTGAGGAAAACAACAAGGCATTCTCTGCGTGGTGACAGCCAATAGAGCAGCGGGCCTTGCGCCATGTGACGGAATCAAGCGACGGTAGTTCGCGAGTGCGGGCAGAAATTGCGAGCTCTGTTGGTTGTCTGGTGCGTGCTTGGGCCCAGGGCCCTGGCAGGAGGAGCAAGGAAGGCAAGGAAGGCAAAAGAATGGAAAATTTCTGTGCAGGGTTTCCATCTAAGCTGGGTCCAACAAACAACGGCCTGGGAAAAAAGGACCGCTTCCAGCCGAAACGGAGCACGTCCTGGGGCAAAAGGCTCCCCGGGCCCCATCGCCCAGACAGCACCCAATCCTGCCAATGCAGTGCCAATGAATCGTGGGTGGATTGGACCGGCCCCGTAGCTGGCGGTAGCCCGTAGCCGTGATGGAAGCCGGCTGCAGAATGGCGTGAAAATTCAAATGCGTGACGGAGTCGGGCCTCCAACCAGGCCAACCTGACAGACCAAAAGCTGCTTTTGGCTGGATGACTCAGGGGGAGCCGACCCTGTACGAGGTACTTTCTGTCAATGGTGCACACACCCAGCCCACTTCCCATGGCAGGTACAAGTACATGGCTCCATACTGTCGATGCATCCAGGCTTTTCAAGGAGGAGATGCATGGGAGAGGCGCAGAGGATGATGGATGACGAGTGCGGGTGGTGGGATCTGGCAGTGAGGCAGTCAGAAAGTCTGGTCCGAAATGAATGTCGAGATCTCCACTGAGAAATTGACTGATGACAGGCGATTGAAGATTTGATGCAGCAAGTACCAATGTACAGTGCTATGCGGTTGTTGCCAAGATTAGAAACCGATCTCGCTCTGATCTCATTCATGCGGCGATTGACGTTGGAGACGGGAGGGAAGGCGCAACGACCAGATTCTGGTAGCTACCCCCAAAAACGGATGGAGGGGCAGAGCAGGGCAGAGTACCCAGGTAGGGCAGACAGGGCAGTCGCTGGGCTGGTGGAGGGGTCGACCTGACCTGGCCCCCCCCCCTTTGAAAATTGACCGATGACTGATTGATTGACATTGACAAGAAGAGGCTCTGCGCCCTGCCACCGAGTGCCTGACCTTGTCGAACCTTCTTCCCAGCTGATGATCGTCCTGTCAGCCTGGGCAGTGGGCAGTGGTGGGGCAGTTCTGCACGAAGCTGCTGCTGTGCTCTACTGCCACTGCCCAAAGTGCTCAAATGCGCGTGCAGTGAGTAATTGAGTGAGTGCAATGCAAGAGCTGGTGGCCCCATCGTCTCTCCTGCCTCCTGCCTCATACCTCCACCTGTATGTACCTCGTGCATCGACCTCACAGGGCTGGGACTGGGACTGGAGTCTCAGAACTGGAAACGGGGAATCCAAGTTTGACGCCTGGACCCAGATGGAGAGAGAGTAAAAAACATGGGCCCATGGGAAGAGGGTCCTCTTGTCGCGGAGGCAGTCACCCTCACGATACTTGACGATGTACGGAGTACTCACACTAGCTCCCATGGTGTGTACAGCAGGTACCCCTGCACTTCTTCCTGCCAGGTGATCACTCAAATCCCTCACTGATGATGACAATGTCGTGATGGCTTCAGTGATGCGAGAGCATGCAGGTGCAATGCCATAATTATATTCGTGCTCAACGTGTTCGTTCACGATACCAGCAACTGCAAGCTCACGGTGATCCCGTCAACTAATTGTGGAACGTCCTAACGACATTGGAAACCAGAACGCCCGAGCACACCACAGCATCCAGCACGCAACGGCCAGGGCGAAGCGAGCCCGAAATGAAGGTCCTCTCCCCTGAGGCTATGAGGCCATCGTCACTTCCCAAAACAACCATAAAGTCCACAAGTCTAACTCCTCTAATTCACCATAATTCACTCACTATTTATTCAACCACAGTAGACCTAGACCTATATCTCGGCCTTCGCCCCTGAACGGATATGTGCGAGATGTCCTCTGACCCAACCAGCCAGACCAATACTTGCTCGTGGCCAGTATGTCCTCGTCAACAAACATGATGTGGCATGCTGGCAGACCATCGTTTGAGAACCTTCGTGAGCACACGTGTGTCGTCGCAGTGGTGAGGACCAAGTATTCGTGTGGGTAGGTACGTACTGTACAAGCAAACCCCGAATGGCCAAGTACAAGATCGCCGATTTGTGCCCGTGGAAATACCTTCTGCCCTCGTACCTGGCCCGTGGGGCAGGGCAGTACGTACCTGGGCGCGCAACGGGAGGAGTCATCCCAAGCTCGCCAGTGGGCTGATGCGCCCAAGGTGTCGGCTACAGGTGCCCTGCTGCTGCCCAGGTACCTAAGTCTCTGCTGGCGAGGCGCTGAGACGGGTAAAAGAACAGGGGCCGCCAGGGGACTTCCAGCGCCTGGCCCAGGAACCCCCCTGATGCAATGTGTCATTCATTACTTGATGGAAACCGCCCCGGGACGAACCTCTCTTTCATAAGGACCATCGTTGGCACGAGGCTCGCTTCTAGTGTGTGGGCACGATGATTATATGATGTTTGACGCCGTTTTCTGATCCCCTTTGAAAATCTGGATCTTGATCTGTGGGATTTTCTATTTTTTTCAATAAGAGATCAGAGCCTGCACTTCCAACCCGACAGTTCTACCACGACTTGTCTGTTCTGGATCTATACTACATTGTCCTGTCACTTATCACTATCACCTAGACGACTAGACAGGCCCTGCCATCCATCATCGCCCTACCCACGCCTTATACCCTACCTACATACAGCACAGCTTGCAGCTGCAGCCCAAGAGATACCCCTCCATTTCCCCAGTCACGGGAATAACTAGCAGCGGAAAACAGTACGACTTATACACGAGTTGGGCAACATCACGCCACACCCAAGCTGGGCCAAGGAAAATACCATACTCCTACGAACAGAAACCCATTGCGACTGGAATCAACCATCGTCTTCAAAGAGGAAGAGCATTGTGCCTGCACGAACTTTTTTTTTTTCGAAACGTCAAAGCAAACGGCAGTGGGGGAACCCGAACTGCAAGCGTCTGTCCTGCTTGTGCCTGGCACTTGCACCATCGAACCTACGCCCGATTCAGCAGGGGATCCGACCATCGGCCAGCAGCGGAACAGCACAAGGGCGCCAGTCAGCCAAGTCAGCCGACCACCGCACATCGAATCATCCTTGGACTATCGCCAGATCCGGTAGTGGAACTGGGCTCACCGACCACCGAAGCGCCAGTACCAACGTCCGCTTTGGGGTCCGGCCTTCTTTGGGGGCGTCAGGAGAATAAAAATAAAGCCAGCCATTACGAACATTCGAGTCACTCGAAGGCTGTGTCAATCAATACTTTTTTCTTGATCTCGTCATCGTCGATTAATACGCCACCCAATTATTTTTTATTGCCATCAACAACAACCAAGGCAGGCACTGCACCGAACGAGCCAAGCAGTGTACGATTTTTGCACCTATACAGTCACACTCACACTCACCCGCAAGCCCGGCCACACGCTAGACTGGGTTTGCTACTGCCGCATCGGGCATCCCACTTATACGCGCCAGACCGGCTAGGGGGGAAGGAGCATCATCCGGTCGTGGTTTCCCACCACCACCCTCCAGAAAAGATGCCACACCGCGTAGCAAACTTCTTCCGCAACTCCACCACCACCCTTGAGCACCAGGTCACAGCAATCAAGAAGAACACCATCAGGAGCAGGACAAAGTCCCCCAACAGGACAAACAGCGGCCTCTCAGACCGCGAGCCGAGGAGCCAGGAGAGGGTCGTGTCTCCTTACGCATCATCAATAGAAGACGACATGCCCAGCTCGCGAGAGCACACACCAGCGCCAGTCTCCAGGAGGCCGACAGAGACACCAGGACTGTGGAGGAAAGAGGCACACCACGACCACAGCAAGGACAAGGAGCACCACAGGCTGTCATTCCCAGGCCTGCACGCCCTGCACCTCGGCCGCTCGAGCAAGGACGTCCACTCTAACCCGCACGCGAGTCTGACCTGGAAGATCGAGTCGCCCCCTATTATCTTCCATGGCGACGCCGAGACCAGCTCCGGGGCTCTCGTCTCGGGCCAGCTGTTCCTGGACATCAAGGACGAGTCCTACGACATCGAGAGCTTCAAGGCCACCCTGCACATCCACGTCACCCAGAAGAAGCCCTTCACAGTACACTGCGGCGACTGTGCCAACCAACACACCCTGATCAAGGAATGGGTCCTCCTGCCACACGCCACGCCCCTCAAGCAGGGCCCCCACCAGTTCCCCTTCTCCGTGCTGCTGGACGGCCACCTCCCAGCAACCATGGACAACCCTATCGCCAGCATCTCCTATGAGTTCAAGGCCGAGGCCATACCATCCGCGCCCAACCAACACCCTATCAAGCTGGAGAAGCTCTTCGACGTCAAGCGCTCGCTCCCTCCACCAGAGCTCCCACACCACTCCGTCCGCGTCTTCCCTCCTACCAACGTCAAGGCCAGCGTGCACTACCAGCAGGTCATCCACCCCATCGGCACAAACACCCTGTCCATGCGCCTCGACGGGATCGCCAAGGTCAACTCGGGAACCAACACCATCGAGTACTGGAAGCTTAAGAAGCTCACCTGGCGCCTCGAGGAGACCATGAAGACCGTCGCCCCCGCCTGCGAGAAGCACATGCCCAAGACCGAGGGCGCCACCGAGGAGCAGCAGGAGCAGGCACGCAAGAGGGGCATCGCCCGCACCGAGACCCGCACCATCGGCGAGAAGACCCTCTTCTCTGGCTGGAAGTCCAACTACGCCGGCGCCACCGACTCGAGCGTTGAGCTGGAGCTCGACTACTCCCTCAGCAAGCACGCCAAGTACAGCTGCGACCTCAAGTCCCGCGACGGCACCGAGGTCGGCCACCAGCTGATGCTCGAGATGGTCGTGTCCCAGGAGTGCGCCCCCATCGGCAAGCCCAGCCTGGTCACCCAGACCGGCGTCGGCCGCATCCTGCGCATGCACTTCGGCACCGTCCTCACCGAGCGCGGAGGAATCGGTATCTCCTGGGACAACGAGGCCCCCCCGATCTACCAGGACGTTCCGCCCAGCCCGCCTGCCTACTCGGACGAGCCCAACTTCCCTGCGCCACCACCAGATATCGAGGAGGTCTTTGAGACGCTTGACGGCCACCGGCCCCTGGCGGGCGCCCTGGGTGGGCCCAGCGGGACTGCCAGCGCAAGCGGAAGTGCCATCCACAGTGCCAGGAGTAGCAGGAGGAATAGCGCCGAGGCACATCGATGATCTGTTTTCTTTCGAACAACCTCCTTTTTTTCCTCTTTCCATTTAACTGGTCACCTGAGGGCATAGCGTTGTTTGTATTTTGAATTATCTCTGATGAGTCCATGAGCGCTGAAATAGCACGGCAAACAGCATTGTGACGAAGGGAAATCTGGGAAATTCTTCTCTCAAAAAATTCTGAGCTGTTCCCCATTGGATACAGGAGTTTCTTGTTTTTTTCTTTGTCTTTTTCAAACGGGACTGGGATTGGGCTGATACCCCCTATGTGCACGATGCACATTCAACATGGCTTTTTAGAATGCAGCAGATTAGTAATGTTTTTATTATTTGTCTCTCCCCATCTACGACTACTAGTAGTATGGTTGGAATTTCGGACTTGTGAGATCCGAGATTTTGGAATGCAAAATAATGGTGCATCATTACGCTTTTGATGTGTTGTATATGAAGTGAAGATGAATATGTGCATGTTTAGGAAAGTCTAAGCTGTGACGGATCCAAGGACCCTAGTATTGAACATGAGATGGAGAGGAGCGGAGACCGATGTAAAAGAATCCTGTTTGCCTTCTAGGAATACCTCTCTTGTCTGTCCCGGTGCAAATGAGACATCGTAGCGCGATACGGTCTCAGCGATGACTCTTCTGAGTTCCATCATGGCCAGCCTCTTTCCCACGCACCCGTACGGCCCTGGAAGGAGGCAGTCAATAGTCATCTCAAGCGAGCAAGACACAAGACTTACCGGTGCTGAAAGGTATGAAGACAGATCGATCAATGACGAGTTCAGGCTGTGTTGTCCATCTCTCAGGGATGAACTCGTCCGGTAGGGCAAATGCGCGAGGATCTGTCATGAACCACCACCCATCGATTTAGCACAAATTCGAACCGCTCACGCTTGATTTCCAATGCTCTTTAGAATTTTGGATATCTCGATGGCTTACCGCGAAACAGGGTATGCGATGGTACTTGCACGATCGTGTTACCCGGAACAAAGACCTTGCCTATCTGCAGGCCTTCCTTCGGCGTGACTCGTTGCATGCCCGACGGAAGCGCCGGATGCAGCCGCAAGGTCTCATTGATCACGGCTTCGATGAGGGCGACATCACATAACCGAGAATGGTTCAAGTCTGGCAGGGCGTCCAGCTCGTGTTGCAGTTTCGCAGCGAGCTTGGGCCGGTGAGCCAGCTCGCAGAATATGTGTGATAAGGTCGTTGCCGTGGTGTCGCTTCCCGCGACGACAATCTGGTGGGCGTCGCCGTGCAGATTCAATCTGTCTGTTCGAGTCTTATTGCTCTTTGAGTAATCGTCGAGTACCCACGAGAAAATGTCGGGGTGTGCCGGCTCGTTCTGGGGGGAAACACGTGGTATCAGCTCAGCACATGATGTAAGTCTGGGCAGCTATGTGGCACATACCATTCTTCTTTGATCAATCTTCTGCTGGATGCACTCCCAGAATTCGAGGTAGTTCCTGTTGATTATAGGGGTCCTTTTTACAAGTGGTAGAAGCCAGGGTAGATGCGAAAAAAGTGCGATGCCATACATGTCCTGCCGAATTGCTTTCAGTATGTGAGTTGTTTTGCCATTTCTGACCATGTTTGTCGACTGGTTGAATGTCAGATCCTCCACGACATCGAATGCAAAGTACGTGAAGAAATTAGTCATGTTGATGGGTCGACCCTCGTTGGTCTTGATGACTTGCAGGAGCTCTTCGACCGCACTCGAAATGCGGTAGTCGTATCCTTGCAGCGCTGTTCAAAAGCATTCGTCAGCCGGTGCTTGGGGATATCATGGACATTGTTTGTTCAAGTCCCACCTTTTGTGCTGAACCCCTGGTCCCAAACCTTGCGTCGTCGAGCATGTTCAGCCTTGTCGCGTATCGCAAACAATGCAACGCGAGGCTCCAGTAATGTGTACCATGGACCTTTGGAGCACGTCGACTGGCTCCCATAGATGAGCTTAACAGCCTCTGGAGAGGCAATCGATAATTCGGATGGGCCTGTTGAGAACATATTAGACAATCAAATGATGCAACACCTGTTTTCGAATTTTACTAACCCAAGCGAACGTAGTCTCCGTACTCATCGTGGAGTTTCTTCACCTCTTGGAACAGCTGCAGACGTCTCATCGACAGGAAAGTGATGTAAAAATTGGTCAGCATGGCCCAGAATGGCCCAGGGAACTTGTCGAGACGGTGAAAGCACACGCGGTAGATCAGCATGCTGCCATAAATGCTGGCAATGTGACAGCCAAAGTATGCCGTTGTCTCCTTGAACGACTCGTAGGAGAATGGTGGCACAGCGAGCAAGGTAACCAGTAGCATCGACAAGTAAGCCAGGACTATACGTGGAGACGTCACATCCCACTCTCCATGACGGAAGATCAAATGATGCGTGAAAAGACCGCTGCTCGCGGAAAGCAGAGCAACGGCAATGGCCATTATGGTCTTGGACGCCCGTGGTTTTCGATGATCGTGCTGGCGGGATTAGTCGTATTTCGCGTCGGTGAAGTTACAGTGCAAATTCAATTGCTTCGCAAGAAGTAGTAAAAAGGCCCAAAAGCTGTGCTTCAGAGAAATATCGAGATCCGCCATGAGTGCCACAACTGAACCGACGGAAATTAACCTCTTATATAGATCGAAGTCTCGCTCCTCTACTTCATATCTTAGTCGGCATGAGGCCAGTTCATGGTGTCTTGATCATGCAACGATCGCACGCGGGCGCGCGGCCGACTGATTGCTATGTTTGCTATAACATTAAGTCCCAATCAGCATCTTCTGACATTCTGGCTGTGAATCCCTGGAGAATTTTCATCACATGCAAAATCTCAACAACACAGCCACAACACCACAATTCCGTCACGTTATATGAAAGCCCATGTATGGATTGCTTACCTCTTACCCAATTATCTCATAGGAGGATTCAGAAGATGGCGGTGCTGTTTGAGGCTATCCAATAGGATCCTCTCCCGCAAAAGGCTGCATAAGCACCCCATAGGAGGCTACACAGTCATCGCTGCCCATGAACGTTGCTGCATAGATTCTCCGTCTGTAGCCGCGTGGCGGACACCTGAGAGAACCTCGACCCTCTGATTTGAGCACTTGGACATCTGAGCACATGCGCCGATGTAGTTATCGAGAAATAGTCAGCTTACTGCCAGAAATCCGCGGGCGACCGCGGGCGACAGGCTTGGACTGGGATTTTACGAATAGTGGAGGTATTTTCTGTCAGCCCCTAGGCATGGTCAGTCTATTTGCATTTTCCCAATATAGAGTAATTCATCCCACATGAAGACAGAGTATTCACGTAATGGAGGTTGTGAGACCGGGTCAAAACTAGTCAGCCTTGCCACGATATTGATCCGGTAGCCGTCGATTGTAAGCTTAGTGCATCTTATACCGATGGGCTGAAGGTTATCAATAGGGATCCCGCGTACGTACAAGAATTACAGAAAAGGCAAAAGCATCGCTCCGCCGAATTGTCTCCACACTTCTGCAAGGTACCATCGCGCGTTGAGCAGCTTCGGTAGTTGCTTATTGCTGCCTGGCCCATAGCTAGCTGCACATGGAAAATTAGGCGGACCGACTTTCTGAGTTGGTCATAGATAGAGGAGGAGTCCATGACAGGCTGAGACGTCTAAATATCTTATCCACAAGGTAAACGTTGCAGACCACTGTAGGCCTAGTATTGTGGATAGAGACGAGCTCTACTTGGGTGTTTGATGCGCGGGTACGGTCTTTCCTCCCTAACTTCCTACAGGATACTCTCCTATCCTCGAATAGAATACCTTGTTATGGAGTACCCTCCTGTAGAACGTTTCATTTGAAACAATATTCTATGGAGTTCTCCATAGAGATTTCACAGGTAGGAAGTAGTCCACCTGTAGACTCTGCTATGATGTCATATTATTTCGAAGGTATGACGCTGGTACGGCAATAGTATATGTGAAATACAGGATGGAAGATTGGATTAGCTTTAGCAGGTTGTGAGATAATGATAAACGTGCGAAGAGTAACTATCAATTATATGGTAAGAGGCTTTTTCTCTGGTGTAATTCCCCCTGTGAAAAAACAATCGGAGATAGCAACACTGGCGGTATCTAATGCACTATCACCCTATAGATCATGAGCAGGCCTTTGAAATGCCTCACACAACGCAGCTGGCCTACAATCCTACACGAACGACCCCTGGCGCCATAATTTTCGCCTGCCCTGTTGTTGGTTGAGAGCCCCGCCACGAAGCCCCGCAGCTGCGCCATATCTGTCACCACGGCTCTAAAATGGACTGATCACACCGAAAAATACTCATCAGGTCGAGGATTTCCAGAAACAAGCCACCCTGACTGGGTAGACTTGATCGTACCAATGCCGCCGATAAGTCGCTTAACCTCGAATGGGTTCGGAGTGAACTGTTGTGTATGCCGGAACCTCGATTACCATAGCTCTTTACCACCGATAGAGGGTGATGGTACTATGCGCGTGCCCGGGTCTTTCAGAAATGTCAACTTTTCGCGCGCTTTCTCCAAGCTTGAAAAGTCAGCTGACCAGGGATGCCCGGTTTGTTGGGTTCTAGCGAGCATCCGCGGCTTGTGGGATGATTCGATCGATACTACCACCCAGCTTCGGATTGATCTCGATAATAATGGCGGCGTGAGATTGCATAGCTTTGGCTACTTTAATATTTATCTTTATGTCCGCAAGGACAATCCCTCGAGTCAGTCTGTGTGCATACCGGAGGTCCTTGTCGTTTGGCAACGTGTAAAGCCAGCATGCTGACATGCTTCCAGGACTCGAAGTTCCACGAGAAAAGTCACTCTTATTTCAGTCTTTACAGGTAAAAGCCGACATCTCCGAGAGCGCTTGGTCAGAAACAGCACAAATATTTGCAAGAAATTGCATCCGGACGTGCATTGAGGACCATGAACTGTGCGGGCTGGGGAAGTCCCTCCTTCCGAGAAGAGTAATTGAAGTGGGAAATATTGGTGATGAGCAATTACGGGTCTGTGAGATGCGTAGAGGTACACCCGGGCTGTACACAGCCCTCAGCTACTGCTGGGGAGGTGACCAACTGCTCAAGACGACCTCTGCCAACATTGAGGATATGATGTCTTGCGACTCTGGCCTCTTGAGGCTTTCTCACTTACCCCAGACAATCGCAGATGCGGTTCATGTCACCCGCTCACTAGGTATTCAGTACCTCTGGGTCGACGCACTTTGTATTATCCAAGACGATTTCGAGGATTGGGAGAGGGAGTCTGAACAGATGGCAAATATTTACGAGAAGGCATACTTGGTCATCGCGGCCTCCTCGTCACCATCTGTGGCGCAAGGCTTTTTAGCCCACCAGAGACAGAGACGTTCCCTCCGCTTCGATATTCATAGCACTTACGGATCGCTTTCTTCTGTCGTAGCACGTCAGCAACCCCTGAGCGGACTGCATCAACTGTCCGCAGAGGAGATGGATCCACTGGCCCAGAGAGCTTGGGCCTTCCAGGAGCAGCACATGTCGACACGGTGCTTGATCTTCTCGGCAGACGAGCTGCAGTGGGTTTGTAAGACAAAGGCGGCCTGCGAGTGTAGCGAGCCCATGGGAATAATTGGCTATTCCTCGTCACTGCCAGTCGACTGTGACGATACGCAGCAGGGCGACGAAGCCGATCGTCAACTCGAACTCCAAGATATGTGGTACGCCGCGGTCGAAAAGTACAGCAGCCGCAGGCTTACCCATTCCGACGATAAGCTTCCGGCCTTTTCGGGATTTGCGAGCAGGTTTGGGGCTAGGATGGGGTTCCGTTACGTCGCCGGGCTCTGGCAGCAGACCGCATTCCAAGATCTCATGTGGAGGCGTTCTTTGGGGCTTACGCCTCTCCCCATTAGATCCAGGGCTCCTTCGTTCTCGTGGGTGTCAATTGAATGTGGCGTGGACTACCAATTGCTCAGGCAGAACACATGGCGCTGGATCTCACGCTCTCTTGTCTCTGATATAGGGGCCACTGTACCTGGACACAATCGCTTCGGAAAAGTAAGAGATGCATGGATAACAATCGAAGGGCCAATGGTTCGAGGAGCCATACACGGCAGCTTCGAATATCCTCGCTTTTGCTCTGACAATGGGAAACTATATCTCAGCATCGAATTAGACTGTCCTCTTACCGTGTTCAGGTACGCCACAGCGGAAAATGGTGAGGAGATCTCAGTGCAGCGATGCCGTCGCCTGTCATCATCAGAAGACAGCACAAAAGGAGCTCCTGAACGCAACGACAAGTTTTCCTCAGTCGTCAAGCCCTTGCGAGAAGGCGACACAATGGACAATGATTTTGCTCTGGCAGCCGTTTGGCTGCTGCACTTGGGCAGATCCAACGATCGGACCTCAAGCCAATTTGGAGATGTTGGGTACAGCACTTATTTCTACCTCGTGCTGGGGAAATCAGTGTATGATCCCCAAAAGTTTGAACGATTAGGATATTGCGATCCCCTAAGTGAGGAGACACTTGATAAGCACAGCGAGAGATTTATCACTAAAACAATCACGATCGTGTGATGTCACAGGCTAGCATAAATGGAAAGCTTGGGTAGAAATTATCAGCATCGACTGGGCTATGGCTAGATGTACCTAGGTAGTATATATAATGAAAGGAACACCGAGTATCTTGATCGCGGACTCGCAGACTGAAGAATCATGTCCTTCTAAGTTTCCAACTTCAAGACCAGGCTCAATAGGTCGCATGGTCCTCAGGATGCGCGGTATCTTTCGACCGCACCGGAATCTTCAAGACCGCATAATCAAACCTCCGCTCGACATATTTCAACAGCTCCGGGTCCACATTATTGGTATTGAGACCCATCTGGTACTCTCCTCCGTCGGTAGGGGGAGGCTTCTCCGGCCACCAATAGCACCTACACGGTAGTATGAGTTCTCAACATCTTGGAAGGGCTACGGGCCTGGCTTACACGCATCCACAAGAATCGCAGAAGTTGAAAGAGATGCCTCGATCTCCCCAGATGTACTGCTTGGTTATCGCGCCTGGCTTCGTTTCGATCTTGACCTCGTCTGGGTGGTAGTAGCCCCATGCGGCGCCGTAGCGCCTGCATATGGTGCATTGGCAGAAATTGATATGATCGGGCAGCCGTGGCGCTGTGACCGTGATGGCGCCGCAGTGGCAGGTGGAGCGGATGGGAGTGTCTTCGGCCGCCATCTCTTAGTCGGCCCGTGCGATATCTGGGTCAGAACAACGAGTTATTGCGGTCCTCTTTGCTGAGTCCCGCAACACTTTGACCGTTGTTGACATCTATCGGCGATGCTGAGAAATTACAGGTTTCGGACATGTCTGCCTAGCAAGGGCGGCCAGGGATGACTAATCTTGAAACAAAACCGATTTAGGCGTTTAAGTCGCATTTGCAATCGTGGTGGGCTCGGCGTTAAGGCAAGCAGAGGCACTACTACCCCTCGCAAACACATGTTGACCACCTGAGGCGGTCTTGGCTTTCACATGGTCTATACAATTAGGGCCCGAGTCAAGAAGGTGTATGTGAATGCCAGCCGGCCTGCTGCAAAAATGCAGCAAATGTGGGTGTGGGCGGCTAGTTGTGGGCAGATCTCAGGTCGGGGAAAAGGAGATGGTCGGCTATTCCCAAACCCTTGTCGTCATCGAACGTCAAGATTCTGGAACCGGGGTGCACACTGTAACATTTTACTCCATTCGCGGGTGGGGAATAGCTTCAAGATTTATAAGAGGAACTCCTTACATAAGGATAAGACCGGCTTTTATAACGTCACGTCTTGATGAGCGGTGCTATATAAACTTGGACGGGATCGTCATCATCACCAGTGACAACCCCCAAAGCAGTTATAAGGCGAGGACGACCACATAAACGACCGCATGAGTACCGGTAGTCCACCACCACCCTCACAAAAGCAACGACAACCCGCTGTAATTCCAAACATCACCCGGTACACACATATTTACAACTCTAATTCTCACAGCCCCGTACACATCACCATGAGCATGAAGGAGGTCGGCATCTTCCCAGCCTCGGGCGGCCTGGGCGGTAGCACCTACAGGCACCTGCTCAAGCTGGTGCCCAACGACCATGTGACGCTCATCAGCCGGTACCCCGAGAAGGTCGAGGCGGCATACCGCGACGCGGGCGTGAGGGCTCGCAAGGCGTCGTACGAGTCGTCGCCGCAGGAGCTGGAGCTCGCCTTCAGCGGGCTGGACGTGCTGTTCTTGGTTTCATACCCCAGCCACGTGCACGATTACAGGGTGAAGGTAGGTTTGTATTGCAGTTGGTTGCTTTTCGAGATGGCGAGTTCTGCCCATAAACAGACCAGCCATGCTGACGCAGAGGATCAAGGTGCAACTCCCAGCAATAGACGCCGCCAAGCGGGCAGGTGTCAAACACATCTTCTACAGCAGCCTGGGCTTCGGCAGCGACGCCGCCGCCAAGTCCCTGAAGGCGGACTCCAAGGCGGTCGTGATGCAGGCGCACCTCGACAGTGAGGCGCACCTGGCCAAGCTCGCGAAGGAGGACCCGGGGTTTACTTACACGTCCATCCGGGAGGGCCTGTACTCAGAGTCGTACCCGATCTACACGGCATTCCTGGATCCCAAGGCCGCGGCCGACGGCTCAGAGGTGCTCATCCCCCATGACGGCTCCGGCCCCGGTGTCAGCTGGGTCAAGCGGGACGAGCTTGGCGAGGCGAGCGCGAGGCTGATTGCGCGGTATTGCGGGATTGGCGGGCAGTTCCCGCAGCAGCTTGTTGACGGCAAGGTGCTGCTCTCTGGTTCTAGGGAGATCAGCCTTGCGGAGATGGTAGAGATCCTGGGGAAGACGGTCGGCAAGACGTTCAAGATCCGGCAAGTCGGGGTTGACGAGTATGTGAAGCTACCGCAGGTGTTGCAGGTTTTTGGGTCCGAGGAGAAGTGCAGGACATGGGCAACTGCATGGGAGGGCATAAAGGATGGCGAGGCCGCACTGGTGACCGGTGATCTGGAGGAGATTCTCGGGCGGAAACCGGAGCAGTACGAGAAGACCATCAAGGAGTTGTTGGCATGATTGGGGGACAATTAGCCTTTGATTTTCCAGTTGATCATTAAAGGACGCCAGTCGGTTTTTGAAATGCGTGCCCTTTGCGATTCAATACAGGTTGGGCAATTGCTTGTAGTACGGCAATGCCAAAGTCCCAACCGATCCTCATTCACTTTGAGACCCTATTCGGCGTGTCGTTCTTGCTATCCATCCCCGTGGCGTTGCAGAAGAGCTTATGGGCTGCATCTACGTGCCCTGGACCCAATATGGGAAACATGGAAGTCCCTGGCCTCATGTTTGGACTGCAGATCGGACCCGGCAGCTCTGGGGTCTCGAGACCAGTGATTGCTTTGTAGGTGGTCCTGGTAAGCAGGTATATTCCTGCGGCTTGAATCGGATCTTGTTTTTCGAGGTCCTTCTCGGATGTCCATATCGGATCACCTGACAGTGTAACCACCTTGCCAGAAGAAGAAGCCCGACAGACCAAGGCTGACTAGAGCCAGGCCGAGGTGGAGCTCGATGATGGACCAGACCCAGAGGCACCCGAGGGGAGGCGCTTGCTTCAGAACGGCAATATAGCTAAACTTGTTGGTGATGTGGATCAGATAGCACCCTGCGGCCGTTCCTATTGCCAAAAATATTGCCTGTCTGGTGTAGTTCTGGAAGCGCTGTGGCAGACCGGGAACGACTGTCGTGGCGGCGGCGTGGGGATGAAGAGCGTAGACGAGGGCAGTAAAGGCTGTAGATGGACAGGCAAGACAAGTCAGTAACGCAGCTGATAGAGCGGAATTAGGGTTTGGGACGGATAGCATACCCATCAGAGCCTGGAAAGCCCTCTGGGCAATCTTGAGCCATTCCATATCCATGGCATATTGCTGCTGGACCAGCACATCGAGGGTGAGGTGCAGCATGGCCAGTGACACCGAGTAAAGCAGCGTCTCGAGAAAGCGCTCTGCGCCGGGTGACAGGCCCTCGCCGTCGTCATCGTCATCTCCCTCAACAGCCTCGCCATTCTGACGCTTGTTCTTGCGCTCCTTGTCGAGGGCCTGTTTGAAGAGGTTCCTCTCGTCGGCAATGTCGAACAGCGTCTTGTCTGTCGGGCCAGATCGGTCAGGCTGCTTCAGCTTGATGTTTTTGGCTCTTTTTTCTTTTCGCTCGCGGACCATTGTCGATAGTATTGTTGGTCTCGTAGCCAATTTCGAGGGGAGCTGGTCAAGGAAGTCGGATCGGGAAGCGGTCGGGGAAACACGAGGGTGTGGCGTGGCTGTCGTGCGACCTTGAAAATAAATGGTCGAGTCTCACGGGACGTGCAAGAGAAGCCGAGGCTGGCCTTCCAGAAGGTCGAACCCCTGTCAGGTTGGAGCTTCGAGCTTCCCGCGACAGGGCTGACGACCCCTGGATTGGCGTCATCTGGGCAACAACGACAGGGTATCCTCGGCACGCTACTGTCGAGTGCGTGTCTTTGAGCCATCTCGCGCAGGGAGCAACAACAACAAGAGCAGCAGCAGCAGCAGCAGCTCAATTAATCTGGCTGTTTGAGTCGACCTTCCTGACTATAGGCTCACAGTCCAACAGATCTATGTCATAGTAGAGAACACACACACACGCCTTACCCCACGCGACCGTACAAGCAAATCGAAGCCCCGAGCCACGAACCCCCAAACATCACGACCTATAACCCGCCACGAATCCACCTCAACCTCCTCCGTCCATGTCGTGCCGCCCCCCATGAACGTCAACGTCAACGTCAACACCAACAGCCACATGCTGATCATGTACCCGGCCCTGACGGCCCTGGGGCTGGTGGCCCTGCTGATCCCCACGCTGTACCTGTACACGGTCGGCGTCGCCTCGGCGCGCTTCCCCACCCTGCGCAACCGCCGCGTCTGCCTGCTCATCGCCCACCCGGACGACGAGGCCATGTTCTTCGCCCCCACCGTGCTGGCCCTGACCCGCCCCGAGCTGGGCAACCACGTCAAGATCCTGTGCCTGAGCAGCGGCGACGCCGCCGGCCTGGGCGAGACCCGCAAGAGGGAGCTGGTCGAGAGCGGGCTGAGGCTGGGCCTGCGGAGGGGCGAGGACGTCTATGTCGTTGATGATGATGTGTATGTCTTTTCCGCTGTTTGGTTGTGCAGGTGGTTGAACTTCGATAACTCTGACACACGTTCGTCTGCCCAGGAACTTCCCCGACTCAATGACAACAACATGGTCAACAGAGCGAATCTCCAACCTCCTGCGCGACGCCTTCGCGCCCAATTCCTCCTCCTCCTCCTCCTCAAAAGACACGACCGAGCCCCCAAAGGCCACGATAGACGTCCTGATAACCTTCGACAAGACTGGGATCTCCTCCCACCCGAACCACATCTCCCTCTACCACGGCGCCCGCCACTTCGTCGCCTCCCTGACCGCCAACCGCCCCGGCTGGGCCAGCCCCGTCGACATGTACACCCTAACCTCGGTGGGGATCGCGCGCAAGTACGCGGGGGTCGTGGACGTTTTTGCGACTCTCCCGGCCACGGCGCTGGACGTCTGGTGGGGCGCCGGCGCGTCGACGAGGTCGGGCAAGGGCAAGGCCCAGCAGGCGGGCAAGGACAAGGACGGCAGGAGGCGCCCCGCCGCGCTGGTCTTTATGCACGGCTTCGGGACCGGCGGCTGGGCCACGGCGAGGGAGGCCATGACCCGCGCCCACGTCAGCCAGATGGTGTGGTTCCGCTGGGGTTGGATCACCATCAGTCGGTACATGTTCATGAACGACCTGAGGTTGGAGAAGGTCTAGTGGGCCGGGTACTTGTGCCTCAAACGGGATTCTCGAGGATCGACTGCCCAGAGACCCGAATATAGAAGCAGAAATATAATTATAGAAGGATAGAAAATATATTCCCGAATGCCTTTCTGGCCAGATGGTTCCTTTTAACCTTGTCTAGGTCTATACAGGTCTATCGCACCCAAGTCTTGATAGATGTACATGCACATGGGAGAAGAGCAACCAGAGACATGTCCACATACAAGAAATACAATGCTCCCACCTCGAACAACCTCGCACCATGTCACATCCTCATCCTCATCACCTCCTGAACCATCTTGGACCGCCGCGTCTCCTGGTCTCCGCTCCACTGTCCAAACCAGTCTAGGTCAAGCGGGAACCCCGCCACCCTGCTCGTTGTCCGTACCACCCTGTACGCCGCGAAGTGCCTCCGCGACGGGTCATCGTGGTATCCTGTGAACTCGCTGCCCTCGCGCCGCATCGACAGTAAAGTCTGCTTGTCAGACGGCCCGCTGAACCGCGGCCGGTACAGATATGCCGGCTTCTCCACCCCCAATTGATCCACCCGCCGCCCCGTCGTAGGGCGAGATCCAGGGCTCTGTTCGTCGTAGGAGACCGCATTGTCCGAGTCGAGCGCCTGGCCTTTGTCGGTGTCTTTGCTTTTCTCTGACGCGCCCGAAGCTGCCTCGGAAACGTCCTTGCCCTCGGCGTGGTCATCTTTGTCCATTCCAGCCATTTCAATTTTGGGAGTCGACAAACGGTCAAGTTTGGTGGGCCACAGCGGCGCCGTCGACACGCTCTGGCTCACTTTCACCTTGCTTCTTTGATACGGCGCGTCAAATCGAAATTCCACCAACCCAGTTGCTATACGGTACGAAACGCCGTGGGGGATGAACGCCCCGAAATCGCCAATGAGTTTTGGGATCGCCCTAACGGCGCTCTCATCATCAAGGTGGCCCGGTCGCATGCCTCTGAGTATCAGATGGATACTGTATTGAAACATGAACCAGATGTGGTTTCTCTTTGCTTGAAGTAGCTTGTATCGGCGAAAGGAAGCGTGGTTCGGCACGGCTTGCTGCGTGGTCTGCACCAGTTCGCACCAAGCCTGCTCACATGCGTGAACGGCATCATCGTAGAGCGGCTTGATCTGTCGGAGGGCTTCGATGGCCGGCAGCATCGAGTGGCCCCTGCTGACTAGGGACTTGATTAGGTTGTAGTAGTCTGTCGCGCCTGGCTGGAAGCTATATGGTGCCTGAGTGCAGAGCTTCCATATTCCTAACACGTGCTGGCGCTTGGCGCCTTTGTGCGGAAAGTTTGCGGTTGCCCATTCCGTAGAAGCCGGCTTCGTCTGCATGACACGGGCGTAATCAATCAGATCGGACCAGACGTGGTCAGGAACGGGGATGCTGAAGCGCTGCGATAGGTAGTCGACAAGTCTCACGGCCATCGTGATCTCCCCCGCAGAGCCGTAGGAGTGAACAATTGCATCGAGAAGCGCCGCTGTGGGTTTCCGTGGTGAGTCTGGCGGGTAGGTATGACCTCCTTCGACTGAAATCGCACCTGTGGCTCGGTCTTTGCCGATTAACACGCCCCAGTTGAGCCTTAGAAGACCCTTGTTGGATTGCATGCGACCGACCCGACCGTTGGATTTCAACAAGGCACAGACGGTGTCCTCGTTGTCGCATATGCCACGGCGTACCAACGTGCGCTCTAACTTGTCCAAAGGGTCCCGTTTGCGAAGCACCCTGGTCAGAGGCTCGTCGAAGAAGCGTTCGTGCATGTTGGATCCGAAGCGGTGCTTCCGACGGCCCCTGATGCTTGCCACGATCCTCTTGAGCCCGAGAACGGAGCGTCCTCTCAGCTTTAAGCTGCTGCGGTGCATGTCTAACGGCCGCAACCTGAATCTAGCCAGGTCATTGCTTGCATAGATCTTTTCCGCCAGATACCTAGCCTTGATAAACTCATTGTATGCTACCGAGTGCCTAATAGTGTGACGGCCGTCCCCCACCATGGCAACCCAAATATCCTTGGCAGCTCGAATGTTAGAGGCGGCGCCGGCACACCTCATCAGGACGATGTAGTCGTTGATGAGTGGCAAAAGGCCAGCTTTCCTTCGAGCAAGTTGAATATGCAACAGGCGGCGGAGGATGCGGACGTAGAGGGTCTTGACACCCCATTGGTTGACCAGCTCGCCCAGGGGAGTGTAGACAGCCATGCCGTACGAGATGTTGATGTCAGGAGCCGTGTCGATCGCCTCAGCAACCTTGTGGGGGTCGAAATTCCTCAGGATTTCGGAAAAAGTGGTAGGAGGGATAGTTGCCATGACCTCGGTGAAGGCCTGGCTCCCAGCCTCTGTCTCATGACCACGGACCAGGCTCATGAGACCGAGGTACAGCTTGAATGTGTCGCCCTGCCTGAGGGCGCTGAGAAGAGCCTTGAGGCCGACATGGTAGTAAGGAACCGTGCCAGGGCGGCCAGATGTCGGCAGGAGAGGACCGGCTGTTCCGATAGATCCAGTTGTTGTAGGCCTGCGGGCGAGGCGGAACCGCTCTGGTGCACGCTCAGGCTTCACAAAGTCCTTGTCCTGCGGGATGGTCTTGACTGGAGGGGGTTTGGGCTCCTCATTCTCATTGTTGAGATTGGTCCATCCGAAGGGAACTCGGGTGTGTGCACATCTCTTCTGGAAGAGGCGGTAAACTGTAGTGTTGTTGTTATGATCGTTGACCACTGGCAATCTGCTGCAGTGCGACGAGGCGGGAGGGTTGAGCAGCCGTGAGTGGAGCTGGCTTGACTTGTGGAGGAGGGCAGAGCGGCTGCGCTCCACCGAGCGAGTCGCGATCATCCGGGGCGGGTCTGCAACGGTTCATCGCCGTGAAGCTGTCATGACTTCGAGGTCTTGCAGTTCGGAACACAGCAGCAGCATGCGATGAACGTGAGGAGAAAGTTGTCTTTTCTCATCTCAATTGACCAATTTGCCAGGCCCCCTTGCGACCACCTGCACGTTTCCCCAACTCACCTGCCACATCCCCCTCACTGCAACATCCTTTTGCAGGGCAGCCACGACCAGGGCTGGGCCAGTGTACGTACCTGGAGAAGGTGGCCCAGTTTGGGGTACGTACCACCGTGCACGGACCTTCAATTTTCTTCGCCCGGCGCAGCTCCCTCTGGCAGGGGCACTGGCCGGCCGTCTTTCAACGTCAACCGCCTAAAAGCATGGGTCAAGCTCCGTTCATCACATCCGATGCCCACATCCGCCTGCTTCAACCTGCTGCACTTGCCTGCAGCTTTGTGACGCGACACGCTACCCCTGTGGACACCATCTGACCTGCCTCTCACATTCTCATTAACTGCCACCTGCAACCATGGCCGACGCAGGAGACGAGCCCGCCAACGTCTCGGAGCCTCTCGATCTCGTCCGCCTCCTACTCGACGAGGTCGTCTTCGTCAAGCTCAGGGGTGACCGCGAGCTCAAGGGACGACTCCACGTATGTATATGACACCAGATATCTGCTAGATGTCACCCATGTTCGATGAAAACTGCTGACACTTGCCCTTTCTAGGCGTACGACAGCCACTGCAACCTGGTGCTTGGCGATGTCGAGGAGACGGTTTACGTGGTTGATGACGAGGCAGAGGACGATGATGTCAAGACCGTCAGCAAGAAGTCAGAAATGCTCTTCGTCCGAGGTACGTCAACACGGTCGGCCCCTTAGTTGGTTCCTGGCGCTCACTGACCGTCACTGTAGGCGATAGCGTTGTCTTAATATCGCCCCTAACCCAGTCATGATCTTTCCATCAGGACGGGCCTCACCTGTCACCTAGGCGAACAGCTGAAGTAGCACAATTTCTGCCTTGGAAGTCAGAATACTGCGTGTTGGATCTATCTCTGTGGCAAGAACATTTTGCACTTGGAGGGACGACTGTGGAAGCCCTCTAATGCTGAAGGCCTGCACGGTCGCGAAGATCCTATCATGCCGTCACAGATCCCGATTACGCCATGAAGAGGAATTGCGAGAAACGTCTTGTCATCCCAGAGGAGGGTGCAGACCGTGTTGAGTGGGTTGCTGGTGGGGAAACTCTCAGCCATCGACAAGCGGGTTGGACAAAACTCGGCATATTTACACAACAGCAAACAATGAGATACCATATTCGGGACGCACATGTTCCACATGTCCTCCACCACTACTTGCCCACACTGGGAATCCCTCGCTACGCTTGTCGGATTAGCGACAACTCGTGAGAAGTGAGGCAACGCATGGTCGAAATGTGAATGGCAATGTTGGAGTGTTATTTACTGGCTTGAGAAAACGCTTTACTCTGAAGTCAAGAGAAGCCAACGTCCGACATAATTGAGTCCCAGTCAAAGTCTACACCCATCCCATAGACATTATAACCCTCAAACCCATTCTCACCAACTCCAGCCGCTCCGGTCCCGGCATCAGAAGGCGTCATCAACGACGCCGGGAGACTACTTGCCCTCGCACTCAATATCCCATAACACAACTCCAAACTATCCCTCGCGCTCCGGGCGACCTGCAACTCAACAGGCACCCCCGCCTCCACAGCCTCGACCTGCGCCAGAATCATGCTCAGGAACATGTGGCTCTTGACATTCGTCTCGCCCAGCCGCACCCGCTCCTCCGACAACTCCAACAGGTCCCGCACGGCCCCCTTGAGCACGCCGCGGTACACACCCGTCCGCCCCAGCGTCCCGTCGAGCCGCTGGGCCTCCAGGTGCGCGATCAGCTCCATCCCGACGGCCAGCAGCGCGCACCGCTGGCCCTCGCGGAATATGCCCCCGCCGAAGGCCATCAGCCGAGCGAAGTGGGGGTCTGGCTCCGGGGAGAGGATGGCCAGGGCAGCGTCGAGGCTCGCCTGCCGTGAGTGGCGGTATGTGGGCTCCAACCGCGCACGGCTGCTGAAGGATGTGTGCAGGGGTAGGGCGAAGCGGCGCACCAGGTAGTCGAGGAGGTTGCGCCGGAAGGGCGTGTTTTGCACGCTGTCGTGCTGCATCTTGCTGGCGCAGGCCTGGAGGGCTTGTGTTAGTGCGAGGCTTAGCTCGAGGACGCGGGGGTAGCTGGGTTCGGAGTTGAGTTGGTTCAGGAGCTGAACGATGCGCAGGCGGAGCGGGAGTGATCCAAGCAATATGAGCTGGAAAGATGTGTCGGTGAATACGTCCTCCGGCCGTGGATTGGTGACTGTCGTTGCCTCGTCCAGGTCTTCGTCGTTCAAGTTTGAAGGCGGCTGAATGTCGAATTCATCGACAGATATCCGCGGCGGCATCCACGAGTCCAGAGATGACTGTACAACGAGTTCCAAGATAGTTGCCCAAAGCCTTCGGCGGATCTCAGCTTGCAGCGGCGGGATGGAGGGGAGACAGCTGGGGTCACGGTGAAGCCCCATCTGCATTGCTATCTGCACAAGTGAGCCTGTAGATATCCACGTCAGGTCACCTCCGACTGAGAATATCTGCCGCGCCAGGATTGTGAGACAGTATATTTGCAGGCCATCGATGGTCAGGCGGTCCTTTTCTAGTGGCCCAGATAGCCAGTTCTGGGCAGCATATATCCATCGATGGACCAAGTCCGCGTTACTGAGCGCATCACCCGTACTTTGGTGGTCATACACACTTGAGCCCAAGCCGATGACGAGAGACAGCTTGAGTCGGAGCTCTGCTGGGGCATTGTCAGGGTGGTCCCAATACCGCTTGTATTCCGCCCAAAACGAAGGGCCATGGAGTATGCGGTGGGTTGATTCGAATGACGAGAAGTAGAGATTGATCATCGCATCAGATGTTTCTCGGGGCGGGAGACCAATCTCGAGAGATGATTCATGGCTCCTGCTGGGCCGACTGCGTTTGATGCTCTTTGCTGCGGCCTTGCACTTCCGGATCAGCTCTCCGGACTGAGCCACGAGTAATGCAGTCTCAGGCGTCTTGTATGGGTCCTTGCCAGAGTCTTTTCCAATGATCTCGGTGTAGCAGTCAATCATGACAGCGAACTCCTGAGGCTTCCCCATCCAACGGCTCTTGCCAAGGTCTCTCGATTTGTCCAGCGAGATTTTCAGTAGCCAGTCCGGTGACTTGGGCCTGGCCTCAGTACGAGATGCCGAAGCCTCTTCAAGCTTTCGGATCCGCTCTAATAGCTCCGTAACCTTGCCGCTTGTGTTCTTTCTTATCCCCTCATCGTTCTCTGGTAAAGACGGCCCCGGGGGCCCAGCCTGGTTGTCGACAGAGCCAATCGGATGCCGGAGGGCTGGTGGATTGTCCACGTACACCACTGGTGTTGCCTCTGTGACGAATGGTCTGTCATTATGAATTGTAGATGTATTTGAACTGTATGTAGTCCTAGATGCAGATGTGGTAGGCTGTTGAGCCGCAGTCCCTTCTAGTGACAAGGCTCTTTCACCCTCAGCTAATATGGCCCGTTGTCTTGAGCTCGCTGGAATCGTATGAGACGTTCCGACAGCTCGGTGTCCTTCAATATTGCTGTCACCATATTGCGTGTATACGCACTGGCCCTTATTGCGCAGACAATTTGAACAGGGGTCGTTATGGTCGCATTTGATCTTGCGGCGTCGACACGATTGGCATGACAGCGCCGGCCGTCGACGCCGACGGGGATGCTGGTCCATCACAGGAGAGGTCGCGGCAATGAGTTTTGACGGGCCTTTTCTATCTCTCGGCCGTAGAAATTCGTACCGTATATCTAATGAGACAATTCAGGACGATGGATGCAGCGGATATCAGAGCAGCTTTAGGAGTGCGTGGGTAGGCCGTATGAGGGTGATGGCTCCTTTCGAGAAGGACGCGCAGATATCGGTCTTCCAATGAATTTTCCGGCCCGAAGCATGCCTTGAGCCGTCTTAGTGCTGACCAAAGGCCGCCCCGACTGGTCTTTCGGCCGAGAGGTTGGCGTACGAAAGCGCTTATCCCCGAGTGTCTTCAGCCTCCACGGATTTGTGTGATTTTGACCCTTTAAATCAGCATATAGGAAGCGTCCGAGCAATCGGGATTGTAACGTATTCATCGGCTTCGTTACGGCCGAAAGATACAATGACAAGCTGCGATTGAAGTATAAATCATCGTCTTGGGTATAATAGAAGTCGAGGATTGATTCTATATTTGCTTCATTGTGTTGAATTATGTTCCGCCATTGACTTGTTGTACAACAGTCTGCCATCTTTGATAGCCTACTAAATTCTGTTTGAACACATTTTGACAATCGCGGAAAAGACAACTTCGAAATTCCTTGTTCCGACATGGCAAGGTCAAGCTTAAAAATCCTGATTAGCGGCGCTGGTATTGCCGGAAACGCCCTCGCATTCTGGCTGACCAGGCTTGGTCACGATGTCACAGTTGTCGAGCGCCATCCCGTGTTGCGCGCCTCGGGACTCCAGCTCGATCTCCGTGGCCCAGGGATTGAGGTGCTGAGGCGCATGGGCCTCGAGCAAGCCTTTCGCGAGAAATCTGCTCCTGAAGTTGGAATGCAGGTTGTTGATTCCAAAGGCAGACAGCGAGCCTACTTCCCAGCCGCCGAGCCCGGCGGTAAGAACAAGGGCAGCCTCACCAGCGAGTTCGAGATCATGAGGGGTGATCTTTGTCGCCTCTTCCATGACGCTGCCACGAAGCCGGACGGCAATGACGGGGCCAAGTACATGTTCGGTACATCAATCGACAGCTTGGAGCAGGACGATGGTTCCGTTAATGTTCGCTTTAATAACGGAGAGAAGGCCCGGTACGACCTGTTGGTCGGTGCTGATGGTCAGTGGTCACGCACGCGGAGGATGATGCTTGGCCTCGAGGCTTCGAGCAGAGAAGCCCCGGTCGCCAATGGCCTACATCCGGTCAAGGGTCTGTTCTTCGCGTATTTCACCATGCGTCGACCGGTTCAGGAGGGCGAGGAGTACATCGCAACCTCGTATCTTGCTCCCGGAAAGCGAGGTATCATGACAAGACGGCACAGCCCGCACGAGATGCAGGTGATGCTTTCGTGCAAGACTGATTCCGAGAGACTGAAGAATGCTCGGCGGGGCGACGTCGCGGTGGAAAAGCAGGCATTCGCAGAGATTTTCCAAAGCGCCGGTTGGCAGACTGATGAACTGGTTGAATCCATGATGGGCGCTGATGACTTCTATTGCGAGCGGCTGGGCCTTGTCAAACTGGAATCATGGTCACAAGGCCTTGTAACGCTCGTCGGGGATGCCGCGTACTGCCCGACGGTCTTCACTGGCATGGGAACGACAAGCGCTGTGGTTGGAGCCTACATTCTGGCTGGAGAGATCAGCGAACATTGTCGAGATCTTGAGGGCGCGAAATCCGTTCCGGCCGCCCTCGCGGCTTATGAGGCAAAGTTCCGGCCGTTCATGGACGAATTGCAAAAGGGTGTCCTTGAAAATTCGACACGCCAGTGGGACATGATGGGTTCAGCCTTCAGTATTGCCCTCATCAATTGGTTTTTGAGTGTGGCCTCGTTCCTCAAACTGGGAACCGGGATGTTTAGTATCCGTGAGACAGTGAAGGGGTGGGAACTTCCTCGGTACGAGAAAATCCCGTGAAATTAGGCTGCATGTATAACTCGGATGACTGCAAAAAAGGGTGTACGACGAAACGCCGAAACGGTTTAGCATAGGGTATAGTATGTGGTATAATGTGCACCAGAGCTTTTCCATCATTACCCCACCACATAAATTCATAGGGGGCTACAGAGCGAAGACAAGTTTTGCGCACCTGGAGGCCAGTCACCGCACGGGGCGGAGATCTCAAGGAAGAGGAATAAGGATGCAAGGTAAAGTGGACAAAGAGCATGGACAAAATCTGCCCCGTGTTGGGCACCCGAGGCTTTGCAGACAATGGCGATACAATGGCGATTGATGGCCGAGCATTGTAATATTGCTGGCTTTTCATTGGCGCGGTGAATAGCCAAGGGTATTGGTAGGTTTGACAAAGACCGTAGATGCTAGCAGGCAGTATGTCTCCCATTGATGACGTCGGTCTTATTGTTACCAAAATAGAAGCATAAGGAGCGTTGTTTCTTTTTCGGTTGTTTTGGCACAAGAAGATGCGAGGGCTGGCGGGCGTACAAGTGTTGACTCCAAAGGCTATAAGTCTACTTGATAGAACTGAATGATTGCCATTTGAGATACACCAACGAGTTTTTAACATCGCCCAACCCAAGAAATATCAAACAACTACAACAAAATCCAGGTAAGATATCTTCGCACAAAGCTAATATGTCTGACACCCAGAGCTCTATCCCAACATACTATGACGCAAGGGTCAGAGTCAAACCTTGCGCGCCGGATCGGGTCCCATACCTGCCAGACCAGGTTCTATACCTAATCGCCTCTGCACTTCCAAATCCCAAATCAGTCTTCAACTTCGCACTCGCAAGTAAAGCGACCTGGGAGAACCTCCAGCCGGCTCTCTGGAAATGCGAAGTCACCTATGAATCAAGACTTGGACAAGTATACGGGGGAACCTCTTCCGATTCCTTGCAACAGCACTTCAGCAAGTATCTCCAAGGTAGCGCTACCACCGATGACAGCGAGGAGGCTTCTATCATCGAGGATAGCGAGGAGGCTTCTACCACCGAGGATAGCGAGGAGGCTTCTACCACCGATGACATCGAAGAGGCTTCTACAACGAACCCTGAAGACCCGGTCCAAACTCCTCCAGCGGAGAAGAAAGGATGCCAACATGGTAGAATCCCTGAGCAGTGCGTTATTTGTGGAGATCAAATCAAGCTCGAGAATCGAACCTTCAAGTCTCCATTTCCAGATAGCTTGCTCTTCACGGACCGCAGACTGACTGCTCTACATTGGGCCTGCAGGCAAGGCCCCTCGGCGTTGCCGCTCGCCCGCAATCTGATCAGATCGGCACTGGTCCATCAGCCATCGTATATCGACGGTGTAGGCCTTCGGGAGCGTCTTTATCATGGCGGCAGAGTAACAGTTGACGAGCTGATGCCCGGTGACCTTCCCCCTCCTCTATTCTTCGCTGTTGCGTACGGAAACGTCGAGGTATGTAAGGCCCTGATCAATGCGGGGTGCACTGTGAATCTCTTGCAGGGGCAGGCCGAGTGTGGGGAGTGGTCCATGGAGCAAGACGACTGGAAGCCTTTGATGGCCTTCAAGATACACAAGGAATGTGTGATGAGTCGTGGGGGGACTTCTCATGTATCCACGGAACCACTGAAATGCGTCTGCCAGTGGTACGAAATGTTTGCCTTGGGCTGTGAAACAGCTGGCCATGTCGCGATCCAGTATGAAAAGAGTGAGATTCTAGAAATACTCCTCCGAGGTGGCTTGGATATCCACCTAGGTCTGGAGCCTCTCGCCCCTTATTCAGTGGCCCATGGTAATATGGATGCTATCAAGGTGCTACTGGAACGCGACCCAAGTCTTCTCCATCGGCGCACGTTTTATCGGCCGCTCATTCACGCAGTGCCGTGGATCGAAAAGAGATCCGGAGACGATAAAGGCGCTCATTATGAACGTGTCAGGCGCATGCTCGAGTACCTCCTTGAAAAGGGGGCAAATATAGACTCTGAGAGCGATTGGGACTTAGACGCCATCGATACCGAGGATTTGCCAGAAGGCGGAATGACAGCGCTACAAATACTCCTTGGGAGAGCGCGCGTCCGCCCGGCATTCGTACCCTGGGTCATGGACTCTTTGACCGCAGCTGAGGTCTTCATCCGTGCGGGTGCCAACTGGAACCGTCCGATATCCTCGAGTGTACCGTCAGAAGGACTACTGGAATGTTCGTTGGTCAAAACTGTTGGCATATTCTCAGGCCAGTATCCCATGGATGGATCCCAGACGGTACAGGCCTTGGAGATTCGGAAGTGCTGGGGACGAGTTGTGAAGGCGATGATCGAAACAGCGAGCCAGTCCCAGTCCGATGCTGACAAAACCACGGCGAACGGAGCAAACATCGTTGAGGAATTCTCTAATGCATTCACGTATCTGGTGAATTACCATGTCCCTGGGATTTGGCCCAATCGATTCGGTCCGTGGGGCACGGAAGCGGTTGGCAAGCTGCTCCTGTCCACAGGCATCACCCCGAGCCCAGAGGACATGGAGAAATGGAAGATTCTGTGCCTCAACAGAGAGGCGTGGATATCTGAGGATGGCGACAGGAGCCAATGGGAATTCCTCTTGGCTGGCGTCGATGCCGAACAGTTTAAGATTGAGTGAAATTTGAGCAAGGTATTTTCTATGTAGTGCGTATAAACAAATCATCAGTATTTGTCTGCTGGACAAAATCATTCTTCTCTCGAGGCATCCAGTCAACAGTGAACTCAAGTGCCTACATCAAAGTGTTAGTATTTTTTGGGTAGTGCACTTCTCGTTCTAGCTATCTCCATTTCGAGACAGGGGAAAATGTGAGGCGATCACCACTCAGTTCCAACTGGAGTTGTGAAGTGTTGACTAACAAAGATGGCATGTTAGGGAAAAGACTAAGGGACCAACGCCTCTGATGATCCAAGGGCTTGCAGCTCACACCTGGAGGGGAAGCCTCAGAGGAGCAGCTGTGGTGGGGTGCTGGTCAAGAGCGGTCTTATCGATAAGAGTATAGCGGGGAACACGAGAGGTAGCTCGGCCCAGGGTGGAGAGAGGGGGGTCGGTTCGCAAGCAGCTCAAATGCGCGGGAACGGTTCTATGACTCGACTCGACCAACGTCGTCACAGGCCAGGCAGTGTCCAAGTAGCCGCCCCCATCTAAGCCCACTTCAAACGCCAACGCCAGCGCCAACACCTAACGCGTTGATTGTATTGCTCATTCGGCGAGCAGGCTGACCGGCCGAGAACAGTCATCACTTGCACATAAATACTGGTCTCAGCAGATGCCCATTATCATTACTGGGATTGTTCTCGCATCCCAATTCAACACTGGCAGCGATAGCACAGCATCAATGATCACCCGAATACATCGCCACATCTAACCCAAAGGTATACTTACTTACCTTTACCTCCGCGAATTGGAACGGCCGACTGCGCCATCTAGTAATAATGCAGGAAGACGTTGACTGACCAACCGCCACATCACCAGTGCCTCCAAGACACGATGGCGACTACAAAAGCAACAAGACTACCGCAGGAGCGGCGGAAAGGCGAGGCCGCCCTGAGCGACTTTGCCGATTACGTCGAGAAGCAGCAGGCCATCAGATTCCCCAGTGCCAAACAAGCAGCAATAGGTACGACAACAACGGTAGCGGCAGCTCACGCCCAGGACGACCACGAGGCCGAGCTCGACGACATCCTTGACGCCCTCGACCTATCCGACCAGGCCCCTCTGGCCCCTCTCCGTGAGCTGCTTCTCGGAACCGACGATGATTCATTACAGAAGCTAGTCGAACTGTTGACTTCTCGAGTGGAGGAGGGCCATGGAGAGGCCTTGTTCGACATAGGCTTCGAGCACAATGGCGAGTCTATGCACCTCGACAAGCAGGCGTGGGACAAGGCGTGGGGTCGTCTGCAAGAGGCAGCCACAAAGATCAGGGCCGACTGCCAATTACTACTGACCAAGAATGTCGGCGGTGACGCCGAGAGCCAGGCTGCCGCCACTGACAAGGGCAAGGACTGCAGTGCCAAGGTACTCATCCGCCAGGCCCCCGCCACCGTCGAGAACGTCATCGAGACGAGGATAGCAGTAGTAGGCAATGTCGATGCCGGGAAGAGCTCCATGCTGGGAGTCCTCGTCAAGGGCGATCTTGACGACGGACGAGGAAAGGCTCGAGTCAACCTTTTTCGACACAAGCACGAGATCGAGACCGGCCGGACCAGCTCCGTGGGCATGGAGATCATGGGCTTCGACACCCACGGCGGTGTCATTACCAGCGATACCCCGGGCCGGAAGCTGTCGTGGGAGGAGATCGGGAAGCGCAGCGCAAAGGTCATCACCTTCACCGATCTTGCCGGTCACGAGCGATACCTGCGCACCACCGTCTTTGGCTTGCTGTCCAGCAGCCCCAACTACTGCCTGCTCATGGTCGCCGCCAACAATGGCCTGATAGGAATGAGCAAAGAGCATCTAGGCATTGCATTGGCCCTGAACGTGCCCGTCATGGTTGTCGTCACCAAGATTGACATTTGCCCGCCTCAGATCCTCGAGCAGACCTTGACCCAGATCACAAAGATTCTCAAGTCTCCGGGCGCGAGAAAGATTCCAATATTCATCAACGACCGCGACGAATGCATAAATACCGCGACGCAGTTTGTGTCTCAGCGTATCACTCCTATATTCCAGGTGTCCAATGTTACAGGCCAGAACCTTGACCTAGTACGGACATTCTTGAACATCCTACCGCACCATGGAAGGTGAATCTGCCTCCAAGTCTGATCAGTGGAATGACACAGGAAGCTAACGCTCGCTACAGATACGACGCTGACGCACCTTTCGAATTCCATGTTAATGACACTTTCTCCGTGCCGTTTGTTGGAACCGTTGTCTCGGGCATCATCAAGTCCGGTGTCGTCCATGCTGGCGACAGCGTCGTCATCGGGCCTGACAGCCTGGGGCAGTTCACCCAGAGCTCCATCCGTTCCATCGAGCGCAAAAGGATTCCCGTGCCGGCCGCAAGCGCCGGCCAGAGCGCTTCCTTCGCCTTGAAGAAGGTCAAGCGGAAAGACGTCCGCAAGGGCATGGTCGTCCTCCCGAAACCAGCCGACGGCGCCCCTGCGCCAAGGGTGTACAACGAATTCGTTGCAGAGGTGCTGATCCTTAGCCACGCCACAACCATCAAGAAGAAGTACCAGGCCATGCTGCATGTCGGCCCGGTCAGCCAGACATGCTCCATCATCGACGTCGACAGGCCGTTCATCCGTACAGGTGACCGGGCCACCGTGGCATTCAAGTTCGTCCAGAGGCCAGAGTACCTTGCTCCTGGTGACCGTCTTCTGTTCCGCGAGGGAAGGACGAAAGGACTCGGAATCGTCAAGGCTGTCGGGTACGACAAGAGCTATTTCCCCCGGAGCGAGAACAACGGCCAGGGCAACGGAGACGACAACACCACGCAGGCTTCTGGTCCGGCAGCCTCAGGCGCGGCAGAGCCGGAGCGCGGTCAGGATGTCAAGGTTGCGGGCTAATGGCCTCTTTCTTCATGTTCTTGGTATGGACAGACTGGAGACACTTGGGTACACAAACCGTGACGACTGTAGGTTCTGGAATGGTGATCTTGCATATTGTGCATCCAAATTGAGTGCATATACGAGCTGATGAGTGGATGGATGGTTTTGGCTGCACGCATTCTGCAATCTAGGTTGGGCTGGAGTTGAAGGGCGTTTCTCGGACCGGATCTTGCTTGAAAAGCGTTTCCACTTGTGCACATTGTTTTTTTTTCCCCAGCTGTTGCAGACTTTTGAAATTATTCGAGCTCAATACCACAGTATTCTTTCCTATCCCAATTGTCATCGACATTTGTACAATCCACCTAAGGCATCGTTGTGACAGGTCACGGTATGCAGCCCCGAGCTGCTCAGATGTGGTCCGATATCAAGAGATTTTCCCCAGATGTACAGAGAAATAGCTTTCAACTCGCGATCCGGACCCATTGACCTCACCCTGTATTAGGCTCATAGATCAAAAAGCAGTATACACGACTCGTATACTTCCGTGTGCAGGGGTTCGAAGTTATATGTATTACAAACAATATCTGAAAGGCTGTTACTTGCTGAACATATTGAAGCAGACTCCTTCCAGTTTCCTCGTCCAACTAAAGTGGCTCGATTACTTGCATGAGAAACATCCCTCACGATGCTGGCTCTTGTGTTTCCGTCTTTGCCTTGGCATCCCCTTCCTTCTTATCCTGTTGCTTCTTCGCTGTCGCCGCTGCCTGCGCCGCCTTCTTCTCCTTGGCCTTCTGCTCCTTTGCTTCCTCGGCGGCCTTCTCCGCCTGGACCTTCTCCTCCCACCAGCGCTGGACATACGTCGCAAGAACCATCTCCAGCACCTCACGCCCCTCGTCGCCGTCGTCAATGTCAATCTCCAAGTCGCCGAGCTTCCCCTGGTAGAACCACGGCTTCGCCATCTTGGCAACAACCTTTCCGCCCTTGTCTGTGATCTTGGATGTGCCGGTCCACGTGTACGTGACGTCCCTGAACGTCACAGTGCGGTTGTTGCTCCCGAACCAGGTGCTCTTGAGCTTGAGCTTCGCCTTCTCATCAGTCGCCGCCGTGGAATCAGTCTCCTCGCTTTGGGTCTCGGCTGTCCGCGAGGGGTGCACCGCAAGCGTCGCGTTGCTCGGCTCGTCGATCGTGGCGATGCAGATGCCCCCGTCCTTCTCGCTCGGCTTCCCGCGCCAGAGGTGCTTCTTGGTGCTCTTCACCCATCCGGTCTCGGTGGATGTGCTGTATATGACCGCGTTTGCGCTGGGCTCCTTGAATACCAGCTCGTTGGAGTTCTTGCCATATATCCGGCCTGGGGCGTGCTCAACTTGATAGGTGAGTTGAGGCATTCTGAATATTACAGCTGCAGATAGGGATATGAGTGAAACTTAGATGTGGCTGAAGTGTGGCTCATATGGGAGAGATCTGAGAATGATCCAGAATTTAAACGCAATCCATGGTAAGGGTGCGTTTGGGTGAATTACTATGCTCCCTTATGCTTGGAAAGTGATGTCATTCGGGTCTGGCGCGTTACTAGCTCACACCCTCCACCTCACCCAAACGGTTGCCATTGGTTTTTCCTGACCTTTTGACGCCACAATCTTTGCTCCCCTGCGTAGCTTTCTGTTCATGCACCGAGATACAACAACGTAATCCGAATCTAGCTCGCTGTCAAATTAGTGCTGCTGGCCGCTGAGACGTGACACACGCTGCCTCCTGTCTTTTGATCGGCCTACTTATAGGCACTATCTTGAGACTATCGTAGTCTTGCCACGTAACTACTTTGCCGTGTAACTGCTTCGCCAGCTGTTAGCCCTTGGGCTACTAGTATCAAGGATTCTAGTCAATAGCACCATCAGGAGCAAAACTTCTTAGCCTTATCTATATAGCATCAGGCTAAGGCCACGTGCCTATAGGCATACTGTATTGTCCTAGTTTTGTAATTAGCATTATGTTCTTTCTGAGTGCTGAGTCTTGAGTGCTCACCACTGCATAAAGGTACCATGTATATTTTATATGTATGGGGGATTGGAAACGCAACCGCAAACGCCTTGATCGTCCTACTCGTGGACGAAAGATGGGGAATCTGGTTTTGGACATGCCCTTTGAACGCATACTGTGTGAGACATACGAAGGTCAAATACCTGGTTCAGTTTCTATTCCGTATACAGCCTGAGCCACACGCAGCGCCTTCATACAGTCGTAAACGCTTAAGACCCAGTGTTCGAAAAAACATACAATGGAAGGACAATACCTCACGCGGGATGCGAGCGACCCAGCATGATGAAGTCCAACCACATATCCACATCATGTCACCACGTAGAGAGACTCACACGGATGCCATCAGAGCATCGCGTTATCCACAAATCTGGTGATAGAATGTCAATGGTACCTCTATATCAAGCTAGGAGGAGACCTTCGACTGGCCCACCTGGGATAGGTCTGCCCAGGTGGACGTGAAAGAAATTTGATGGGGAACTCCCTGAATAAAAGACCCTTGTCTTCTCAGATCAACGGCTGTCATTCCATTGCTGTCAGCCTCTGATACATTAGCTTGGCTCGACCGTATTGCGCGAGTATCAGGCATGCGATCAATCGCTCAATATTATTTCTCTACTATTGTGTCCCAATATCAATGTTGACAGCAGAAACATCCCGATTGAGACTGATATGTAGTATCAACACTAGAGCGAGAAGACATAGCATAAAATTATATTACTTCATCTTCTGGCTTGGCAAAAAGATACCAAGAACATTAGGGGCTTTCTTCACTTCAAAATCTATTCAAGTACTCTGGGGCGGGGCGGCGAACAGCCGGAACTTGGTGGGCCGCCGTGTAAAGCTGGATAGCACACGTGCGCCAAGTTTGAAGAAAATATCAAGCTGCCCTCTTTCTTTGACCTTTGAAGGAACGGCATGTTTCGCTTCGTGAACCTGAGTGAGCACTCACAGCCTGCAGAAGATGGAGGCCTGTCACATCAGGCATAGCGCATATGCATTTGTAGGGCGTTACCCTTGGCGGTGCGCTAAGGACAGAAAATTGATTAACGGGGGATCCACAACTGTAACGGTATGCAGCGAGTCGCGGGACTGTGTAGCAGTGGGTTGGTACGTTGATGTCTTGGCATGTACTTAGAAGTACTTAATGCAGAAGTCCGAGTAACCCGCGACTGCGCACGCGTGTGGCGCGGGGCCCAACTCACTTGCCTACTGGTCGACCTTATTTAAAAGGAGAGTAGATGAGAGCCGGTCCAAATTTTGCTAACCGTTGCACTCCATCCAACACCCGCGAAACGGTGTTTCAACAATTCACTGCCCAGTTGTACTCCGCACTCGCAACTTTTGCCACAATACCTCAGGAGCTCAAGTTCCAAAAGATCGTCAAGATGGCTGGCTCACTGCCGACTTCACCTCTAGCCATCGCTGCCACAGCTCTGCTCGCCACGAGCACCTACCTCCTCTGCACTAAGCTTTACCACAAACGATTCAAGCAGAATGCACACATCCCTCAACACCCTCCCTCATTTCTCTGGGGGCATATGATCACATTCTATGAGTTCACCAAACGAGGCATCCCGGATCGTCACCCAGGCTAGTGAACTTGACACTTTGTTTGGCCCCGCCATCTCACAACAGTCACTAACATCAGCACGTGGTAGACGCAATAATCGCCGATATGCATGACGCTTTGGGGAAGCCTCCGATCATGCTGCTTGATAATTGGCCGGTAGTTCCTCCCATGGTCGTGGTTACCAGTCACGAAGTGGCAGAGCAGGTATCCAAACCTTCCAAGTGCTTCCCACAATACAGTGCGCCCAAAGCGCCATCAGTAGACCGCATTGTGAGCTTGATCGGGCCCAATTCCATATTGTTCAAACAGGTATGTACTGCTTCAACCAACGAATCTCAGACATTCCAGAAAAACCGCTGATCAATACACAAGAATGAACAATGGAAGGAGGTTCGCAAGAGGTTCAACCCAGGGTTTGCGCCACAACACCTCATGACCCTGTTGCCTTTGATCATTGAGAAAGCCATGCCTTATTTTGCTGTCTTGGATGGATATTCCAAGACGGGAGAGGAATTTCCGCTCGATCAACCTACGACGAACGTTACTTTCGACGTGATCGGGGCAGTAACCATGGGCGAGGATATGAATGCTCAAGACTATGGTTCTTCTGGCCAGGACCAGCTCATCAATATGTTCAAAGAATTGATAAAGAGTACGAAATCTACCGAGCACTCAACGCCAGTCATTGCTAACTTCGAAGCAGCATATGAAGACGACAAATTGCAGCCTCCCTGGTGGCTAACACCCCTGGTTCATCTGAGGCGACGTCGTCTCGGCACACGGATTTCTCAGAAGTTGAGGTCGATTGTCCGTCGCAATTTCGACGAAATGAGATCTGTGGATGCAAGAGCTTCTTCTGAATCACCTCGCAGCATTTTGACGCTCAGTTTGCAGGAAACAGAGTCTTTGACCCCCGAGATAATGGAGGAGACCTGCGACCAGCTCAAAACCTTCCTCTTTGCCGGCCACGATACGACAAGTACCACGATAATATGGACTATTTACGAGCTGTTCAGAACTCCTCGTGCTCTGAAAGCTGTCAGAGACGAGCTAGACACTCTTTTCGGTCCAGCGACAGGCTCTGCTTCGGTCCAAGAGAAACTGTTGGCTCCTGATGGCGGCGAACTCATCCGTCGCATGACGTACATCTCTGCCGTCATCAAAGAAATCCTCAGGCTCTACCCTCCGGCCGGCTCGGTCCGCGTTGCCAAACCAGAGGCCGGATTTGTGGTTTCCACGCCGCAAGGGGACTATAACCTCGACGGTACTTGGATCTATCTCAATCACACCATTATTCACCGTGATCGTGTAGTATTCGGAGAAACAGCCGACGACTTTGTGCCTGAACGCTGGCTGCAGTCCGATGGTGCTGCCTGCCCATCCAGCGCCTGGAGACCGTTTGAGCGAGGGCCCCGGAGCTGTATCGGTATGGAGCTGGCGAACATTGAGGCTCGAGTTATCATCGCCATGCTTGTACGCCGCTATGAGTTCATCAAGGTCGGTCTGGGCCAAACGGAATTGGACGGTAGTGGTCAGCCCATCGTTGACCACAAGGGCCAATTCAAGGTCAAATCCGATCTGTACTCTGTAAGTATACAAAGCTTGCATGCTGTAAGACGAAAATCACAAGTACTGACCCGTAGTTCACAGACAATTCGAATCACAGCGAAACCTGTTGACGGGATGATGATGAAAGTCAAGAGCTTGGGAATCTAACTAGATTCAAAGACGATATAAGTAGAACAAAAAGTGTAAAAAGGCTGAAGATGAAAATGATTTGAAAGAATGTGGCAGGCTAGTGTGAAATGTTTATTGTTTTGATATCGGCGTCCTGGCAAGAGACCAGCTGTAGGAAAATGCCTAGATAGCAACCTGTTTTGTCGAACCTCCTAATTATGTGACCTTACAGCTACTGCCACACAGAGGTTGCCCACGATTTCGAATATTATGGCAGCCAAAAGTGCAATCACGTCATTTTCTTCTAGCATTCTTTCCGTCTGTTGTTAAATACATTGTGACTTGTTTTTCCTAAGCAGTCTCTTCTCAATTACTTGGCAGAATTCGATGTTTCGAATAGAACCAATTACCTAGGTACCATCACCTCAAGCCCTTCGTGAATCTGAAATTCCGTGGCAATCATTCACTAAATATTATCGCCCACCACGACGTACCCCTTCAGAACCACCGCGTGAGGAAAGGGTACCCATTCGGGAAGAGCAGTGGATCTATTACTCATTGCCTGGTGGCGCGGGTAATTCTCCGACGAACTCTTACCAGCCAATATATGACGAAGATTGCCGCCGTATTGAACAAGATGTAAGCAGCCATCACTCCTGCGTTACGCCAAGCTCTGCCTTTGTCAACGCCCATTCCCAGACTTCTGAGGACCGTATTCGCGTCTGAAATGGGACAGTACTGGCAGGTTCCGCTGGTATCACCTGCATTGGCGATGTAGCCACCTGCTGTCCGCACGTATGCTTCCAAGTATTCTCCACAAGAACCGGCATCAACTGGAAGCACGATGGGCAGCATCTCAATGGCAGCACAAGATACGCTTTTTTCAGAAATCCCGGCTATGGCGAGCCCTTCAAGAAAGTAGGTCAGAGGAGAAACACGATACATGAAGATCCAGAATGCCGGGAGTCTGTTATGAGATACGAGGATCCTAATGAGGCATAAATTAGCGTCATCCAAAGTCGTGCCCGGAGGCGGCGGGTTCATTAGTGTTCATTATGTTGGAGAGGTCTTACCCGCAAAAGACAAGACTCAGCCAAAAGCAGAGAGTGGCTATCTGTATTGCAGTCTCCGGTCCACTGATTCCCGCTGCAAAGGCCTGGGAAAGTGTGCTAACCCAAAGGCAGAATAACCACATCATGAAGAAGACCAGACCACCGCGCTCGGCGCCGCTAAAGGTTAGCGTTCCGTTGCGATGCATGCCTGTAGGATAATACCAGCATGTAAAGAGAAGGACTGATATCAGGGTCAGCCAAGTGGCTTCGACGATGATGTTGGCCGTCAAAAACGCGACCCAGGAATATGTCTTTGAGCTGCGCTCTCTGGCTTCAAAGATGTCCCGACCACGAGCAAATCGTGGAATGATCAGCAGGCTCAGAGCACTGAACAGCTGTGAGACCAGAAATATGGAGAATAGGAGATTCGTCAGCCCCTGAATGTCATCCTCTGCGTTGTAGAATGAAATGCCATTCACCAGACTCTGAAATACTGTCAGCGTTCTTGGAGCCGAAACATTGTCAACCACTCAGAACATACCAAGCCAATGCACATGATGGTTTTAGTGTATAGGTACACAGGGTCCCGCCACTGGTCTTGGAAGAGTCTTTGCACAACCAGGTATATTTGCTTCGACATTGGTGCTGCAAATTCCGTCTGGTCATACCGGCGCTTGGTTTCTTCCTTTGGCGTCCTTTGGCCCGATCTGAACTCATTGAGTTGGTCAAGGACAGCCTGTCTTTCGTGGCTTTTCTGCCACACTTCTGCCCATGTTTTTGTACCAGAGGATTCAACTGCATGGCTTCGAGATATGTCCAATATCCACTCAGCTGGGTTCTCGTCTGGAAGGCATTCCCGAGCGCCCTCACGTTCAAAATACGTCCTCAATACGCATGAGTCCTTGCCAATGTCGCCGAAGTAGATTGTGGCACCGTCTTCAAGGAGAAGAAGACTATCGAACATGCTGAATAGCTGCGAGGAGGGCTGGTGAATCGTGCATAACACAGTATGGTTGTTGTTCACGAGCTTCCGTAGGAGCGTACATATTGACCATGCTGTCTGGCTGTCAAGTCCTGAGGTCGGTTCATCTAATTTCGTGTTAATAACGAGAGTGGACCCGGGCCATAGAAGACATACCGAGGAATAGAACGAGGTCGGGCGCGGCGACCATCTCTGTGGCAATTGACAGACGCTTTCGCTGCTCGACATTCAATCCTTCGCCCATGACGCCTATAATAGCATCAGCGTAGGCTTCCATGTCCAGCATATTGAGAACCGTCTCTACATATGCTAGCTTCTTTTCTGTTGACTTCTCCCTTGACTGTCGAAGCAAGGCGCTAAATTGTAAGGCTTCGCGCACGGTCGATGTCGGTAGATGAATATCGTTTTGCTGCACGTAACCCATCCTCCGACGAAAGCTCCCCGTATCATCCCGCGGCCGATCATCAATAAAGACGTCACCACCCGTCCGGCCGGTCTTAGTCTGGTCGGCCAAAACATCGAGGAGGGTTGTTTTCCCTGCTCCGGTCGCCCCCATGAGCACCGTGAAACTGCCCGGCTTCAACCAACCCTCGATCCCTTTCAAAATCGTTCGGGAGCCACTCCCTGCCTTGATATCATAGGTGACAGCATTCCAATGGAATACCGATGGTCTCTGTGATGGTCCCTGACTGCCATCGGCAACACTTGTGGACATCAACACCCCAGAAGACTTGTCAACATCCGATAAACCGCGTATTATATCTTGTTGAGTGAGACTTGAGATGTTTCCCGTCTCATGATCCTGTCTGAGTTGAGGCTTTCGGGTTTGCGGATTTGTGCTGCGTTTGAACAGTAGTACTTCACCCCGAGACCGCTCAGCAGGTATGTACTCCGCAGCAAGTAGATGAATAGCGCAGAACACGACCATCATGGCGAGAAGAATACCCAGGTTCCTCCATAAATGATCATGAGAATATCCGTATTGCAGTATAAGGTGAGTGGTCCCGTCCACGTTCCCGGAGTTAGCATCGCTGCCTATTCCTGGGCACAGCTTCAGACTTGAGTTGATGTTGCTGTACTCTGGCCCTTCTGGAACCTTATTTGAACAGGAAAATTGAAGACCTCCGAGCTCATTGATCATCAGACTCTCGTACGTATAAGCGACCGGATTGACATAGCGAAACCAACCAAGCCATGGAACCATATAAGGGGGTGGAACGACATAACCAGCGTACAAGACGCAAAGGACTGTCAATATTGAAACTGGCGTCATTGTCCCATTTCGAGATTTTGAGACCGTCCCAATCATCCGAAAGAGCATAGCCATAGTAATGAGATTTACCAGCATGAAACACCAGTAAGTGAAGAAGCATGAGGCAGTCCTTCGGAGATTGGTCATGAAGTAGATTGGGATATGAAGCATGAAAGAAAGGGCAAGCTTGCTTGGAAAGTCGCACAGCATTGATGCTATCCTCTCAACAAATGGATGGTAGAATGCATAGCGGTGTTGCTTCTCAACGATCGGTCGTTGTGCCCACATGAGGTCCACCTCAAAAGCAGGCACGAAGGAATTGAGCATCGTCGTAAAGAACAGTAGGATGGATCGCTGCCTCAGGTCGTCTGTGTTCTGCTCCAAGTTATAGAAAACGCTGCCGATGATGATTCCGAGGATTGAATTTGCAAGCACTGCAGAGAGAACAGGAGCATAGTCATTGCAAAGACGATGGTATGCTCTGTGCAGGCAGATAGAGACTTCTTCATGGATCCGTAAAGGGAACGTTGAAGTCCGAAGGCTACATCATATAAACCGGAGTTAGAGACAATAATACTGAGTTTGACATGGCAGCCATGACTTTTGAAAATACCTCATCATATCGGGGTTATTTGGCAACCCTTTTGTGGCTGACCGATGTGAATCAAAGGCAGCGATTGCCGGGTTTGATGCCTCAATTTCGGCATGGAGTGACCTGGCCAAGTCGCTATGTTTCCACGCTGTCGCAAACTCATCAGGTGTCCGTGGAACTCGATCGCCGTACCCTTCACGGATGACTCGCTCGGCAGGATTTGTCAGAGAAGTCAAGAAGTCTGGCGTGGTGGAACGGCTGGGTCGATCAAATCCCATGGTCACAAAATAATCCGCTGCTGAACTTGTAGGACCAAAAAAGATCTCGCGGCCTTCGTATAGTAGCATGATCTTGTCAAAGGACTATGTCGATGTCAGGTCTCGGTCTTGTTGTATAACGTGATTCAAAGCCAAAAGAAGACAACGAAATGTTTTTGAAAGCTGCAGGTGGACGACCACCAGTGTCTGCAAGAAGTGAAAGAGGATTTACTGACTTGGTACATCCTTTCAGAAGCCTGATAGAGACTCATTGCAACCGTGGAGGACAGCATATCTGTAGACTGTCTCAGGAGCTCAATGAAGTGCCTCGCCGTCGAACTGTCAAGTCCACGTGTGCTATTGTCCCAGCACTGCAACTGCGCACCACCAACATACGCCTCAGCAATACTGGTCCGCCTCTTCTCCCCACCGCTTATTCCCCGTATTACAGAATCTCCCACTGGCGTGTCGATCGCTTCGTTGAGGTCGAAAAGCGAGGCCATCGTTCGACCAGTACCTGGGTGTGAGGCCCACTTGTTTGGATGCTCCTTACCATCATCAGATCGGCGACTGGACGCGGCGAATTCGAGTGTTTGTCCAAGTGAAAGCTCGGGGAAGTGCACATCAAGCTCAGCAAGATAAATTCTCTCTCCGCTGAAGTCGCGGTGCATCTGATGATAGGGAATTGTAGTCCACGAAGAAGGCGGACTCGAATTCGAAAGTAATTCATCTTGAGCTTGTCTGCACCTGTAACTGACTTCTCTAGGCCCTCCAACATCAAATCCATGGGTCTCGCCGGCCAGAGCTTTGAGGAAAGTTGAGCACCCACTGCCAGGCCGCCCAAGGACCAGTAACATCTCTCCAGGGCGGATGAAACCTTCAAAGTCGTGCAAGATTTGCACCCTCTGTTGCCGGCCCCTCAATTTCTGGAAGGGCCTTGCGAAATAAGAGAAGAATGTCGCCTGATACTGAGCCGAATCGAGGAAGCCATAGCAATTGAGACCGCTGAAGGAGACTTCGATCTCTGGCCTGAGGCTACCTTGCTTGGCACGGATCCAGTCAACAAGTCCTGAGAGCTGCTGATCGGTTCGCGTGTCCCGGATGTCTTCCGCGTCCTGGCCTTGAGCCGCAGGTCTGGTCTTCTCGTTACTTTGAGCCATGGTGGGTGGCCTGGGTTCGTTGCGCGAGTCTTTTTTTTAGTTTTTTGGTGGGGGGAGGGGGAGGCTATGGCCAGTGAAAGACGACGTGATGCTTTGATGGTACAAAGACTTGTTTGACGTGTTGTGTGTCTTTTTACTACTGGCGGCAGCCTCATTTCGCAGCGTTCGAAAACGCCAACTGCAAAAGCTCAGTGGGAAAAGGGCAGGGGGAAACCGCTGGCTCGTGGAAATCTAGACTTCGAAAGATGCATCACCTCGCTTGTGGACAGCAGGGAGATCAGTTGGCTAGAAGTGGGTAAACCAAACTTGGCATACATGCATATGTTTCGTTGCGCATACTGTGAGTGTGAAGTACTGCAGTGTATCTCAAAGTTCCTGCCAATCACCATCTGACCCCGTATCATGTGCGCTTGGTTAGACGACCAACTGCATGTACCTGCATCATTCACCATCCCGGTCGCATATATCCGCCGTTCAAAAACTCATGGTCTGCGGCCGGACAGAGACCATCCAGAGTAAGACGGCCGAGCGGCTGGGGTGCATGGTATCATCTCCCAGGTCGGGCCGTCGGGTCCCGAGGTCTGCAGCATGCTACTTACTGGGGCATGCAGGGGTTGACCACGCTAGTGATATCAAATAAGATTCATCTACCACGAGATCTGCAAATCCTTCTGCATGCTGTGCCTCAGTCACTGATGTTGCACGATCGAGCTAAAGCGGTTGAAAAGCCGCAGATGTGACCGTATACCTAGTGACGTCGAACGTTATTCATGGTATCCTGAGTCTCGCTTTGTGAAAGGCTTGAATGCCTAGGTAAGCAGCTGGTATAACTTGAATCACTACGTCGGGCAGGTAAGCTTTTGTCACGACCTCGCCAACTCAGCAAGTTTTTGATACAGTGCACATGTGTTGCATTTAGACAGAACGACAGCCGAGGGCCCTAGTTCCAAGCACTTGAGGTGTTCGGCCAGATTCCGTACTGCAGAGATAACATGTTGGTCGACGGTGAATGATACATTCAGGCTGCTTTGTCTCAAAACTCCGCCAACATGCATGAGTATTGCCTGCCTAGCCTGTGACAAGATAGCCAGCAGACTTTTTGCGAGGCCAGATTCGGGGCATCATGCCATTCTCGTCCAGGGCTCGTTGCATTGGCGGTTAGACGAAAATAGTAGACAGTTCTTGACTCGCGTCTGCATCTAATCAAGGTATAGCTCTGAACCGAATGTCTGTTGGTTGTGATGTGCCCCGAGCCGAAATGGCTGTTGGTTGTGGTATGGCTGTTGGTTGTAATGGCTATTGGCTGCCCAATGGCTGTTGGTTGTGGAATGTGCCGTTGATTGTGGGTAGCCTGCACGTCTGCGTTGCATCCAGGCAACAACAGCCTCGGTATACGGCCGATTGAAGTACCATGTACAACAAGAGTGAGGGAATTGATGATTTGCGAGATGCTGCAGATTTGGACTCCGCTGGGCAATTTCACTGTGCTGAACATTGGTCTTTCGGGGGCCAGAAATTGAAAGCTGATTCACCTCATGTAAGGAGCAATCATGAATGCGATTCAATGTTTTCTCTTGGACTAGTCATTGAGGAATTTATGAACAGAATTCTAACAATTTCAGCAATGCTGAAGGTCAAATATGACAGTTTGATCTGGCATCATTACTTTGAAGAATGGCCGGCTTGCTTTCTCCTCCTGATACGAAATGGGACGGAGCAAGCAGGAAGGTCCGCTGTCGTTCCAAATCTAGTACTGTCCATGGGTATGATTTCGTTGCTCCGAAGTTCGATATCGTACTTCCTTATGAGTACAGCCATGGTGAACTGTATCACGCTTTTGGCTAAGAATCGTCCTGGACACATGTTGCGGCCACCTGTATGAGTATCAAATTAGTAAGGAAATTCTGGCAGCGGCTGTACAAAATGAGTGGAATCACTGGCAATGTGTTGAGAAATCTGCATACCACCGTATGGGATCCAACTCCCCTCCAATCCATCTGTGGAGAAGTAGGGTTGCTGCTTCTCCGCGATGCCCTTGGAGTGACACCCTGTGTTTCGAAGACCAGTATCCAGGCGTAATGGACCGCTGGTAGGGTCAGCTGGATCAATGATGAAGCGTTCGGCCCAGAATGACTCCACTGGATGGCTGCCATCCCCGGTATTCCACACGTCCTCGTTCTTGTGTGATAGACCAGTGCAGATCAATCCATAAGTGGACCTTGGAATGCGCCATCTGCCGAGCGTGAGTTCGCCATGCATTGGAATGACCGGAACAGTCGCGGATACATGCAGACGAAGGGTCTCTGCATAGATAGAGGACAGCAAGGGGCTGGTCGACAGCCTCTTGGGAGTGAGTTGCCGGATTTCAGTCACGTCATGACCAGGACCAGCCATCTGATCAATCTCATCTCTCACACGGCTTAGAAGCGACGGACTCTGTAATACATACGTTAGAGCCATCATGGCGCAAGGTATAGTATTTGAAGTTGCCCTGGTTTTCACATTTTCTTGATCAGCTTCCATATTTCATGTGGTCCAAAGAGGAGGTAATAAGGGCACAGGACTATCACTTACCCCCAGGCCAAACCAAGGTCATGAGATGACATAGCGTCGTCATTAAATAGCCGCCTGAGATCTTCATGCCGCTGACGGGTGAAGGTGGAACCCCAATAAGGGTCTCCATCTCCGTCTGCATATAAGCTCGCTTCGGTAAAGTGCTTCCTTGCGTGCTTGAACCAGGTCCTCAACTGGTACAGAAGAGCCTGCCGAAGTCTTTCAGCTCTTGAGAACGACATTCCTTTGAGTATTGATGGCGCTAAACGATCAAACTCGAAGAGTGAATGTATGAACCCCGGGTGCATGTGTAGAAGTTTGGGCCCGAAGATCGCTTCTATTTCCCCTGCACCTGCAGTCTCCTGGATGAAGGTCAAGAGATCGGGAAATTCGTACCACTCGCTATTCGCTTCGTCACATCCATCTTCAGGCACCAACTCGGGTAGCTTTGTAATGAAAGCACCCATATATCGCTGAATGGTCGCTTCCAGTGCCTGGCCTGTCAGTGCCTGATGGTCGCTTTGGCGTATGATTCGATGTATTCGAAGCTCTTCTGGCACGTTACTCCCTGGTAACGGCTTGAGCTGGTCTCCTGAATTATCATTCAAATAAAGATATGCAAACTCCTTGGGCATGTCACAGAGTGCTGTGAAGAAATAGGTGGCCATGGGGCGAAAGTCGAGGAGTGATGACTGCTTCCAAATCTGACGGATGACTCCGGGATCTTGGTAGAGAAACAAATCCATTCCGGGAAAAACCGATAATCGCGCCACAGTCGGTTTGCCATGGTATGTGCTTAAGGACCAGTTAGCATGTCAAGGCGTTCCCACGAATGAAGGCCTCGGCAATAAGGTACTCACGTAAAACGAGCGAGGGCTGCAGGGGCATTCCATGCCAAAGGGATCAAGGCGCTCAACCCGAGAAACACGGATGGATATGTTGGTGGAATTAGGCCGGGTCGCTCACAACGGTGTACTCGGTAATACTGGACCATTTGGTACAGGTACACGAGTATCCATATTGTGATGCTCAAGACCAAGAGAAGACACCAGATAGGCACCTCTTCCATTTTTGCGAGGGAAGACAGCACTCGCATTGCGACGATGGATTTGAATGAATAGAAAAGAAGTGACTGATCACGCTCAATATTGAACTGGTTCGTCCGGCTTGACAAAGGCGTGAAGACAGACCATCAATTTATTCTGCAAGCAAAGGAAAACAGTAATAGTGTCCGACCCTGTGCGACTGGCCCGCTTCAGCGTAGTAGGCCGAGCCGATACCACGAAAGGTGGAAAATGGACCCAAAAATATCCAGCGGCTTCTGCGCCACATAGCCGCATTTGTACAGGATACAACACGCTCAGCAGCTCCACTAACTAGGTCCCAGAAAGTCTAGTCAACGGCGCAGCTGGGTCACGCAGCCGCTTCGGTTGCATCCAAATTCGGATTGCAGGTGGCCAACATGCATACTGGGAAACCTTCTGCGTGAACGGCGAAAGATAAGAACAACCTCCCAGTTCCACTTTGATGAAGCTTGACGGACGAGTTGGCCACCTGACTCCTCTTTCTCCGTCTATGATTTGTCAAGCGCCAATTCGTCAACATTCTATTGTCCTCTGAAATTGCGTTCTTGTAAGCGAGTATGAGTGGGTACGACCTTTCCATGATCCCACTTGGGATGGCGCCTCCAGGACAAACAGTGAGTCTTGCGGGGGGGCCTTCTCAGGCTTGGATGCCTCGCCTTGCCATCTACACAACCCTGCCAGTGGCAGTGGTGTCACTGTTGTTTCGCATCTTCGCTCGACTGCGGATGAGAGTGCAACTGGGAATGGATGATTGTGAGCACCTATGTTCTTTTCCGAGCCATTCAAAACCTTGCTGACTTTTCCAGACCTATGCATACTGTCTGTGGTAAGTACTGACCTTCCCTTTCAATTGATCTGCTATCCGACTGCGACGCACGTCCTCAGGGTTATATAGCCATGTACCCTCTTTCTTGGCTTCTAATTATTTCAACCTTCATTAGTGTGCAAGTGGTGGATTTTGCGGCGCAATGCTGTCAAGTGGTTGGTCCCCCCTCCCCATTGTTACCTGTGTGCTTTCCAGTCACTGAACGTATGTCTCAGTTGTGGATGACATGTACGGACGGCACGCGTGGAATATACCCCTAAGTGTCATCAACGACGGGGTCCTCAAGGTAGCTCATCCTTCATTTTCTGTCTATTTGATGAACAAATTGTGTGGCAAAATCCTTGTACGGGTCACTGATTCGTCGAAAATAGACGAGTTGCGCGATGACAGCGGCATACTGTTGGGCTGCTGCCCTGATTAAGCTAACTCTGTTGTTCTTTTTCCGTCGAATCTTCTCACCATCAATACGCAGCAAGGTCATGATTTGGACGGGGATTATCTTTGTGTCTACTTTTTATATCGCAGGCTTCATCGCGTGGGTGGTGCTCAACGTGCCTCTACCGGGAGACGGAGGATGGACTGGCACGAGCTTTTTCGCCAGAAGCACCAAGGCTTCACCTCGAATAAGTATTGGCTTGGGAGTCGTGGGGATGTGCACTGACTTTTATACCATCGCTATTCCTCTGATGGCTATCTCAGGACTCAACATGTCGATGGGGAAGAAGGTTGCTGTGTCAGGGCTTTTTGCCACTGGACTATTGTATGCTACCTCTTGCATTTACGCAACGCGCAACCGGAAAATGCTTACCATATTACTTTCTCACAGGGCCTGCAGCTTTTCGGCGGCGGGGTTGGTTTACCGCGTCGACAATTACCGTCAGTCAATCGTGTATGGGTATCCTGATCCGTTTTGGGCCTCGATGCCAGCCTACGCCCTGGCGTAAGTCTCACATTCTTCCACATCTTCTGCATTCTATCAATTCTAATTCATTTGCATTAAAGGGTTGCCGAAATCAATCTTGGCATATTATGTGCTTGTGTGCCCGTGGCCTTCGTCCTCTTCAAGGGTGTGGCTGAGGCATCCAGTACAAGGTGGAACTCTTGGAAACTCTACCGCTTCAAGTCGGGAACGCCACCAAAGAGTTCTGGCAGCGCTTCGGAGGCACATCAAGAATTGCCTCAGGTACCCAAGGGAACCCTTCGAACGCTGCTTTCGTTTGTCAGGGGCCCGCAAAGTCCTCGTCAGGAAGACAAGTCAATGGGATCCATTACTGTGGTCCAGGCAGCCGATGTCGAAATGAGGCCATATTCCGAGCTTCACTCCGTGGACTTGGACAACATGTACCACTCCCACTTGTACCTACAAGGCTCACAGAGGAATCTTGTTGGCCACCGCACAGAAGTGACAGCTACATAAACAGCTAACGTCCCTGGGAGGTCTCGAGTGTTTCGAGAATCCAATCAGGGCACTGGAAAGCTTCAGTTCCGTGCGCAACAAGATCCGAATTCGGACATGAAAATATGTTTTGGAGACTCGAACCAAGGAAAAGAGCCGCTACCATTTACTGGCATTGGATCCGGAAATGGCGCAATCTTGGAGGCAGAATCTGAGGCAAAGTGCAGCTATCGCTTTCATACCATTGTTTATCGGCCTTGTATGTTTTGGAACGCTGGGTCTTTGAGCGTTCACCACTGTGTGAAGGGGCCGTACGCCTTCGGGATGTATATGAATTAAGAACAAACCCGCAACATTCAATCATTATATGTATGAGATCGAATATTCGCACAGGCAAAATCGCAGGGTACATTGTTTACTCTGTCGCTGTAGTCAACCAGAACACGCTTTTCGATTCCAATCAGCCACCCATCATAGTGTTTCTTGCAGCCTCAAGCTCACCCGCACTACTTATAAAACCTCCTTCTGCCAGCGATGGCGCCCTTATATACCAATTTAGTAGCTAAGAAGCCCATATGAGGGCTCGAGAGACTATTAACCTGGTACTACGGGTAGATATGACTGTTGGCGACCTCGTCAGTAACGAGAAGGAGACCTAGGAAATTTAGCTGCTTGGAGTAGTATCTAGGCGACGAGGAAAGTGATGAACCACCAGGGCAAAAGTAAAGATGTGTATTTTTACTGCTGGCGAGGATGTACGAAAAGAGGTGTAGTTAGTGACTGTAGTTTATCTTATGTATGGCGAACTGGTGGTGAACATTGAGGTCTGCATACTGGGTCTGTACTTGTACCTGCGTACCCTCCATTTTTACCTTTGTGAGTCCGTGAGCTCATATTCATACTACGTACCTATTTACCTACTATCAGGCTTATGTGACGGAGTAATAAAGATAGGATGTGGATAGTTGTAGTATTTATGTTTGTGTTAAATCCTTACCTAGGCTACGTGTAACCTATGGAATCATTATCCGGTGGTATGTTCACTTATTCATCCTCATGGATGTACTCGGCGCAGATTGTGTCTTCCCTGATGTCCATGACGTCGCCAACCGTAACGTTGCCAAGAATATCCAACATCCATAGCACATGGTTCATAGTCGTGACGTTTCCATCGTCTCCGTCATAGTCAAGGACAGCAGCCGATGGGGCTATCCATTCGTTCTTCAGCAGGTGGTCATCCCTTGGGACGTTGCGACCGCCCATGTCCGTGAGACGATAAGTCAAGTTGGCCTGCTGCCACTCCCACCAGAGACGGTCGATGTTGGTGTGATGCAAGTAAAAAAGAGGGTCCCCAGGGCTGGCACTTTGGAGCTCGAGCTATACATATTATCAGAAATGCGGTCCAGAGGAAAGAGACCTGGATTCGAAGTGGTACTAACCGTTCCGGACACCGCCAGATGAGCAGAGCTATGAGGCTTGACGGAATAGCAGCTCCACGCATCATCATAGGTCGTCGCCGCAAAGCAAGTATCAGCGTAAGTGCTGTTGGCCCACTCCCAGTAAGACTCGGTGAAGTTGCGACCTAGACAGTACTCGTCATAGTTGATGACACCCCAGGCCTGGTCGAGGCGAAGCGTTGAGTTTGCAAACGGCCCGTCCACAACACACCTGTCGCCCTCGCGACCATTAGTGCCAAAGCTGAGATCATCGGAGCCGAAGACACTGGCCTCCGCGAGTGAACCCGCATCGGCATCTCGCTGTTCGTCCCAGTAAGGCTGGGCACCGGTGTAGTTGCACTCCTGCTGCAGCAGTACCTCATGCACGCGCATGTAATAGCGGTGCCACGGCCAGAACTGACCCACGTCGTGAATGTCGTTCGACTGCAGAATGTGCGACATTTGCAACTCGTCCCAGCGGTTCTTGGTCCCGTTGATACCCAGCTGGGCTGGCTGGGACATTAGGCATTTTTCAGCCCGGATGTATTCCGCCTTCTCGTCATCGGTCAGGGTGTGCCTTTGATATTAACCCATCAGTATTCATTATTCGGATTGTATGATCTGCTAGTGTTTCCTTACCAAGCCTTCCTTTGGTTTAATGATGTGCATGTAGTGGAATTCTGACGAGCATGAAGCGAGGCACTGGTCAGGGAAGCGAGTGATAGGAGGCCAAGAACGGCCGATGAAGTAAAAGAAGGACTCATTCTTCGAGAGTGTGACCGGAAGACTGGTAATCTGCAGAAAACACACAGTAAAGCAAAGCAGAAAAATGTCTGCATAGACTAGATCAAATAGACCGACCAAGAAAGTATTAATGCAAAGTATCCAGCTGCCCCAGTTTACAAGAAAAGGGGAGGAGGATTTAACCAAGTCCTGCGACTCAGTTCTGTGTGCCTCTATCCGCCGCACCTTGGTTCCGAGCTCACAGAAATAGCTGACTCCGCCCGGAGATCGAGTGCCTACGCATACTGACCAAGGCTTGTTTGGCTGTCACTTCTGCGGGTCAGTCTGGGCGGCCCTCCCCTGAAATTGGTCTAAGCCTTGTGGATCTTGCCGTACGCGCAATGGCAGGATACTCAATACTGCGTGTCGAGTTCCATTCCAGGCCTTCGGCGGAGTAATCCTGAAAATCTTGTAAAATTCTTTCCCCGTTATTGGGGTGTCATGGGCCATTGAGGCTCCAAGCCTTGCACTTCGCCTAGGCAGTCCCCTTGTAGGTGTGAATCAGGTCTCGGAAGCGCCGCCCACCTACCGCTTCAGATATACGAATACCCGTCAAAAAGCCCACTGCTCAACTCTCACTTACTGATATTGAAGTCGATCTTCCACCTTCCCTGCACCCTCACTCTTCCCAGGGTAGTGTAATGTATCCACCTCTCGGCCTTATCAGGCTCCATGCCTTGCTCTCTTCCACTTTCCGTGGCGACCATGTTACGAGAAACCGGGGGCGGCCTTCACCACTGGCCCAGATTGCCGCAGGACTACAGAGCTGACGCGTTCCTGTCTTGACGCAAGACTAGATAGTGGCATCCAGCAGCGGGTTTTCCCGTTCTCCTTCCAGGAAGCAACATTTCTTCCAGGGGTTGGGTTTTTGAAATGCAAGCTTCAATGCTTGATGTAGTGAAATGTTTCGAAACAGAAAGCTTGGCCATGATGGATCTGTTCCTCAACTTGATCTTGTTCAGGGATGATTTGAGATATGAATGCATCCGAAGTGGCGGACATCGGCTCAAGTGGATCCGCGCCGATCCATGCAACCCTGCCGTTCTATATTCAGCGCCGACAGCCCCTGACAAGCAACGATAGTCCTTGGCTCCCGTTGCTTGACCTGATAGCTTCGATCACTGCATTGTTCCAGGATATAGCTGTCTTCGTTTTGTTCTCGATAATCCACTCAGATTCGGTCTAGTCGGAACCGGACCCCATACCTAACTGCGTCCCATTGCTCCAGGCTTGAACCTCGAAATCCAACTTAGTTCTTACATGATAGTAGCTTTACCATATGCAAATGATTTGATTATATGGTATCCAGATTCCTATGACCATCTCGTAGGAGCGACGCCGACCAGGCATGTCACATGAAACCTTGCTTGTGGTTCCAGGCTCCGTGAAACTCGCCCTGTACGTGAGAAATTTGATGCTTCCGCAACCCAAGCCGGAACAACGAGTCCGAGTTTCCAAAATGCCCGCTTGCATACAGCTCCGTTCATTGGGCTCTCCTTTTTCAGCAACAGCAATGCAGCCACGGCCCTGGGCGAGGTCCATTTCTCCGTCAGAGGCCCCAACTCAACAGTACTTGTATGATAGGTAGCAGAACCTGAATGGATTTCAGCTCAAGAATGGTCACATGGAGCCTCTTCCCTAATCGTGATACTCTCGAGTTCTCAATTTCCAGTACCCGTAAGGAATTATGACAAATTGTAGTACGAAATACCAAAAGCAGCCACATACACATTTGATAGAGTCTGCTCAATGTCCTTTTAACTTCTGTGACGACTATGACTAAAGGCTGTGCCTCGACTTCTTGCCCAAGTGACTCGGAGGTAGCTGTGGCTGATTTCTAAATTCCCACTCGTATATTAAACCTCGTCCTGGGTTTCTTTCCTCGACTATGTCGTCATACCGTACCTTTAGTTGCCTTTAAGCCTGAAATGAGTTCAACCTCAAAGAAAAGAGAATGGGCGTTGGTCCGCGCGACTCCCAAATCAAAACATGATGTGCCATGTGGGCCCAGGTGAGCAATTATCTTCGGTAGTCTACATGTGGGAGTGTTGATGCTAATCGTTACTGGTAGATGCCGCTGGTTTCATTCAAATGGACGACGACGACGACACCCTCGAACAGTAGTTCATGTACAAGGGCCGCATAGAGTTCCCGGGCGTCATTCCCACTGCCCAACCGGTGAGTCATAGTTCTCCTTCCTCTAAAGGCAGGTGTTCTGATAGATGTAATCTAGTAGAAGATACCGGAACGAATCATAATCTGGTCTCCGAAGGCGAACATGGAAATGGGGGGACAGCAGGCGGAAATGATGATGACGCGAGACATAGTCCCTCCCCCTCGAACGCAACAAATGATAACGTTTCACCAGATGGGGGCAGCAGAGAAGCTTCGAGTGCTCCCCATGCGCGTGGTGGTGGCTTAGGGAGCCTTTTGCTACAATGTTTTGGGCTAGGCCCACGCCAACGGCGTGGTCCACGATATAGAGTTCGCGAGCAGGACATCTCTTCACCACGTCCACGACGCCATAGGACACGACATCACGAGACCCGACACAGAAGCAACAGGTACAGCGGCTCAAATTATCGTCGACGTCGACCACGGCACCGTAAGAGAAGTCCCAGGGGTAATGAGTATGGTCGGTATTACGACAATCGACATGATTCGTTTTCCTCTCAAACTTATCGACCTCGTTCGCTTTCTCCTCGTCGCCGCCAAGCAATTCGGCCGGCAGTACCAAAAGTGGCAGCAGTGCCGAATTATGATGCTATGAGCGAAGATGAGTTGTTTAATACTCTTCTTACGGAAGAGAGAGGCCTGGATCCGATGCTGAGGGGTATAGATGACAGGAGGGCGACGGGAGAGGATGCGTAGCAAAATTTTCGGACATACTAGAAAACGTTATGACACCGATGTTGCATCAAAATCAATATCCTTTTAATTCATAAGTGTTTCTTCACCTGAAGCGCCTGTTTCAAGTCATAATGGTCCCATGATCCATTCTTTAGCTCACGCCGTCCCACAAGATGACGCCCGATATCTGTGCTGGCAGGCAAATTGCTCCATATGCTGACTGCATCGGGAAACTTGTCGATAAATACCGCCAAATGAGGAAGGTCGCTCGTGAGTGGCTGCTGGGGTTTGAATCCTATAGGTCTGCTTATTCTCACGAGAATCTGTGCCCGGTGACGAAAAAAATGGTTCCATGTATTTAATGGCTCTCATATCCGACTCTGACTATTGAATTCTTACTTGACGCTTTTCGACGGAACTTTTCATACTAAATCTCAGCATGGTGCATCTGTCTTCGGAAAGCCGCCGCTGGCGTAACGTGCTGCCACTTTTCGCTATCTTGGGCTGTGCTGTGCAACCGGCTGTGGCAGATGAGATTCCACTATATTCCGGCAAATACAACGTCGGAGCAACCAAGGAAGTTATTGCTATCAACGAGCCGGATGTGTTCGCTCCAGGGAACATCAGCACATCTTTTCTGGTGACCTTGTTCTACCCGACACTGCAAGAGCCAGAGATTCCTGGCACAACACCCTACTTGACGGAGGTCACTGCGAAGCAGTTTGAGGAGTACTTTCAGTTTCCTAGCGGCACTCTTGCCAACTTCACAACACGGGTACAATGGGGCGCGCCTTTTGCCGATACATTGCTCCAGGACGAGGGATCTGACTCGCCCACCCTACTTTTCGGACCAGGGCTGGGTGGCCCGCCTTGCGAGTGCTATACTCTTCTCCTCTCCGAGCTAGCGTCCAGAGGATACACCATTGCAGCTCTTGACCACACGTACGAGCAGCCATATGTGTTGTATCCGAACGGCAGCGAATATTACGGCCCACCTCTCGAGTACCCCTGGAGTACCGAGGAGGCTCTGACTGCAATCGATCACCGTGTGAACGACTCTTTCGCCTTTGTTGACGCTTGGCCCAAGCTGGCCAAGAAGCTTGGGTTTGACTCCAAGACGGACAGCTTCGGCGTCTTCGGTCATTCTATCGGCGGGGTGGCCGCTCTCACTTTCGCTCAGCTAGTAGACCAGAGTCTGGTCCCTGCTGGTATTAACTTAGATGGATTATTCTTGGGAAAATTGGACAGCTCGGCCGCGGACCTGGCACGTCCATCTTTGCTGCTCGGTCTCGAAGGGCACTCAAGTGCTGGCATCGATCTAACGTGGGACACGTACAGCGAGGCCCAGTCGAACTGGTGGCGTATCATAGAGGTCAACGGGACTTTGCACTCCGATTGGAGCGACCTGACATTCTGGAAGGAGGTGGACTCCCCCATCCCCAATACTGGAAACATCAGCAGTGAGAGGATGGTTGAAGTTGAGACGTCACTTGTTGCTGGGTTCTTCAACTGGACACTTTTGGGGAAGAATGAAGGTGAACTTTTTGACAAGCCTAATCTGTTTTACCCTGAAACAGTCCTCGTCGCGGGAAAGAATGAAGCAGTGGAAGATTGAGTGAAATACGCGAATTATTCGACCTCAGAGCAGACCGGAGGTCGATTACATCCTATGGCTTCTGGCTGAGAATTTCATGCTGAAGACGCGAGCGGAAGTCTCAAGCAAAGAGATAATATAAGAGAGAATATGAGAATGAACTGACGCTGTGCTATGCTGGCTCGTGATACACATTCCATTGGACTTCTTTTTTGATAATCATATCCCTACTGCCACATCTACTGATTACCCTTCCATCATCCGTAGCACTGCTCCTGTGGTCCGACCTGTTGTCCGGGCTATGGTGGATGACAACTTCATGCTGTATTGACCCAGGTCGTAGCCTGGGACCTTGGCCGGGAATCGGGTCATCAGCCCCGTCGTATATATGGCCAGACAGCAATCTTCCGGGAGCCTTATCTCTCCGCCTCCCGGAATGAGTGATGAATGCTTGCAGTGCGTAAGACTCAGATGATGCGTCTATGTCCTTCTCCATGAAGCCGAAAGATACTCCAAGCCCAGTGGAGAAAGATTTCATGAAGCTCTTGAGGTTGGGTATTGTCGCAGAGATGAGTGAGTAGGTAAGCATGACTTGTTGTAGAAGGAGGCTGCTTGATATCTCGAAAAGCGGTGAAGCCGAGCTGATGTATAGCTTGAAGAGGCTGAGGCGGCTGGCGGAAAGGGCGATCAATGGCAGGCGAAATGCAAAAGCAAGAAAAACTTGGAACTTGAGGTATAACGACATTGTGTTGGACCATACAAAAATTATGGGCAAAGAACATATGAGGACTTCTGTAACAATGTCAAATGCTGTGATGATCTGCCACCGGAGAAACTATTTTGCTTCAAGGTTAGGCAGGTGTTCATCGACTGAATCCCTCATATTGGATGCAACTTACCTGCTCCGGACACTGACGAACATGTGCAGTCGTCAGCACCGTTTCAGGAACGCAATCAACTGCAAGTCCTATCAAAGATGCAAGACCCCAAACGGCGCTGAAGACCAAAACTCCCATGCAGATCATCCATGCTTTGTCGATATCGAACGTGAAGACCCGACGGATGAGCGAAGCAACTGAGCATTTGGCCATACAGAGGATTATGACTGAGAGAACCTCTGAGGCGAAAAAGGTCTATGAGAATGATTCAGCGTGAGAAGAAAGGGTATACCAGATCGTCCGCGTGTGACCAGTCAGTGGGCAACTTACCTTCCCAGCAATGGGCCATTGCTTTTCCGCCGTAATCTCCTCTGACTTGGAGAGACCATTCTTCAGCCCGTAGAAAATTACCGCTGACTGGCCATATAGGAAAAGCTTCAGATTTTCGAGGTTAGCCAGTTGGTTTGGCCCGCATTCCGCTGGTGATCAGACTTACCGTAGCAAGTCCAAGCAGGTAATCATCGGCACCGTAAATGCCCCTTTTGATGCGAGCTCTAGCCAATCCTGAAAAGCTGCTGTATATCATGCCCAAGATGGTCACGATCCAGAGGAAACCGGCATGATCATTATGTTCAATGGGCGAAAATGAAATTGTCCCGGCGTCAGAGCTGTGTAGGGTCATGATTCTCAGCCCAGACGTTGTCGAGAAAGCATGTTGCTGTTTCCTGCTTGAGTGTGGAGGTCCCCGACCGTATATGACCGCTGGGGATAGGCTGGGGCAACAGCAGTCGACCGTGCGAGATGACGAGTTCTTATCGCCCACAAGCCAGCAGCGGGTCATGTATCCTTTACATCCATGTGCAGCAAGCCATGACCACCTCCTGGGGCTAGCCAACGGGACTACCCAATACAGGGCGTTGACAGCTAACAGACTGACTGCAGTGATTTGCTCAAGGGCTATATGAAGCTATGATATCAGGTTCGACATGTTGCGTACATCGAAGAAAGAGAACAAGACCAGAAGTACAATCCAACCACATCCTCACACGGCTGTGCTTTGCGACGGATCCTGGTTGATCCGCAGCTTCTACAAGCAGATGTGCCAGGGCCGACCGTGGTACGGGCTCCGGGCGGTCCGTACACGTCTGCGCGGCACTTTTCCGAACTTGGCGAATTATGCTCACCGATGCAGGCCTGACGTTGATCCCCTTGCTCATATGCGGAGGCAGTTATATTATGACAGATCACCGCAAGAGTTGAAAGTGGAAGTCGGGGCTTCGAGCGCCTCGAGAGAAATGTTTCAGCTCGCAAATAGGATGTCCGGTAAGCTAACCGGCCTGTATTTGGAACCCACAAACCAAATTTTGACGTGTGGGGATCTCTGCTGCCGATCAGCTTGAATCTGGTTGTCCCACGTGTGCCCGGTTCTCCAGTCACTCAAACTCAAATGGTTGTGTGATCCAACCGAGGGGATACGGATGGGTCTAAGTTGCAGATCAGGCTCACGCAAGTGTTGGCACCGAACCCCCAGCTGGTCTTTGTTCCTTCTTGTTGCAAGAAATGCAAGGACTTGGACTCCGATATGCCACATGAGTTTCAAGAGGATCATAGTGCGGTCACAAGCCACGGGAAGATGCATTAGTCTGTTGCGAAACGGCATCAATGATATCAAAGTATCGCTGCACAAGTCTGCGGACATGCCTTCCGATCTGAATGCTCGTGGGAGGGGCCCCGTATCCATAGTAACTAGCCTCACAAGGGTGGGGACAGTGGCGGAAATATTGCACACTTGCCAACCTTGGTATTGAAATCGTCCATAGTACTCCAGCGCGGTGATGGTGGTAAATTTTGCATGGCGCAATTCAGTCAGAACCGTCTCTATTGCTTTGCATAAGCAGGAACTCATCGGAGCCATGCCGGCTAGTGTACCGCAGGCAGGTGAACTCTGAGCAGAAAATTAGCCAAAAGGGTGTGGAACAGAGCAACATGGAATATGATATCTTCGGGAATAAGCGATTGTTGGCCGCGCCTTCTTCGGCCTGACGACATATCTGGCGCAATCTCGTTGTCGATGCTTGTCCGGTCCCCATACCAAAGGTGAAGCCCCTTGAAATGGATTCCGGGCAGCACTATGAGGTGGGTCTTTGTCCAACAGGCTCGGTTCTGTCTCCAAACCCTGCAAAGATAGATGAGCCAGTCCAATTGGAGTGTTGCATTCCTGTCTGTATCCGTCTGGCCTAGAAGGTGGTGGGTGACACATCACATGCCCCCTGACAATCCCTCTACCTTTTCCCTGGCGCCTACCCCAGCATCGCACTCTGTCCTGAGTCGTGGCAAAATACCACCAGAGATTCAACACAGCAACTTGAGGGTATCAACATGGCTTCAACTGTGAAGACTGACACACTGGTCGACAATGATTCTGCTGAATTGAGCCTCCGCCAGGCACTCGGTGGCGGCAGTGCCGTCGACGAGAAGACCGGCACCTCAGATGACCGAGCCAATATGTTTCGGATGGGTAAGAAGCAGGAGCTGAGGGTTCGTAATCCCGACAGAGACTCCTGTTGTTATGACTGATGTTGACAGCGTGCAGAGGAACTTCCGGTTTGTTTCCATGTTTGGCTTCACTATGATTCTCATGGCATCATGGGAAAGCATCATCAGGTTTGTGACTCTAATCGCATGAGCGCCCAATGAGAGTCGTGACTCATTCTGGATTTGCAGTGTTTCGAATATCGGTCTCGTCAACGGCGGCACTGCAGGTTTGATCTGGATGTTCTTTATCTGCTGGGTTGCGTTCATATTTATCAACACTTCAATGTAGGACTCTCCCAGAACCTCGTCAAAATACACCGGCCGATGTTCACCTTGCTGATTTGGGAATTTCAGGGCGGAAATGGGATCAATGATGCCGACTGTAGGCGGCCAGTATGTGTGCCCTTTCGTGTAAATCATCAACGCGCAATTACTAATGACCATATAGATATCATTGGGTGTCTGAGTTCGCCCCAAGAGACTATCAGAAGTTTATCAGCTACCTGATGGGATGGCTTTGCGTGCTGGGCTGGCAAGTAGGCTGCACTTCTGGCGCCTATCTCGTCGGAACTCAGATTCAGGGGCTGATTGCGCTCAACAATCCTGATTACTCCTATGAGCGATGGCATGGGACACTCCTCACCATAGCTGTCTCCGCATTCGCAATCCTCTTCAACACTGTACGTCGAATTCCCACGAAGATGGTGACAGAAGGAAGGCTAACCCTGCCACAGGTCCTGGCTAGAAAACTGCCCCTGATTGAGGCCATCATCCTTGTCATTCATATCTTTGCCTTTTTCGGCATCCTGGTCAGTCTTTGGGTCCTTGCACCCATCAATGCTTCCCCTAAACAAGTCTTCACCCAATTTAGCGACGGTGGCGGTTGGGGAAGCCTCGGTGGTTCTGCTCTCATTGGCATCACAAGCGGCATTTATCCTCTGATTGGAGGAGATGCGGCGGTTCATATGTCTGAGGAGCTTCAAGATGCCGGTAAAACGCTGCCAAAATGTATGATTTGGACAACCGTTGTGAACGGCGGCCTAGCCTGGATCATGGCGATCACATTTTGCTTCTGTGTTGGAGACCTTGAAGAAGCTCTTGATAGCCCAACAGGTGCGTTTTCCGACTTTATCGCTATGTTTTTATTCCCAAGAGACTTCCCATATCAGAGGTAAAGGAGGAGTCCTTTCGGGCAGCTTTCTTCTGCCACCACAACATTTGCTCCCATCTGACCGACTTGCCTTGCCTTGCATGAGAATGGTTGTGTTGTACTATGAAGCTGTCATGAATCCTGGCTACCTAGGTATTCATCGTCTGGACATAACAGCAGCACTTGTTGACTCACAGTAAACAGGATACCCCTTCATGCAGGTGTTCTACAACGCTGTCCAGTCAACCAGAGGTGCAACTGCCATGTCCGTCTTTATCACGATAATGTTCTTCTTCGGACTCTTGACTTTTGTCGCTACAAGCTCCCGCCAGCTTTATGCTTTTGCGCGAGACAAAGGTCTTCCCTTCAGCACGTGGTTTGCGACTGTCCGGCCAGGCTGGGACATCCCCTTCAATGCTCTGATCTTCACATTTGTGTTCACGAGCGCCTTATCCCTGATCAACCTTGGATCTGCCACAGCCCTGAACTCTATCACTGGCCTACAGATTAACGCCATGTTGTCTAGCTATATTGTCTCCATCGGATGCACGATATGGCGTCGGTGCACGAGCCAATCTTTGCTTCAATCCAAGTTCAGCCTGGGCAGGTGGGGCTTGGCTGTGAACATCATATCGATGGCTTTCCTGGTCTTTTTCTTCATACTGGCATTCTTCCCTTCATCACCTCACCCCGATGCGGCTAGTATGAACTGGAATATCTTGATATATGGTGTGGTCATCCTGCTCTCTACGGTGTATTATTTGTTCTGGGGGAAGAAACACTACGACGGTCCTGTGGAATATGTTAGGAAAATGGAATGAGGATGTGCACATCATTTTGGGGTCTCTTTAATCAGTTTAAGCACCTGCACAGACTTGCATACCGAGGTTTGTATCATCAATGCAGATCCATGTGCATCTTCAGGACCACCATCAGAGCCCTCGCCCCCAGAAACCCCAATTGCTAGGCTTCTCACCGTGTCTGATCGGATAAGTGATCAGCCGGACGGTCACATCTCACAACGTTTTTGCATCAATTCCGGGCGGATTTAAGCATGAAGTCGATCCTCCTCAAAGCCGCTCGGCCCCCCACATTACGGACTTGGGCGTCGTGCACAGTAGGACTTCTGGAATACACCCTCACATTACTTTCTCATAACCACACTTGCTTCAATGGCCACTTGGCGCCTTCTCCACCGCTGCGTGATTCGATCTTGGAGCGACACGGCCAGGTCTTGGCATGTGAGTGTTTCGGGGAGGTTGACAGCCGCTGTACAAATCCGTCGAGGCGTCCGGAGCGGGAGGGGGTGGGGCCGGACACATATAATTGAGATGGGTGGATGAGCCCGTGCATTAAGTGAGGAGATCATGTTATTGCCATCCTGCTTTCTCCCTCTCATTGTGTGGAAAGTGTAACCGGAATATCAATAACTCGTGAAAATCATTCCACGCATCATTCCGATGGCTCCTACGTCTTCAATTGTTTCGGAGCTACGGCAGAAATCAGCCAGTGAACAAGCGACACTCTTCATTGCCGCCGGTTTCTTTGCCGTGCTTGTGCGGGTCGTCGTGCTGCTTGTATTTGGAAATTTGCGGTCTGTACCAGGGCCATTCATCTCGCGGCTGACAGGTTTGCCGCTGAGTATTGCTGCCTTCAAAGGCCGTCGAGCGCAATGGCTGTATGAGCTGCACAAGAAGTACGGTCCTATTGTGCGAATTTCTCCAGGCGAGGTGTCCGTGGCGGATCCTGCGCACTACCGAACCATCTACTCGAACCCAAAGACCAGCCACAAGGATCCGAGCTTCTACGGTGCTGCCACGTTCACGGGGCCAGACAATATCTTCCAGATGGTCAACCGCGAGCAGCATGCGGCGCGCAGGAAGCTGGTTGCAGCGCCGTACTCGTTGCAGTCGATTCACAAGCTGGAGCGCATCATCAGGGACAAGTCGCGGCTTTTTGCAGGCCGTTTTCTCTCGGATGCTGCTGCCTCACCGCATGGGACAGTGGATGCGTACGAACTCTGTGCACTTTTCAGTTTCGAGCTTGTCTGTGCAGCAGGATTTGCCAAAGATTTCAGCACCCGCAGCAGCGCGCTATCTGTGCTTAGGGCAATGGAGACGAGCGGCCCCAGGTTGATTTTCAATGCCATCTTTCCGCCTTTGAAGACTGCCAGCTGGAATACGAAGGTGCCAGGCCGCATTGGTGCAGTATACAGAGCGCACAACTACTGGCACGAACGGAGCCGTCAGATGGTGCGAGAGTATCTGGACCGAAAGGACTCAGAGGATATTCAGGACTTTCTGCTCGGTCCCTTCAGAGATGGAGTAGATGGCTGGCTGGGACGCCGACTCAGCGAAGAGGAGTTTGTCGAGGAGGCCATGGGCATCATGCTCGCTGGAAGTGGCACAACCTCATCAACTTTGACTTATTTCCTCTACGTGATCTCACTGCCTCGGAACCAACATGTGCAGGAACGCCTCCGCGAAGAGATATTGGGAATCTCTCATACGGACAATCTGGCCGAACTGCGGGAGGCTCCTTACTTGAACGCCGTCATCAAGGAGACCATGCGCCTCTACCCGACAATCATCTCAACGCTGCCACGCATACTCGATCAACCCATCTTTATCGGTGGCATGGAGCTCCCTCCAGGAGTTGTTGTTGGGATGCAAAATTACGTTCACCACAGGGACCCTGTCGTCTTCCCGGATCCGGAGTCTTTCACGCCGGAGAGATGGTTAGAGTCCCCAAACCTCGAGGCTATGGAGGCTGCCCTCAGTGAGTCAACGTCACTCCATTGTTTGAGTTTGCTTTCGATACTAACACGCTATTAGCCCCGTTCAGCGTAGGGCGTCAGAACTGCATTGGACAGAACCTGGCATGGAGTGAGCTGTATATTGGGATCAGCGAGGTGCTTAGAACAGCTCGGTTGACTTTGTCCCGCGAGATGAGTGAAGCGGACATGGAGATGGATGATAGGTTCAACATTGCGCCCAGAGGTGGTAAGTTGATGCTTGACGTGAGCCCGTTGTAGTTCACATGGCCAATTGATCATGTTCTTGTGTTTCATGTTGCACCAACACACTCCTACTTTAATTACTACGAATGCGTATTGCCATAGAGTCTTTTTGGCGTCTTCTCCTATACATGGATGGATTCTCTTTGACCAGTTTCGCCCAGAGGGTCAATTATCACAAGAGACAGAGGATAAAGTAAGGTATAACATTAGAATGCAATCCTTCAGGTGGTCTTCCTGGTGGTACACCAAACAGATGTTGTGGATGAGTAGCAGATATGCAAGCAAACTTCTAAGTTGTCAACTTGGGGCTCGTAATGCCGTATTCAGTAAACCTTCAACTTTGAGTCCACGATGACACGGGCGGCTTGCATCTCATGTCTTTCGTAAAATGCTAACCTACATTCCCGTGTCTGGTGCCATTTCCGGTTCATCGACAGAGCTAGATAGGGTAGTCACACCGATCGTGGTTTTTCTAGCTTGATGTCATTATCAAAGATTGCTGCTGCACAATCCAGTGTAGACCCTAGAAGAGGTGACAGCAAAGCAGTCGATGGGATGGGAGCTTTTGAGGCAATCGGAAATTAGGGCTGGGTTGGATAAGGCTCAAATGATGGTCGTTGGGCCGCAACACCACCTTCGCCCGACCCCACACCGGTGCTGCTCACGCATGTACATATGTAAGATGCCATTGACCTGCATGATGATGTCTCGTATATAGTGCTTCGGTAAAATAATGACGAGAAATATGCTCGTCCCCCAGTCTGAACAGACCCTGCTCTGCAAAGCCGGCGAAGGATGACCATAGGTGTTCTGGTTGTCGGAGGCGTTGGGGTGGCTTGCTTGTCAGCCACCGGTGACAACTCATAGATGGTACTCGGGTGCACAAAGAAGTAAGGAATCAGGAGACACAGGGGAAAGATTTGGCGTACGCAGGTAGCACAGCAGCCAGAGCTGACCACATGATCTGCACATCTTGCTATCAAGTATTCCGTGGAGCAAAGCATCCAGCGCTTAATTAATTCATCACTCATGTTCCTGATAGCAGTTGGCCCATTCCCACGGGATGCTGCAGGTGCTGAGACAGAATGGACAGGGCCTCGAACTGAATATGCCTCACTGGGTGATCCGCGGGCAAACAAGCCATGCTATAGGGCGATACTGACCTCTGATGCGCACATAAAGCCGACGACCAAGGGATCAATTAGCGCATAGGACGACCGAATCAACGCAATGTTGCACCGTTTGGAGTTTCCATAATCTGCAGCGCGATTTCATGATGCCCGGAAGCCAATCCCGGGCGTGGGAAAGCCTGCAGTAGTTCTGCGCTGCAAGTTGTCGCTGATGGACGAATACGGGCAAGCAGGAGGCTTGAGACCTGCAGCATTGTCGAATCAGTGGGGGAACGCCCTGGAATTGCGGTGCCCGTATGCACGCCTGTATGCACGTCGCCCCGCCCTGGTTTCTATTCGTTCGCAGCACACAGTTGCCCCTCCCGCTTCCTCCATTCCGCGTTACTTGGAAGCCGCTGTCAGTCTCGGGGTCTCTGGTGAGAGACGTTTGGCGATAACGAGAGCATTGCATATAGGGTGGGCGCACGACTGGCGCGAAACTCGCGTGGAAGGATCTCTGTCCGCCTTGTGTGAGGTGTCACATCACGATTCCTCTGCCGCCGAGCTCCGGGAACGATGCCCAGGTCTAGTGTACAGGTGGGTGGCACGCCGAAGCGGCTCTTAATACACGTTGGCCGCCGGGCCGCAAGGAAGATGGGATGGCAGGTCGCCAGGGGGAAAAAGTTAAAAAATGAGCTCAGAACCCCGGTCCCTTCCGAGCACAACGGTCGTGCATTCGACCATTTTCTCTCTCCTGTCTCGCTTCTTCCACGTATGCATCATCGCTTTCGGTTGATCCTATTAATTAGACATGTCGTTTGCGTCTCCACTCGACATCACCCAGTGGTCAAACCATCAGCCTCTCAGCAAGACTGCTTGAATATAAAGTAGACCATTAAGACCAAGCATTGGATGTATATCCCACTGTATTACCGCCCGCTCACTTCCTCCACCCTGTCACCCGCGGCCCGGGCTGCGATCTCCTCCGAGCCGAGCTTGTCACACCTCACAAGATGGGTGAATGTGCGGAAACGAGACGCCTCGAGCACAAACACAACCATCGGCATCGTTGTGGGTGTCCTCCTCGCAGTCTTCATCATCGCGAGCATCGTGTTTCTATACCGGTACCGGTACTCGGTGCGTTTCCACAGCAAACGGCGGCGACGCCATCGGCATCACAGCTCCAAAGGCTCCAAGACGTCTTCAGAGGGCTCGGGTGCTCCGCCGCCGCCGCCTCCGCCGCCTCCAGTCGCTGATCCATCGGCATGAATGAGGGGTTTGGCGAGAGGCTTCGGTCTGAAGGCGTCGACGGATGTGGTTGAATTACTCAAATAGTCTTTTATTGTGAGCGGTATGATATTTTTATGATACGCGTGATGATTGCAGTCATTGTAACTGGCGTTTCTGGTGCTTGGTCACTACATGCAGAAACTTTGTAAGACCGATCTTGGAAGACTCCTGCTCATGGAGATGCTGACTTGGAACAGGGAAAGCGATGGCTAAGCTGCAATGTTTGTTTGTGTGACTATTGAATTGGCACTGAGCGAGACTCTTAAACTTTGGAGCAATTTTTTATGTGCGGTCTTGAGTTATGTGGAAGCCTGTATTCTATGGGCAATTGTCTGTTTTTGTTTCAGCAAATGTAGGATAGAATTAAATGACCTTTTCCTGTTGAACATCTACGACTTCATGTTGAGCAAATGGAGTGTTTGATGAGTCCCGGTTGCAGCGAGCGATTTTTCTAGGGAGTTAAAACGATCCTGATCTTTGTGGTATTCAGCAAGGAGCAAAGTCAAAGTCATTCAGGCTTGTAAGCTATTGAAGATACCTGGGTAACTATGGAATTTGTTTGTACCTTGCACCAGGAGTATTCACTCGTAGCTGGAGGAAAGTTACCAGTTGACCGAAGGTGAGTTTTGCCTGCAAACGGAGCTGCAAACACTTTGATCAACCACCACTAAACTTGGGTCAGTCGGACGTTTGAGCTACCTTGATAAATTCCCATCCCAAGCCCCCTTGCTCTATTTTCAACTTCTTCCACCACCAACAACCTACCTGTCAACAGCTCAACACAGGCCTGACTTTCGGTCCCGTAACCAGCGAGCACACAACTTCAACTCTTGCAGCCTCTATCTATTGCGCTCACCAACATGAATCTCTTCACTATCATCTTGGCCTTCGTGCCGTTCTTTTCCTTCGCATTGGCTTGGCCAACCAAGCTCGAGGTACCCAACGCCAAACAGGAGCTCACAGTTCTCTATCACAGGGCCAACTCCGGCATCTCAGTCGAGGCCCTTTCCAGTGGTGTTCTTGTGGGACGAGACTGCTCCAACACCCTCAATACGGGCGTTTTCGCAAAGCTTCCCATCACGTTTGACGTCGACGGGCGTGGCAGCGGCAACCTCACTGTCGGTCCCTCTACCTACTGGATCCACGAAGACACCGATTACTCTGGCGGCATCACCTGCGGTCGCATGTACAACGATGTGGAAGCTGCCGTCTCCTGCACTGTCATGATATCTGCCGATCTCTCGATGCCGCCATTGAGTGAGCTTGATATTACAGAGTGCAGCACGAATCACGCCCATTCCCTGTCAAAGACTTTGAACGCAGCTACGCGCGCGCCGTCATTCCGAAACAGCATGAATCAAACGGACAGCATGCCAATTAGTCCTCGTCAGGGATCAACCTGCATTGATCAATCAGGAACTTCTCGGTGGGCCTGTGGTGATCCTCACCAGAACTTTTACCACCGTCAGTTGAGCGTAAGTGATTACTTCTTGTCTGAACTGCTCGAAAGCAGCATCGAGTGTCGATTGTCGATTGTCCCGCGACGTCATAAACAACTTAAACAAGCACCCTTCGGGTAGACGGCTGACATGAAATTCCTTACAGGGGAAGACGACCTGTGGAAACGAACAGACCTGCGCTGAGTCCTTTAATAACCCAAAGGGAGTCTCCGTTTCCTTCACTTCAGAAAAGCATATGGTACGATGGATCTCAGGCGACTTCCATGTCCAGAAGAAGTGGACGACGGGCACCAACTACGAGTGTTCTGGCCACCCGGGCGAGACCGTGTGCATTTGGTACAAGTTCGCCCACACCGCATACAGGGTGCAGAACGACTACCAGAGCACGTGTGGGTGGCACTCAAATAGCGACGCATTCATCCTCTGGTCCCCGAACCAAGACAACATCAATGGAGGCCAATACTGTGTCATCGGCCCGTGCCGGTATGAGGGAGACGGGTGGTGGGACTTCGATGGCCCTACTGGTGACGCCGTGGGAAATCATGGATGCTGAACCGAGAGGTCAATACGGCTCAACTTTGAGCTCGCCATTTCACGTTCATCGTGCTCACACAAGCCGTCTACCGGTACTCATAGCCAGTAGATCGCTTGAGGTCGCCTTCGAGACCTTTAGATGACGCTCAATGGAACTTCACAAATTCTGACTAAATACCTCTGCTCAATCGTGCACATCACAAAATGTGAAATTTTAAGAATGCACAGTGAATATGTGTATAGCAATCGTCCGGTTACGAGGATGCCAACCACTGGCTGTGCTTTCCGCTCCTACGTAGAGACATGACACTCTGTAACCTTGGAAGCCGTGTAATCATCTTCGGACCCCGTCTTCGATTCGTCGAAGTGGCCCTCTGTCACGCTCCCACGTGGCTCGCAGGTCGGGAAACCTCATTGTGTGGTAATTCAATGGAAACACATGCTCAAGAGGTCGGATGAGTTGTTAAATATACTCTAAAACGGCGAAGAAGAGCAAAATCAGAAGCATACAATCTACTTGTAATACACCCAAAGAGAAGAAGAAACCTTATCCAAGTGAGTGAGAAATGAAGAGACCTAACGCCAGAAATCGCTTCCCATTCACACCACCTATCGCGCATCAGACCCACCCCTGGTCATGGTCGACCCCGTCCTCGTAGTCCTTGCACTCCTTGAGCTTCGCCTGGTAGCCCGTTGATGGTGCCTAATGGACTCTATCCTGGCCAGACTCCGGGTGATGGCCCGTCGCAGCTCGTCGACGTTCGCAATCAGGGGCTCGTCGCCCGAGGAGATTTGAGCTTGGGCCGCGGGAGGAGCGTGGCTGACGCGCATCAGAGCATCGTACGTCGTCTCCAGCTCGGCCGAGAGCCGGTCTAGCGAGGTCATGAGAACCTCGCTCCGTCTGTGGCGGCGTCGCCGTTGCCTTTCTTCGAGCGAGGACTGAGAGGGAGACTTTTGCAGGTGAGGCTGTTCCTGCGGCTGCTGCTGCTCGGCTGTCCTTGCTGTTGTCGCCGTGGCCGTACTTTTTGCGGTGTCCTCAGATGGAGAGTCCTTTTGGCGCCGGAAGAAGTTGTGACGCACAACATAGTCGACGACTTCCTCCAGCAGCTGGCCGACCAACATGCTCATGGCCGCCTGGCCCAGCCCCGAGCCTCCATCGCTGTGCTGGCTTCCGCTTCCATGACCTCCCTGCTGCCCGCCATGCCCGTTCCTGCTGCTGCTTCTGCCACCATGTGGCTCTCGTTGCTGTGGATACCTGCCTGCTGCGTTCCTCAATGCATGCTGTCCAAGGCGCCGGGTGACGTCGCTCCGCTCGCGAGAAGGTCTCAACACAGGCCTCGCTTGCCGGGGCCCCGGCCTGGAGCGACGGGATGATATGTTTGGATATTGAGGTGCCATGGTCTGACTGGACCTATTGAAGCTTTTGCCGTTATTTGATATATACGCAAATGGTTAGGCGACTTCTTTTTGGTGTAGGCGTGTAGTATTAGCAGTGAGACGTGTCTGAGTCTAAGAGTAGGCTCCAAATAGAAGACGATGCTAATTCGATGGAGGAGGAAGCAGAGGTGCCGAGGGGCTCTGGTTGTCTTTTCTTCTTAACCTCTGTTTTGATAAGCCGGGTTGGAGATGTGACTGCTGAGCGTGGTCATCTGCCCAGGCTGCGGCGCTTGTGACCCGGCTGCCTTGAGCCATGTGAGAGGACTCCAAATGTCACCCTCAACTCCACGCCAGCTGCCTCCATATTGTCCAGAAAATGAGCATCAGAAGGTCCAAAATGAGTTTATCCCAAGCAGACCTTGGTTTTCGTCTCGCCCACAGTCTTTAAGGTGTCTGCTGGCATTATGATATATCTCTTGTAATGAGTGGTCACTGGTGTTAGACGGTGCTGAATATGTGGTGTCGGCAGAACAACTTGGCTTTCCGAGTGTCAGGGTCTAACCCTGGATGTTAGCAACCATGTTTGAGACATACCGAGAAAAAAAGACTAAAATCCATCTGTCATAGTCGTGTCAAACTTTGGCCTCGCGAGACCGCGTCGACCCTGTCGCATAATTCCACACGGTATGGACCGGCGCCGCTTCGGTCGAACCGTTGTGGCAATATGGCGAGACGCTATCGAACGTCTAGGGCCCTCGGGGACCCTCGTAAATGTGGACCTGCAGATAAGAATCGGCCGCAGAAGGGCCATGGAAACAAGCTCTTTACGTACGGGGAAGTAATGCAACAGGCAAAGGGTCGGCTCCACAACGCCCACACGAGTGGAAAAAATTCACAACGCACATAGGGTCCAACTGTCGCGTGTCCAGCTTCCTGTTTCTTCTCCTTCTCTCTTCCTTCTCTCTCTTTCTCTCTCTCCCTCTCCCAAGATGGGGGAGACGAGAAACATCCGCCTGAGTGAGCAGCAGCCAGACCAGTGATCTCCAACCACCGACCGACAACACCGGACACGCCACGCCTGTCAAGATGGCTCCCGCTTACGACGAGGAGAAGAAGCTCGACCGGGTCGGGTCGCAGCCCGCCGACTCGGCCTCAGAGTCCGTGGGAAGCGGCCACTCGGGCATGTTGGACAAGCTCATGTCCCTCGAGGCGACCATGGACTCCAAGCTGGGCATCGAGTCGCAGGCCATCCAGCGGATGCGGCCCGAGGACAAGCGGCCCCAGTCGTGGCACGAGCAGGCCACCATGGCCCTGCTGTGGGCCGGCGCGACTATGAACGTCTCGTGCCTGTCCACCGGGTTCCTGGGCTGGGAGTTCGGCCTGGATCTCAGCCAGACGATCCCCATCACCATCTTCGGCACGCTTCTGGGCGCCTCGGTCGCCGGGTGGTGCGCCACCCTCGGCCCCGGAACGGGCCTGCGGCAGATGTCCATCGCCCGGTACAGCTTCGGCTGGTACCCGTCCAAGATCCTGGCAGCCCTCAATGTCATCTCGCAGATCGGGTGGAGCGCCGTCGGCTCCATCACCGCCGGCTCCGCGCTGTCGGCCGTGTCCGACGGCAAGCTGAGCTCCATCGTCGGCATCGTCATCATCGCCGTCTGCAGTTCGGCCCTCAACTTCTGTGGCCTGCGCGCCATTCTCGAGTATCAGAAGTATGCTTGGGCGGTTTTCTTCGTGCTGTTCATGATCATGTACGGCGAGATGGCGCCCCGTGCCGACGTGGTGACCAAGAGCACCCTGACCGGCAACGACAAGGCCGGCGCCGTGCTGTCGCTGCTGGCCGTTGTCTACGGCTCGTCTGTCTCATGGGCCACCATTGCTGCAGACTACTACGTCCAGCACCCTATCAATACGTATGTGGTACCAGTTCCTTTTGGTGTGAGCTGAGAAAGACCGAGGTCTCAAGTGCTTCTCACCTACACACAGAGACGGCAAGTGACCGAGCTGATGCTGACTTCTTGCTCTGCAGCTCTAAGTTCAAGGTCTTCACGCTCACCACCATGGGAATCGGCATCTCCACCTGCATTGGCATGGTTCTCGGCTGCTGCGTGGGCTCCACCATGGGCGTTAACCAGGAACTCGCCGATGTGTACGAGCAGGAGGGAGTCGGCTTCCTCCTCCAGACGATGTTGTTCCCACGCGGCTTCGCCAAGTTCATCCTCGTCGTGCTGGTCCTCGCTGGTATCGGCATGAACTGCATCAACCTGTACTCATCAGCCCTGTCGGTCCAGCAGTTCGCACGGCCCCTCGCCCGCATCCCCCGTTTCGTCTGGACCGTCGTGCTCTTCGGCATCACCCTGGGCATCGCCGCCGGCGGCAGGGAGAACCTCAACGCCTACCTGCAGAACTTCCTCTCCCTGCTCGGGTACTGGGCCACCTCGTTCTTCATCATCCTCTGGTGCGAGCACTACATGTTCCGCAAGGGCAGCTGCGACAACTACGACCTCGAGGCCTGGAACGACCCTGCGAGGCTCCCGCTGGGCCTTGCCGCACTTGTCGCTTTCCTGGTCGGCGTCGTCGGCTGGGTCCTCGGTATGGTGCAGACCTGGTTCACCGGTCCCATTGGCAAGCTGCTTGGGAGCGCTGGTGGAGATCTCGCAAACGAGCTGACCTTGGTATTCACCCTGGTCTTGTTTGTTCCCTTGCGGTGGTTGGAGCTGAAGTACATCGGTCGGTAAGCATGATTAGGCAACATGGGGCACGGATCGGGGTGTCACCTGCCTAAGGATAGCATTCGGATGCTACCTCCCTGGATAGCTGAGTTTGAACGAAAGTTCAGACTAGATCCAATCACTCAACTCGACAGACGGAAATGATACACTCGGCAGAAGTGGTTTGAATAATGTGGCTGGCAATGACATCTTGTCATCACATCACAAACCTTCGGTTCTCGACTGTCCAATCCGCCGATTTGTCGTGTGATTTCTGTGAGCTGCGTCCATAGGTTGTGAAAGCTGACCTTGGAAGCTGCCATATGTTAGGTAAGTCTCGACGGAAGTAGAATTTGCCCCTGTAGACTGCCGTTGGGAACAGCACGCCGATACTTTGCACGTTAGCTTTACCATAAGTGGGATGTAGCCTTTGACGTCGGCTCGTTGTGCGATAAGTACAACCTCGAAACCAGTGTACCAGGCACAATGGCGCCTTGACCCCAGATGGATGCGTAAGTATTCAACGACGTAGAAAGAGCCGCAACAGGTGTCTCATGATGTATTCCAAGGCCTTCAAGTCAGTAGTACATACCTAGGTAGATCAAAGATCCAAGTTATAAAAAAAATTGTTCCAGGAAGATCATAGACATGCGTGTGCTTGTCCTCTGTTGTGTCCTACGACCCTTCCTCTTCTCCTAGCAAGGTGCCAATTTCCTTCATCTGAACTTCCTGACCTAACCTGCCCTCAACCTTCAAACTTTAACACAAGTCACTGGCGCTGACTTTCGTTCTTCACTCCACAACCTTGGACCTTTTCAGGACTTACCACTTCCTTCATCGCACAACGTTCCTCTCATCATCAGGGTTCGACCATCAGCTTCGATTCTCCGTTCCTCTCGATACAACATCATCGCCGACGTCAATACACTGCTCAAGGGTTTCACGGGCACATTATCTCCAGCTCTGCTGGCCTCGAGTTCCTTTCGACCAACTTACGAAGGTCCTCGTAACTCACTCTAAAAATTTTCAGTGTCGTTTGAACTTGTACAGCGCCACGAGCTTTACCGTCCAACCGCCTGCCCTGAAAGCTTGAGTGACTCGAGCGTTTGCTTACAACATCGATTCCGATTCTGCGGACGCCAACATCTTCAGCATCCTCACAGCAATATCAGTCACTGGTGAGCTCTTGCCAAAGTCGACCCTGCTTTCGATTCCTCTATTGCTTACTCAGTCATGTACTGTTCTCATTCGTGTGCCGCTATACCTGCAATCATGCCTTACATTCGATTTCATTGTGTTGCTTCTGCGTTGTTGCCTTCTAGCGAGCTTGAGGAGTTCTCTTACTTCGAAACGCAACTAACCTTCCGAGGAAGGGATTCGCTTCCACTTCGTCGGAAGGATGGCCCAGCCGAAGGTTGAGAAATCCAAGAGCTCCGCCCCGACATTCGATGGCTTGACGCCTCTACATCTCGCCGTTCTGAAAGGCAATTACGCCCATGTTCGCTACATTGTACAAGAACGGGTGCATGGCGTGAATGCGCTTACTACGGACAAAACAACTCCTCTCATGCTCGCAGCCTTATACGGACGAAGTGACATCTTCCTATACCTTAGGAGAAAAAAGGCATCGCCGGATTTGAAGGACAGCGACGGCAACACAGCGTTGGACTATGCGGAGCCGCTATCCAAATTTGTCCAGGATATCCTTCGACAGTGTAACAGCATTACCAGCCAAACGCCCGACACAGGCAGGCGGAGAGACATCTTCAAAGCGCTGAAGGACTTGGAGGCTATCAGGCGCCAGATCAAGATATCTTACACAGAAGGTCGTACAGATGCTCAAGCTTTAGCGGATTCTCGCCGCAATCACCAGACTCCAACGAGTGTGGACCAAATTGGTCAGCAGCAATCCCTTGAGGACTTATCTAGGCGCGCTGTGTTCCTGCCGTCTTCAGATGGCAAACAGCTAGAGTTCGTAGAAGGGAGATGTGTTGCAGCGCTTGAGCGCCATACCCGCAAAACGAAATGCGTCGGCGTCATTCGGTCTGTGGATGAAAACTACCCTGACATGATCGCTGTCTCCGGCTGGGGCATTAAGAGGGATGGGACTATTGCGTCACCCAACACCCTCGACAACTCAGAGTTTACAAGGCTTATGATGCGGGTGGCGCCAGTTCTGAATTTCAGGCTCACCGACAGTGGGCTTGACTACGTTAGTCTCAGCGAAACCCCCCCCTTGATGTTGATATACTGACTTCCTTCCAGCATTTCCCCGGCACGGCTCCTGAAAAGACAGGTGCTTTCTGGGCTTGCCACGCCGAGGTAAGAGTCCCCATGATGATATCATCACATTGCCTTGGAATCACCAATTATTGACTCCGTTATTAGAAACAGTTGGCTCTGTTCGTCCTGAAAAAGGCAGTTTCCCGTGTGTGCGGCAGCGAGGAGATCACAGAATGTAACCTCGCCCTGCTGAGGGACCAGCTGAACAAGGTACCACCTGGGCTGCGGGAGACTGTGATCCACCTCAATCACGAGATTGCATGTCGAAACTGCAAACGGGTAAGTGGCAGTTGACCGCGATTATTTGCGAAAGAACTCTAGCTAAACCTGATTCAAGTTCCTCGAAGTCCTGAATCGGAAGACCGGCCTCATTTTTCGAATCGAATTCCACAAATGGTACATCGAGGGAAAAAGGTCAAAGAAGCCTAGAATGTTGGTCCAGCTGGATGGAAGCGTCGAGCGGTTTACAGGTGCTCCAGAGGATTTGGGTGCCGACGGAAACGCGGAGCTGATCGACGATGAGCTAGGCCTTTTCGACGACGAAGACGATGTAGCTACCGACTTCCAGTGCGATTCCGCGGACCAGGGAGGTGAAACTACCGTGATCCGAACCAATCCAGCAACTCCTCGGAAGCCTGCACGCCCTCGGTCAAGCAGTCCGGCCCAGCGGGTGCCAGGATCTCCATATCAGAAAGAGGGCTCAGCGGTCAGCCAGGAGCCCCCGTACAACAGCCATCGGTATGCGATAATCGACGTGACGCCGCCCTTCCACAACCAGGGGTTGCCAACGCCTCAGTCGCATGCCAAATCCACCGGGATCCCTCGTATCCCCACATCTCCAAGTCCAGCGCCCAGGTCCTCTGGTGTTGGCTCAGGGATCCAAAGAGACAGCATGTCGCCTTCGATGTCTCAGGAGTTCGAAGTGGAAGAGATCTTGCAATCAAAGGAGGAGAACGGCGTTCAGTGGTACCTGGTCAAATGGAGAGGCTATCCATACGACAACAATTCCTGGGAGCCGGAAGGGCACCTGAAGAACGCCACGGATGCCATCAGAAAATTCTGGGAGGAACTTCAGGTGGTGGGATCCCAGGCTCAAGACATGGCTACTTGAAGCCCGGAGAGGGGCGACCCACGCTGCAGATGGCGATTTCAAGGCATTTGAAAGATCACTACAGGAGAGCAGTGTCGCGTACAAATGACGGCACCCTGGTGGGCGATGAAGAGACCGAGGGCAAACGGTCTGCGGTACGGCCCAACAGCTCACAAGGAGGACAGGAGCTCAAGGGCATGGCAGATTTGCTCCTGGATTTGGATAGGCATCAAAACTTCACGATTCCTTCCAACAAAATCATCGCCAGCGAAGGCGTGGACGATAGGGTTTACCAGCAGATGCGGCGTCTCGCGCCAGTCTTCAAAAGTGAATTTTCTTGTTTTTATTGCGGATCGGTTTTCGAGTTGGACCAGAATGCATGGAATTGCTTGTTCTCAATCCGTAGCACATACAATTTCACATCCACGAATGCAATTGAAAGGTCGTCAGAATCATCACTGTCGCTCGGTATACATCATCGCACCAAGAAATGTCAGCATGATGCACGTCAGGAACATCAGAGGTAGTGTATGAATTCGGGTAAGGGTTAAACCTGGGGGAGCGCACGGACCTTCAGTCACGAACAGCAGTCCATGGCATCAGCGAGACATGAAGCCTACATCGCTTTCATCTCTCTCATATGGAACATTTGAAAGGCGAAGAAAATGAGACTCGTCTGATTTAAAAAGTTATACTATACATTCTCGCTGGAATTGGTCCCACTAGGAGTCATCACGACGCCGTGTCGCCGCTGCGAGGGCCGCTGAGCCCTCGCCTCCGAGGGACATCGTCTCAGCTCAGCCGGCACTTCGTCAGATGGACGTGAGCCTTGGTCAAGATGCGCGACTTCATAGAATATCTGCAGGAGGCCTTCATCACAGCCAGCGGAGGGAACACATATGACAACAGCGTAAGGCGCACACGTATCCCATTCTCTGCTACTTGGGGTGAGCATTTCGCTGACGCTGTCTCAGTACTCGAACCTCGACCTCACATCCCGCTCCCTGCTGCATTTCCCCACGCCCACGGGCAGTAGGATCACCCTTTCGTCATTCGTGCGGCCCAAGTTTGGCACTTCATATAGCATCGGCATCAAGGACGGCTGGGTCTCGTACCTCTACTCGACGCTGCCCACCGACGCAACCACCAGCTCGGACCGGATTCCCCTGCCCAACCTCCTGCGCAGCTACCGCTCGCTGTCTACCAACGCCGCTGCCCACGCCGTCGGCCATGGCCTCGTCTATGGTCGGTTGTACCTGCCTCAGAGCAGGCTCGAGGCCCTGCTTGCCGCCCGCGTCACCCCCGAGGTGAACTTGACCATCCGCGCCGTCAGCCAGGAGACCCTGCGCCATGGTGGTACGGCGCTCGCCCTGGCATCATGGGACGACCCCGCGGGCCGCTTCGGCATCGAGACGCTCGCCTCATCAGATGGCGGTGTGCTGGGCCTGCGGGGACTATGGAACGCGAGCAACCCGCCAGTACGCAGCAACTCCGCCGAAGCAGTCCCGGGAGCAGCGGCAGCAGCATCACTGCCAAGCACGGCGATACCCATCACGCCATTCCCAGGCGAGAGCTCGTCCACCGCCGCAACGACTGGAAGCAGCAGCAGCAATCACCACAGCAGCAGCAGCGCCGACAAGGAGCGCGTCAACGGGCGCTTCAGCGTCGGCGGCGAGATCTACTACGGCCTGCTCAACAAGTCCGGCGGGCTCAGCCTGGGCGGGCGGTTCCAGACCCTCCCGACGCACGCGGGCACCCCGCTGACGGCGGCGCTGACCTTCAACCTGCTGGGCCACTTCAGCGCCACGTATGCCGTCATGGCGGGCCGCGGGTGCACGCTGGCCAGCGAGTTTGGGTTTAACGTCTATAGTTATGAGAGCAACTGGGCCGTGGGCGTGGAGCTGTGGCGGGGCGGTCGGGCGAGGAGAGGGGGGGAAGGGGAAGCGGTGACGTTGCCGTCTGGGCTAGATCATGATGATGCTGCTGCTGCTGGGTCGGGTCTAGCTGGGGGAGAAGGCGCCGTGGACCCGGCTGACATCCCCCGGCAGGATGCCGAGGCGGTCCTCGCTGCTAGGACGGGGCTCGACCAGCAGGTCGACCCGAGCCTGGCCGAGGCGATGCACGCAAGGGAGGCGAGTAACAACTCCATCAAAACTGCCGCTGCGGCGGCGTCGACAGCCACGGCCGCACTACCAGCAACGAGGTATCCCGTGAATGAGCGTAGCTTCCAGGCGAAGCTGGAATGGCGACTCGACAGCGACGAGGATAAGACCACGCCAGCAGAGGTATATGATCCTTCTACGGGAGCAAAGCTCGGCACCGCGGGAGATGTCTCGTCGTTTGGGGAAGACGGGGACGAGGACTCGCCCGCCGGCGTGGTCAAGTGCCGCTGCGACCAGCACATGCGGGTCGGGCTCATGTACGAGGGCCGCTACAAGTCCCTCCTGTTCAGCCTGGGCACCGACGTCGACCTCCGGAGGCTAGACGCGCCCTTCCAAGGGGTTGGGCTGGCGGTGCAGTTCTCTTCATGAGATGTCTGGGTTCGGGAGGTGATGGTGGTCCAGGGCCCAACTGTATACGAGAATGGATGGAGCAGATATGAGGTTGCTCATGGTATATAATCTGTATTGTTGCCGGAGACGAGAAGGCTGTCTGCATTGGGACGAAGTCTCTATGAGCAACCCAGCAGCAGGGGTATCAACGACGCGTCAATGTCCACTGCGTACTGCCAGACTTTCATGCATCATGGCATGTTAAGGGGGCTTCAAGGATCATTAACAGAGACGCTGTCGTCCTCAAACACAAGCACAGACCGATCACATTGCCACTGCTTGCAAACATCATGTTGGGTTTGACAGGCGTCTTTGGATTTGGTCTCTGCAATAGCATTTCACCGGCAACAAAGGAAGCGGCGGGAAGGTTCGGTCATGTTGACGTGGTATCATTTCCCCAAATCCGAGACGAAAATCCGTTAGATCATTTCCATTTTGATCCATTTTTTGACGCCAATGACCAAGCAATCCATAGTTATAAAGACCAAACCCGACGCCACCGTCGGTCATGTTTTCAGACAGACAGTTTACTCGTCATCCTCCTCCTCCTCCTCAGCCTCAGCGGTCTGGGCAGCAATGCCTAAGCAATTTAAGTCAGCATTTAAGTTTGATATATTGGGCTTGCAGAGCCCAGGAGCATGGGGGTTGTAACATACGGTCCAGATCACGCTGGCCGGCCTGGGTGATGCGGCGGCCTCCCTTCTCCTCGTCGATCTCGACGATGTTGATCTTCTCAAGGGACTGCAGGACCTTGCGGTCGACGGAGCCGGAGGCGTTGACGTGCTTGGAGGGGCGGGCACCACGGTTCTTGGAGGTACCGTGGATCTTGCGGAGACGGCCAACACCGATGGTCTTGCGCAGGTAGACGGCACGGGCGACAGCGGCAGCACGGACGTAGAACCAGTCGATGTCCTGGGGAGGCATCTCCTTGGCGGGGCCAGTCTTGACCGTGTCAACCCAACCTGGATGGATTCATGGTCAGCAAAAAGTTTTCGTGATAAGATCAGGGAACCGAAGGGTTAATTGGTGACATACCGGGAATGGGCAGCTTGCCCTGACGCTTCAGGAAAGCAGCGTATGCGCTGATGAACTTGTGCGACTGCAGATCAAAAAACACCATCAGCAAATATTCCGTCTTCAGAGGTCTTTCGACCCCCTCACGCCTGCTCCATGGTGTTTATTGTATTTTCCCCTCTCTCCGACTTGCAACGTCGACCCGATGCCCTTCCATATTTGTATGCGCAAAGTCGATTGAGTGGTTTGGGTCCCCTCACGAAGCAATGGCTATGGGGTGCGATCGGATGTCGTATCGTTTGTCGCGGTGGGTGTCGTCGAGCGTTGTGTTGGATGTGGTCGTCTCTTGTGCCATTTTGCAGGTCGCGTGGGACGGTCAGACTGGAAGAGTTGGGACACCTACATCAACATCGCGAACAGAGATACCGCCACCCATTTTGACTGGTTTGATGGATTTCCTGGGGAGAGATTGACGTGAGGAAAAGGGGTGGTCGTCGGTGGTGCTGGAGTGGTCGTGGATGAGGTTCAGGTTGAGGATTAGAGATTGGCAAGGTCAGACGTCGAAAATCAAAATCGACCACCAAGCTGGCTCCACTCTTGCTAGCGTGACAGCCCGAATTTCAAAAATCGACCTTGGTGGGCTGCGTGCACGGACCACATCCAGAGATAAGGAAGATAAGACGTGCCAGCTGGTCAACAGCTGAGGAGAGCTGCTCCCAGCTGGGCATGCAACGCTCTCTGGCTGGACTGGGCCGTTGGGTGTAACGTGGTCCGGGACCTCGGCATGTAACGGTAATCAATTATTTGGCCAGGTTCGCAAGCAGAGACCCATTGGGCGTTGGTTCGTATCTCCTCTTCCGTTCACCTTCCACAAGAAATCTGTTAAAAGTACCTGCAGGTTGTTGGGATGCCAGCGGCATTTCCCATCCTCAATCCAGCGACGCTCATTCGCAGCCCGGCTCGGCCTGTCCACTCATCCATCCCTCTGGTGGACTCGGCTCGACTCGCCCTACGCACAGTCACAGTCAGGCTGTCAGGGCGATGCTGGTAGGGGCTGCTTGCTGTATGCCGCACTGGTGACTGACTCCTGACTGGAGAGTCTGAGAGTCAACCGTTCGGGCACACTCATCATCAGCCTGTCTCTTTTTGTTCATGGCAAGCCATTTCCATGTTCGGCCCAGTTCAAGATCCCACAAGATGCAGAAATTCCTGCAGGCATTTATGCAGACACAAAATGCATATTTGGTTGCAGATACGGATGGGCGAGTATTCGTTCTGCCTCCCGTCTGCATCGACCCAATCCATCCCTGTGGACGGCACGGCCTGACACTCTTTTTCTCTTTGCTCGTTTTCTGTGAAACATGCAGAAAGTCATTCTGTGGATTGCATTTGACCCCTGTCATCCCTCATTTTCCTTGACGTCCTCATCTTGGCAGGCCGGTCAGTTCAGTCAGTCAGTCAGTCAGTCAGTCAGTCAGTCAGTTTATTGTGCCGCTATGTTATCCTTCCGTTGTCGATGTCTGTCTACCTGTCAGTCTACGCGCGCACACACACATGGAAAGATCCCTGTCCCCTTGCTCGCATCATGGTCCACTGCCTCACTGCATGCAGGCTCAAGGGTGCATTCAATGAAACCACATGGCCTTCACATCACCCCAGCCCAACCCACCAAGCGGAGGCCATTCCTCTTCTCCACTTGGCCCGTCTGGGAATCTGCCTGGTTCCTGCGAGCCTCGGCTCCCTTCTCAATCCATACTAGCTGCCGCCAGCTGCAGCCCGGCCTGTTGAGCGGAAGGGCACACGGGGTTCGGAGGGTCATTGAAACAGACCGGCGGAGATCATAGGAAACGTGTATCCTCACCAAATTCCATGTGCTGTCATCTGTCCTTGTCTTCACTCTGGAGGAATCTCGTTTGCGGTGTCTCCGACTCAACTGGGCGTGAATGGGGCCAAAGTGACCAGACGAGGTGAACGGAGTCATTCTATTGAATTGGACCGGTCAATGGCCAAGTAGACACGACCCGGAATTCAAGCGAGACTAAGACCTGCTCTATCTCTCTCACTTGTTGGTGTCTCCGTCAAAACCTGCTCACTTATCCAAGCCCATTTCACGAAGCTCTTGCAGCTCGTCAACAAGAGAGGGTTTTCTCCAGTCGGACCCGAATCGGACTGCCTGTTATAAAGTTCTGCTGTCACCTATCGTCACTGCCTGCCAAGTCTTACATCGAATCAGGCGCTCCTCCCTTCCACCTCCAGCCGGAAGAGGTCCGGAAGAGGAGCTGGCTTTGCGCATCACCACAGCTCAAGTGTGATGTCTTCAAGTAAGTTATACATAACTCTCGCCCCAATCTTCTGGACGCCGCCTCGTGTTATGAACCTCGACCAGCCTTACTGATGCCAGCCCCAACAGTACCCGCTGCCCTCGTGGGCAAAGCCGCGGCTGCTGTGGCAGGACTTGCCTACCTCAATGCGCGCTTCTCCATTGGCCAGGACCTTAGCTTTCTACTGAGCCGTAGGGCAGCTTTTTCAGAATTGGCCAAGACAGGTAAGGATTTGACGTGGGCACAGTGGTTGCAGGTACCGTTGTACCCCAGCTTTGACTGATCTGATATCACAGCCGCCAAGGGTCGCCTATCCATATACTACTACTTTGAAGACGCTGTCAAGGAGAAAGGTGACTCGGAAGCCCTCTGGTCTCATGGCGAGTGCCTCACCTACAACCAGACATATGCTCGCGTCAACCAATACGCACAATGGTTCCTCGCCCAGGGCGTCCGGCCTGGACAGTTCGTCGCCCTTCTGATGGTCAACTCTGTGGACATGGTCTGCGCCTGGTTCGGCCTGCTAGCCATCGGCGCCGCCCCTGCCCTGGTGAACACCAACCTCGCGGCCAAGGCCCTGATCCACTCCGTCAGCATCGCAAAGGTCAAGCTCGTCCTGGCCGACGGTGATGCTGACCTGTATGAGCGCCTAGATGCTGTGCGTGGTGACCTCGAGAGCAGCGGCCACCGCATCTGCAGGCTCGGTGATGTGCGCGGACAGATCCTCAGCATGGAGCCTCTGCGCCCCAGTGATGATCTGCGCAAGGGTGTCAGTGTGGACGCCCCGCTGGCCCTGGCGTACACGAGCGGTACGACGGGCCTGCCGAAAGCTATCTCGTTTCCTATGGTGGTTGCCTTTCTGTCGGCGACAGTAAAGCGTCGTGGGTTCGGTGAGATCACTGGCATAGATCAGAGATGTTATAACTGCATGCCGTACTACCACATGACAGGCGGTCTTCACGCCATCCTGCAGCTCCTGGTACGTACCCAAGACAGATATACCCTACCTGACCGGCTTGGCCTCCTGCATCAACTAACAACCCCTTCCTACCATCTAGACACGCGATACACTCTGCATAGCACCCAAATTTCACGCCCGCACCTTCTGGGATGACATCCGCGCCTCACGCGCGACATTCTTCATCTACGTGGGAGAGGCCCTGAGATACCTCCTCGCGCAGCCACCGTCGCCGCTCGACCGCGCCCACAACGTCCACACGATCCTGGGCAACGGGCTGCGGGGGGACGTGTGGATCCCCTTCCGGGACCGCTTCGGCATCGGCACGATCCACGAGTTCTACAACTCGACGGAGCTCATGTTCGGCCTCGACAACTCGAGCAGGGGCGACTTCACCGCCAAGTCGCTCGGCGTGCACGGGATTATCCTCAGGACGCTCTTTTCGCGCATGCACGTCCCCGTCGCCACCGACACCGAGACGGGCGAGCTGCTGCGCGACCCCAAGACGGGCTTCGCCAAGCGCGTCCCCTTCGACCAGGGCGGCGAGATCCTCGTCCGCCTCGACTACGAGAGCAAGCTGCCCGGCCGCACGTTCCGCGGCTACTGGGACAACGAGGGTGCCACCAGCGCTAAGATCGCACGCGACGTCTTCGTGAAGGGCGACGCTTACTTTAGGACAGGCGATGCCCTGCGTCGCGACAGCGATGGCCGCTGGTACTTCTGTGACCGGCTCGGTGACACGTACCGTTGGAAGGGAGAGAATGTCAGCACGACCGAGGTGAGCGACGTCCTCGGGGCGTACGGACAGGGTGTCATCGAGGCTGTTGTCTATGGCGTGCAGCTCCCAGGGCACGAGGGTCGGGCTGGCGCTGTGGCGCTGCTGATCGAGGAGTCGAAGCGGGAGGCCTTTGATTACGCGAACTTTTTAAGGTAAGTTGACGTTGGTTGGGCTTCCCCGGGCTTACACCATCTCCAATCTGGTTGTTTTCGGCTCGAGCAGGTTGATACTAACCACATAAGTAGATACGCCCGCGCCAACCTCCCAAAATACGCCGTCCCAATCTTCATCCGCCTCGTCTCGGAGCCCCTCAGCACAGGAAACCACAAGCAGAACAAGGTGCCGCTCAAGGCCGAGGGCGTCGACCCGGACAAGGTGTCGAGCGGCGACGCCATCTACTGGGCCCGCGGCGACACATATGTGCCCTTCACCCGCGCGGACTGGGAAGGCCTGTCCCAGGGCAGAGCCAGGCTGTGAGGAGGACAGGAAACAGCCCCCCTGCGTGCGTGCCATTGGGTACTACACCGTGCCATTGTCGGCAAGCGTTGCGGCCCCCACCTTTTCCGGTCGCGTTTGCGTGCTCTCGTTGCGTGTTGAGGTTGCATTCGCAGAAATGCTGGGCGGAATTTCGCCATGGACGCTTCTCCGTGGAGCGAGTCTTTCCCGCTTTGCTTCTAATATGCAAAAGGGGTGCGCCACCGAGTTTCAAGGCTCTGTCCGCTGGGGTGACGAAGAAGAGAGCCAACGCGAGGGATAACGAGATGTTCGAACATCATAATGTGCCATCGCCTCTTTGATGACAGACTAGCATAGCTCCGGCGTTTTTAGAATTTGTTTCAATCTTCCTGCACAACATGTACCTATCGGTTGTTGATAGCACAGTCATTGCTTCGTGCTTGTCCGCATGTAATGTCAGTACTAGATCTTTCAACGCCAGCTGTCCTGTGAATACATACGTGAGCAAATGTGGACTTGATATCTCTGACTGCCTCGGCTTCGGTGTCGTATTCACTTCCACTTGCCCGCCCGCCTTCTCTACATCCCAGAGTACGAATTTAAAATCAGCCATTGGTACAGATCGAGAAGAAGATGGCGCCTCCAAGTAGGTGTAACAAAACGCGCACATCGGAAATCTGAACTTGCAATGGCGGGATGGAAAATAGAGGTGGGTGACTACAGAAACTGGTGTCTCTCATTGCAATTCAGAACTCGCTGCGTTGGGAACGTCGGCTTGCTCTGTGCGTTGTGTTCTCGACCCTCGGGAGTCACCGTCCTCGTGGGCTTCCACGTGAGAGGCCTTGGTCCATGCCTCGATGCTCCGCAGTCACCGACGCTGCCAAGTGGGAATTTCGGGAATTGTTTTCCTCTTGGTCCTTACCGCGGGGAGAGCCCGTAGCAATCCGAGCAATGGATGACCTTGTATTTTCCTTGGTAGCCATCAATGTAAAGACGGAAAATGATTCCCATGTACCTACCGAGCGTTGAGGTTGCAGAAAACTTTGAGGGTCGCATCCCAGCGCCTGGGCTGCCATGCAGCGGTGTCAAGAAGAGAGCATTGATCTTGTAGTCCGAGGGAAAGCCCCATTCGTACAACTCCTATCTCGTACGTTGCGACATGAAAGGACTGCGGAGGCAGTGCTCGTGCTCGATGAGTTTGGGGGCGGTAAATGCAGGTACCGCGTGATCAGCCACCTTACTTGGAGTCAAATCAGATATTGTGTATTTCATCAAGTCTCTTATCATCTTCAGTTGATGTGTTGCTGCAAATGAATTCACTCTTTCTCGCGGGTAAAGTATTTACCAAAAGGTGCCAAGTGTGACCTGGCTGAGCAGTCAAGTAATTGTTTATACAACAAAAGGGACATACCTTATCAGTCTTCTCACCGGTATGGAACAAAGGGAACTTATGCAGACGCACCTCGGCATTCGAGGATCGAGGACGGTGAACACGTGCCTGGGTAGACTAAATGGTTCGCAGTCTGCCCAGTCAGCGTTGATGCCGTGGACCCTCCAGGGACCCTCCAGGAGCTTAATCACGTCGGCGGCCAACTGCCGGAGGACGGAGGCTCGGTCGAGCGAGTGGCGGTGGTGAGATGGAGGTACATGGGGCCAGGTCACCGAGAAGTACCTCTCCCTCACCAAGGCCCCCAAGGTGGTGACTGGGGCATGCTGCGCCGGGCCGCCCGATCAAGCCGTGAACCACTCCCCCCTGACACACAAACATGTAATATATCCTTCGAACCATCCCTTCCAAAACGTGCAACGGGAGCTACTGCATGCTTGCCGTTGAGATGGAGTCTATGGCGTGAGACACATGTAAAGGGTATTGTTTTTCCCTTTCCTGCCCATGCGCTGGGCTGAATTGAGTTCGACGGAAAAGAGATATGATCCGTCAGTATTCATGCCGTTGATGTGTCCTAAAACAGATAACATTCTACGTCCGGCAGCTAAGCAGGGCATACACAAAACACACAGGCATGAGCCTGCCTTCGGGGTGTGTTTCGCTATGCGCTGGCCTTACCGTGAAGTGAAGAAAGAGATTGATCACAAAGAAGTTTGGCGAGTCTTCTCTGGACGAACTATCAAGGCTCTCGGCATTGTGCGGCCTAGGCGGCTTTCGTTTCAAACAAGGAGCTCGAAGGCATACACGGATAGCCAAAACGGTGATGGAGCAATCAGGGCGCCTTCCAAAGCCTCGACAAAGGAGAGAAATGACAAGCCGTGTTACGACGCGGGCGGTTCTCATGAACGCTAAAACTTGTCATGGGAGAAGCCTGACCGCCAGGGTGCCACAGGATGAACTGCCGGCTTTTGTGACAAGATGTGCGGTTTCGACCGAGCGGTATATGGTACAATTGCCTTTCACAAGGTGATGCAAGACCACGGCGGCACGTGTGCTAGAAACAACCGGGTACTTGCTGCCAACCAGGCCTAGGCACGAACACGGTGGAGGCAGTTCCTAAGCCGGATCTGGGGCTGGGACTGGGATCACACTCACATCAATTATTGCTAGGCCCCTCATCTTGGGGCACAATCTGGGGGCGCTGGGTGGTGGAAAAGCTTAAATCCCAAAATAGAAGGATGTCTTGGTTGAGCCGCATGCGTGTACGAGTAAGCAAGATGCTGTTGGACAACGTCAAGTGTGTTTTGGGGGCGTGAGATGCCTCTTGAAACGACCTCCAAAGGTCTCGACATTGTTCACGGCGACTTCCACTATCGTGATAGCTGACGCAATAATCGGTGGTGATGTCGAAGCGCGCGGCTGGTTCTGATTCCAACCCGAATTGACTTTGCTGCGGCCGGGCGATGGTACGACAGCCTGTCATCGGTGACCAGGTTTTGGCTCTGGGTATTGATTTAACCTCCGGGCCGTTGTTTGACGGCAAGAACGAGCATCTGAGCCCCAAGGGTCCGATTGGGATGTTTTATCTGAAGCAATGAGGGCCGCTCGTTTTCGCCGCAACCAGATTTCCCCATCCGGGCAGAAGTCCCGGAGCCGGACCGGGCGCAGGCAGAGGCTACGGGGTGTGTGTTGGTGTGGTGATCGTCCGGTGTAGAAGCACATACCTTGCAGGGTCTCATGTGGATAATGCCGTCATGGGACAGTCATAGCTGGCGTGTCACTGCGACATAGAACAGAGTGTACAAGACAGGACGAAACCTGGCAGGGGCAGAGCAGGCGGTGACAGCCGGTGGTCCAGGGCGGAGCTGCATTGAGAGCAATGCCGATCCGGAGAAAACCACGAGGCGAGCAGCACGCGGGGGAACAAGAAAGAACGAAAATTGTTGGCTCGAACGCTCGAACGAGCAAGTGAATGCTACTGAGATGGTTTCGGTTGCTCAGAACGGGTAAACAGCGGCAGGTACTGTGTAGAAAGGCAAGGTTCAGACTGGCGTCACAGTCGCAGTGAGCGAGCGATCAGTCACCGGCAGATTAGTCCGTTGAAAGTCCAGCCAGACAGCCAGCCCAGCCCAGAGACAGGCCTGCAGGCCCGGCAGATATCGGGGGCGAGGTCGATCGAGGTTTCGGGGGTGGATCCTCGAGGCGGACCCGAAAGGCAAACAAGGGTCGCGCGGGTCGGCAACAAGACGGGTGGATGTGGAGAGCGAAAGACGGAGGCAGAGGTGGCAGGCGTCCGGATGAATTACCAAGCAAGCAATCTGGGCCTCAAAAGCTTGACTGGTGCGATCGAGTAGTGCTGACGGCGCGGCTAGCAGACGACAAAAGGGTGGGAGGAAACGGCAGAATGGCTGCACTGTGAGACAGATTAGTGCAAGCCAGGCCAGGGCAAGACAAGACAAGACAAGACAGGGCAAGATGGGATGATGCTTATTATCGAGAAGGGTGATCCCCAGCGACGCCCGGATGCTTCGGTGGCATTGCAGCCTGTCTGTCAGCCTGTCTGCATGTGTCTGCATGTTTGATGGTGTAACCAGAACTGTGACTGACTGACTGACTGCCAACAATACTCCGTGGACCCGGTGGGTGTTGAAAGCTTATTCCAGATGATATGTGACGATCTCTGGCGGTGGCCAAAGAGTCATCAGGCGATGGGCGGGTTGTTCTGGGTTGTTCTGGGTTGTGAGAGGCACGAGTCCCCGCCAAATAACAAGAAATTGCGAGATGATGCATCCACGATGGCCGACAGTCAGTCCTGCCTGTACCGTCAATCATGCACGGGGTTGGTTTGTCCTCTTGGGGCCCGTGAGTGCCCCGTCTGGGCCCGGGTTCGGGAAGGTGGGGACTGTCCACCCAGCCCTGCCCGCGACTGCCAGCAACTGAGGAAAGGCTAACGGTCCAATCGACTGACCTCACCAGCCACAGCAACGACAAACGCCTCGCCCCACCCACCCAAACTGTGACTTATCAATCAGTCATTTACATGTCACGCCTTTCCCTGTTGGACCCGACCCATCCAACCCGCCGTCTGACCTCACCCGTTGACTTTGATTGCCCCATCAGCCATCAGCCATCCGCCGAAGCTCCCGGACTACAATGACGACGGAAGAGATGGGCAGTGTGCGACTGTTGCCCGTTGCCCGTTGCCCGTGCATTCGTTGATGCACGCCATCATGCGAGGCAAAGGTACGAGGGCCCTGCAACGTGTTTGTACCTTTTTGTATGAGAAGAGACACCAGAAACGGAAAGCACTCTCGCCCAACCTGCCAACGTGATTACCAACAGTCACTCGCAGCTTGGACATTGATGTTTGCTTCTTGGGTGTGCCTTCCCAATGTCTCTCTGCTTGTCTCAGTCACTCTGTCGTTCCGCGATGTCTCTCTTGGTTTTCCCTGTCACCTTCTCTGCTACTTCCAATGCGTCCACCAAATCACAACAAGGGCCCAAGATTGTCCACGTAGGTGGCTGCGCACTGGTCGGCGGATGATCGATCAAGTCACAGGAAGGAGCCAGCGACGGTCTGTTTCCTCGCTCGCTCGCTACCTTGAGTATCTCCGCCCAGCCCCTGCAGACCATCCCATCCATCCCATCGTTCCGCCTGCCCATCCATGGACCAACCCTCCATCTTGCTCGCAGGCAATTTTGGCCGCATGCTCGCTCGCACGCCTTGTTATGTATGTCCATGTACCTACAGATGCAGCAGTGCATGTACATGCACACACACATACATGCACATGCACCTCCCAGTGCCGCCGGTCTTTCCTGTTTCATCATCGCTCTCTCTCTATCACTCTCTCACAGACCACAGACCTTGCCCTGCCTTGCCTTGCCTGCTTGCCTCGTCCGACTCCGACTCCGCTCCGCTCTTTCCTATGACCGAATCGGCCCTGACAAGGGCTGGGTCTGGCCTTGCCCTGCCATGCACTTTCCCTCACCAGCCGGACAGAAGCACAGGCAGAAGGGCAGACAACCCACGCGTTCGCATCGCCCTCGTCTGCTCTGAGTAAACACATGCTGGCAGGTTGGTTTGTACCTCTGACCAAGTACCCCCAAGGTCACTTCTTCTACTTTTCCCCCTTGCATTTCGTCGCATCGGTGCCCCGTCCAGTCCAGCCCACTTTCCTATGCCTGCTCCTGCTTCCACTCCTGGTCTTTCTTCCAGGTCGCCCTCTCTACTTTCTGCTCTTCTGCTGCTGCTGCTCCTTGGACGGTCGACATCGGACCCCGCCAGCACTCAGCCAAAATTACATAGATAATCTCGGGCGGATCCCCACCAGTCACGCTGCCTACCACCCCGACTTCTTGTCACACCGCACCATCTGTCTCCTCCAGTAATCTCGATATCTCCCTCTTCACCCAGCAGGCACTTGGCCTGTCAGTCAGTCAGTTAGTCACTCGGTCACTCAGTTACTGTCTACCTAGTTGTAGTCATCCTTCACCACATCTCGTGTCGTGTCGTGCCTCTCTGCAGACACATCCTCACTAAGCACACTCGCCGTCTCTCAACATTCTCTGGGCGGTATTTGACACTGCCTCCTACGACCTCTTCTGCTCAGGAGACGCATCTCCGTCTTGGTCAACTCGAATCATCCGACTCAGCCTCCTAGACCTTTGGGTCTTTCTGTTGTGTGCCCCGAAAAGTCCCTTCGTCCGCCCGGTTAGGTCTCTTTGTTCCACAACTGGCCGTTCACTTGTACCTGCCCCCTGCCGCCAGCCTATCTAGCCGCCGCTCATCACACGGTCAAGGACTTGATATTTACATCCATCAGTCAACTTGATCGCCTGTCTGCGTAGACATACAGCAAGCAGTATTGCACCACACTCGGACACTGTAACTGAGTATCTCGGTGTCTTTTGCTCAAGCCACCCAGGCATAGCAGGCCCTTCCTCGCCTCACTCAGTCGCAACACATCCGACATGGCTGCTGCCGCCGTGCTTTCTTCCCCAGCCCCTTCTGGCAACATGTCCACCAGAGACATCTCGCCCCAGTCTACGCCGTCGGGCTCCACAAGCTCCACGGCCATAACCAACCCCAGCCTGACCGACAGCACTCGCACCAGTGAGACCTTGAATGAGAAGGACGCCCAGCAGGTCCCACGCCTCGATGCGAACGGCAAGGTCACCGGGGCAGATGACAGCTCCAACTCCAGCGGCGGCCTCAAGAAGACCAGGTCCAAGAGGTTGCGCCAGTCCCTGACCTCCAAGCGCAGTAGCAAGCTGGCCAATGTCCCTGAGGAACAGCCTGACACCGCTGAGCCTGACCGATCCGTGTCCCCAGGTCGCTTTAAGACCTTTGTGAGGTCATTCAAATACCTCTATAAACTGACCCCCAAGGAGGTGGACGATTTTATGGCGTCCTACATCATCTACAACCTCGACTGGGAGAACGAGGCCGAGATCATCGATACTCTGGGCCCCAACTACCAGCAAAAGGTCGGTGACTGCCTCAAGTCATATTATGGGGTTCTCAACCACCTCTGTGCCCTTGGCGATGTCGAGAAGATGTACATCCCACCCGCCATGAACATGAAGGTGTCTGTGCGGGATAACCAGCTGCTGTACGAGGAGTCCATCGCCCGGGACCTCGGCCTGAAGCCCGGCATGAGAGTGCTGGACCTGGGCTGCGGACGAGGTCGCGTTGCAGCCCATATCACCAAGTATTCTGGGGCCCGAGTGACAGGTCTCAACATCGAGCCAAACTCAATTGCTCAGGCTAAGGCTTTCAATGACGAGTTGGGCTTTGACAACGAATTCATCATCAAGGATTTCAACGATCTGCCGCTCCCCTTTGAAGACGCAACATTCGATGCCTTTTATAACATTCAGGCATTCAGTCTCGCCAAGGACCACCCAGCACTCGCCAAGGAGATCGTCCGTGTCCTCAAACCCGGTGGCCGCTTTTCGTCTCTCGACTGGGTCAAGTACCCAGCCTATGATGAGAAGAACCCCGAACACACCCAGCTAATGCGGCGTGTGAAGCCTCTCATCGGCGCTGTGGGAACGCCAACTCCAGTGTCCATGGAGAAGGCGTTCGCTGACGCCGGCCTCATCGTCACGGTCTCGGACAATGCCAGCGTCGCCACAGACGGCCTGCAGAGCCCGCTCATCGGCAAGGTCGATCTCTACTTCCGCACCATGCGCCAGCTAATCCTTGCCATGGTCAAGCTGCACGCGCTGCCCCCACACTTCAAGACGCTCATCAACCGATTCTGCCTCGACGGAGAGGCTTTTGTGAAAATGGATGAGATGAGGTTGATCACGACCAGCTACCGGATTATTGCCGAGAAACCGTACAAGAAGGAGCAGCCGCAGCAATAGACGGCGTTTGTGGCCTCCGGCAAACCACTTCAATAGACGTGCATTTCTACGAGATCTGGAAACATGGCGTCCATCTCACAAGCACCGCTATATCATCAAACGAAACGTTAATGTCTATTGCTTAGATTCGTACCGCCAGCGCCATCGCCGTCATCATCTCTTCAGCGTCTTTCCATACTTCCACGGTCGATACTGCATGGCAAGGGGCTGCGGGTGGGGCATTGGCTTGACTCATGACTGCTTTTCAATTTTCATTCACATCTCAAGTCTGGAACTTGTGGCTTCTCTCAAACCATGTCGGGTTCATTTCAAGAAGGTGGGGTTGAGTTAGATCATGTGTTTCTGGGGATTAAGACAAAAAGGGATGATTGTGATCTTTAGCTGGCTTCGCTTCGTAGAACGAATTGTTCGTTTCAAACTACAACATGCTTGTCTCGGTCAGACCTGTGATGCCTGTGCAGTTTTCAATTGGAGATTGCGGTTCTAAAGGCTCTGAAATAGTGAGTGCTGGCACAATACAATCGCCTGGCGCTGGAAGAATGCTCTGATCCGAGTTAAGCCCACCATTACACGATATTAATTTGCAGACTACCATGCAATGTTTAGAGGAACAGCCCATGAATTTACACATCCAACACCTTCCAAAGTCACCACTCATAGAACATAGACCCTTGGCTTATCTTCTCCATCTATAACCTTGGCCGTTCCATTCTTGACCTTCCTATTATGTAGCCAATATACAAGCTCCTGCACCAGGGCCAGCACAATCCCGCTCGCCACGAGAATGATCATTGTCCGTAGGCCCTTGCGGTAAAAGGGGCGGTCATCACCTTGGAAATACTGCGAGCCGTACATCAGCCCGCCAATGGCAAACATGACCCACATGGCGATGGCGATGCTGCGCTCGCGCGGGCCCTCGCAGTTGAGCTGCACCCACGTGTTGTGGACCGGGTGGTACCCGACCGCGAAGGCGTTGACCACGGTCCAGACGGCCCAGCGCTGCCACACCCCGATCCCAGCAGAGTCCTGTACCGCGCGCGCCGCGATCAGGGACACCAGGTAGCAGCTCTGCGCGGCGATGACGGCGGCGCCCCGCAACCCTATGCGGTCGCTCAGCCACGCGAACAGGAACACCACGGGCAGCGTGGCCGCTGCGCCGACGGTGGCCAGCGCGTTGGCGGATACGCGGCTGAAGCCCAGGGATAGGTAGATGGAGGGGGTGTAGGTCGTCAGGGGGGACCAGGTGGAGAAGACGAGGGAGGTCGAGAGGTAGTGCGGCCAGCGCTTGTAGTGCAGGAGGGTCTTGCGCACGAGGGACCAGGGGATGTGGAGGCCTTGGCTGTGGGTGTCTTCGTGGTCGCCGTCGGTGAGGAGGCGCTGTTGGAGGATGTGCTGGTCGGCTGGGGAGATGCGGATCAGGCCGCGGGAGAGGATGGGGGTGGAGGATCCTGGTGAGCCGGGGAGGATGAAGAGGAGGGAGAGGCCTACTGTGATTGTGAAGATGCCCTCGACTGGGGAACTGTTAACAATGGCTCGTTTTTCCGTTATACGGTGTGCTTACTCAAGAATATCCATTGCCACCCGGAAATCCCCTGCCGCCCATCCAGCTGGATGATTCCAGAGGCTACGATGGGTGATAATGCGTTTCCGGAGAACATCCCGAAGAAGAAGATGGCGACGCGCTTGGCCAGTTCCTTCTGCCGGTACCATGTAGACAGCGTGTACACGGCTCCTGGGATGTAAGCGGACTCGGCAAGTCCCAGGAAGCTTCTGACGATGAGGAAGCCGGTCCTGTTTCGCACGAGGGCCTGTAATGTGGCGACGAGGCCGAAGGAGATGACTTGTCCGGATATCCACTTGCGCGGCCCAATCTGCGGTTCTTTGTTAACATAATTTGAAATTATTGGAAATTAATTATTTGGAATGTCTAAATACCCTCTGGAGCAACATATTGCATGGAATCTCGAAGACGACGATGAATAGGAACATGAGCTGGTTGCCAAGATTGATGGTGGCTTGTGTCACTCCGATATCTGTGGCAAATCCAGCTGTGAGGGCGCTGGCTAGATTCATCCTGTCGAGTTGGAAGACGAGTAGACCGAGAAACAGCAACGGCAAGACGGTGGTATCAACTCTGATATGTATTAGCTTGATTGTTCATGGCGTTTTCTAAAAACATGCTTACTTCCGTCGCGCCGACTCTTCCTCCTTTGCCGTCCAAGAGCGGCTGTCCAACCTCTCCGGAGAGCTCTCGGGTTCATGTTCGTCTAAAGCTTTCTCCATGGCAAATAAGGGTTGTGTTGGTACATGTGTGACAAAATGATAAAATGCACGTTCATTGTCGAGGGAAATTCATTCAGATATATGCAGTCAACCCACCACTGAGAATGTCTGAAAGCATATGTCACCCTTAGACGAGCTTGACAGCTCAAGATTAGAACCCTCCCACGCACTAAATGGCTGTTGTGATACCCCATTCGACAGCTATGGGGGAGGCCCTATCCCGTGGTGGAGGAAGAAGACGCTATACTCGTCAAGTGTTGCGTGATGCTTGGCGACCACCAATAACATCCTACTGGGAATATGGACATGGAATCAAATGCTAGTATTGACCGCACCAGGAGATACACAGCATTTCGGGTGTAAGGAACAAGAGAATTCTATTTTCACGGGCTTTGGACAAGCGCCGATGGTGCCATCGTGCCGAGCGTTCGGTGTATGCCCAGGTGGGGCAGTGATATCACCAAACGCCGCGGCGTGTCTGACTGGAGGGGCATATCTTGTTCCTGTCCTGCAGCTGATTATCTGTGAATATCTACGGTAGGTGATAGCTTGCATGAAACACCAATGCCAAAAGTCAAGAGGATAGCCATCATCGGTGCTGGCCCCGCCGGGGCCATCTCGATAGATGCTTTTGCTCAGGAAGAAGCCTTTGACATTATTCGGGTATTTGAGAGAAGGGAGCGAGCCGGGGGCTGTTGGCAAGTCTATGGTTTCAGAGGCCAGGAGGAATTATACGTGCTGACGCGCCCCAGGCTATACGATCATGCGCCGCCGACGTCGCTCGCCGACTTCGAGAACCTCGCCAAGCGGACTGCAGACGCACCCTTGGCCGTACCGAGGGCCTTGCCAGCACAACAAAAACCGCAAGATGTCAATAGGTTCGATGACACGCCTGTGTATCCTCTCCTAGAGACAAACATCGACGCAGCTGTCATGGAGTTCTCTCAGGAGCCCATTCCAGCCAAGCGATCTGATTACTCCATCTCCCTGCACGGGAACGATACGCCTTTTCGTTCACATCAGGTGATCCGGCAGTACATCGAAGATCTGGTCAATAGAAGAGGCTACCAAGATCTTGTAGAGTATAACACTACGGTAGAGCTTGTCGAGAAGGATGGTGAGGAATGGAGGCTTGTGCTCCGCAAGAGTGGCAAGAAGCTCGACTACTGGTGGGAGGAGCGTTTCGATGCTGTAGTGGTAGCAAATGGGCATTTTTCCGTGCCATATATTCCTTCAATCCGAGGCCTGAAGGAATTCGCAGATCTCCACCCAGGGGCTGTAGAGCACAGCAAGGCCTATAGGGGCCGGGAGAAGTACAGGGGGAAGGTAAGAAGCCCACATCAATCTCGGACACAGAAAAATGATGCTAAATCCAATAGAGAGTCGTCGTCGTCGGTGCATCTGTCTCGGGTGCTGACGCTGCTGTGGATATCCTCGGAGTTGCGCAATCGCCGGTCTTTGCCGCCATCAAAGGCCACAAGTCAAACCTGTACTTCGGCGACGCTGCTTTCGATCATCCAGGAATCACCAAGGTGGCTTCAATTTCACGCGTCGATCCACAGACCAGATCAGTTTTCTTCGAGGATGGGACACTTGTCGAGAAAGTGGACCACATCCTCTTCGCAACCGGATACTCCTGGTCGTTACCGTTTCTCCCCAACATACCTATTCGCAACAACCGTGTGCCAGACTTATATCTCCATGTCTTCCACCAGTCCGATCCAACGCTGGTTTTCATTGGTGCCGTAGCTGCCGGTCTGACCTTCAAGGTCTACGAATGGCAGTCAGTGCTCGCGGCACGGGTCCTCGCTGGACGAGCAAAGCTGCCCCCGATAGGAGAGCAAAGGGCATGGGAGGTCGAGCGGATAAAGCAAAAAGGTGATGGGGTCGCTTTCACTGCTCTTTGGCCGAAATTCGAAGAATATTTCGAGGCTGTGCGTGCTCTCGCCGGGGACCCCAGCCAAGATCGGCCTGGGAGGAGACTGCCACAATTTGACCCAGACTGGGTCCGCATATTCATCGAAGGGCACCAACGCCGAATTTCAATGTGGGAGAAAGCCAACTCAGAGGCGTGGAGGAGGAGGGAAAAAGCTGCCGCTAAATTGGCAAGACTTTAGGACGTATGTCGCTGTATGATACCCCATGCTCTCGAACGCCGTGCTTGGGTAGTCAGGCGGGATCTGCTGCCGTCCTAAGTCTAATAGGTGAATATCTATCACTCATTTACAAAACCCTCTGTCTGTGAATGTACTAGGCAATCAGTCCGACGTAACATCACCTGCCCCTCGGCGGCAGTGGGACTCTCAGAAGATTTGCCACCAACTTCCTCGTGGCATCGGCCGACTGATCCGAAGAGTTGGCTGCGAGGTTTCGTTCGATGATTTGACCCAGGCGGATCAACGAGGGTCTTTCCAATGGGTTGTGCTCCATACACCAAGCAATTGTATGCCTCAATTCTGCGGAGTACTGGCGGGCGATCTCGGGGTTGTACTCTTCTAGGAGATTGTGCCCGTACGTCCACCCGCTTAGGGACTGGCGGTCGATGATGAAATCGTAGGGCCTGGCGAATGGAGGCTCGTCCGGCATGTTCAGAGTGATGACCTCGAACATGGTCAAGCCGATGTGGTAAAGATTTGAGTGTGCGCCGTAGTTTCCAGCTACCTCATGGTTCCGGAGAGCATTGAGGCCTGAAACGTAGTCCCACTGCTCGGTGATTTGCTCCTTTTGTATTTTATAACTTAGTTCAATTTCTATGGAGAGATGCGGATGACAACTTACTGGTAGATAAGAATCGCGCTTCCCCCTGGTCCTTTGTCTCCAGCGTTGATGTCTTTCCATCACAATTCAGGTCAGCGAATAATGCCCATATATGTGACGCAGCGTCCTCGAGCTTACTCTTCATCAATTCTGTCCTGGAAGGTTTGAGATTTAGGCTGAAGACTCAACCCCAAATCACCTATCTTGGGCATTCTTAGACCTCGCAATCAACTCATCGACTAACAAGGAGAATGACGGTATGGCTTGAACGACACATACCTTGGTCAACGGCCACAAAACGTGGTCTGGAGCAAAGTCTCCAACGAATACTAGAAGCCGAGAGAGTTCAGTAAGACTTCCCCCAACCGACGGACAAGCACATGCAGCACAGGAAAAAGGTCGTACTGTTCTGAGGGTCCAAATCGAAGTGAACCAGGGGATCACTGGCATCAACTGCAGAGTCATCACTTGACTCACTCATCTGGGGAATCTGTGTGGTCAACGGGTCTTTGCCCTGATAAAATCCTTTGGGATATGCCAGAGCGACGCAACCCCGCCACAAGCACTCAAAGATTGCCCAGGCAACCTCCTCAGGGAAGACAGACTCTGCATCGTAGTCGTTGTGCTGTGTCATCTTCGCAATCCACTTGCTTAAGTCGCCAAATCTGAGAAATTCCATACAAATGATGTCTTGCCGATTATCAAGCTCCTGTCTGTTCTTGCGAATGGCGTCATCAATGCCCAGAGCTGTCTGTTCAGACCCAGCAGGCCAGTCTGGCCATAATTTGCCCCATCTCAAAGATGTGAGGCTGGCAATAGGACCTGGTGACTGGTCCAGCTGAGTAGTTCCTGGGCCATCGGCCGAATCATCGGCCGGGTCACAGTCGGCGTCGTCTTGCTCCCCTTGATCACCGTCCGCCCAAAACATGGTGATTTTCAAGCCAGTCACGAGTTCGACGAGAAAAATGATGACTTTGATTAAAGTCAGCAAGGCGAGAAAGACCAACTTGATAGAGATGATCAAAAGCTTGATGATCACTCGTCCCAAAGCCGCAACATGGTCGTAATGCTGAGCGTTCTTGGGCCACGGGAATTGTGTCAGCAGGGTACGCTGGACCACGTGTTTAGCCCCGGACATCATTATCATGTTCTTCTTCTCCGTCTCAATAGTATTTCGAGTACTTGACCGTAAATCGGCCTTGACGACAACTCTGGTCTCTTTACCTGTGCTGTCGTGCAATCCGAATAAAGCCGCAACGCCGTAGCCGCCATAACCCAACAATTTCCGGAAGGTGACGTGGGCTGGAGTAAAGTTTCGCTCCAGACGGAATGCGGTATTCCTCGCGCTCTGGAGTCTCGCGTAAGCTCTTGGGGGCAAAAGCCCTGGCGATGACGGAATATTGTTGGCGAATCTGAATTTTTCCCTATAGACTCTGGGTGGTCTTGAGTTGACGACGTAGGGATCTTGCAGTCCACGCCACCCTCCTTGCTTCGGCAGCACGATAGCACGGATGATGTCTTCCCTTTTGTTAACATCCCAACCGGCGACGAAACCCTTTCGAAGCTCGCTTATGTAGTCGGTTGTCACCTTCTTTGCGTCGTCTAGCTCGTCTTGACGGCTGTCCCTGCGCGGGATCGGGCGCCGCCTGTTGCGCGGGATCGTCGCCATGTCAAGACTCTGGTAGCCCGTGTATTGCTATATGGTTCATTTACAGTGAGAAAAGCGGTGCATCAGTCGATCGCGGACTTAAAAGCCACAGTAAGCTCAGGGTGCCTGCCATGGCAGACAAAGAGCTTCGAGGCATCACCACTGGGCCTGGTCGCAGATACGCCACATGCGACTTGAGCCTGGAAATTGCGGAACAAAGATACATGATTGATCATGCCTTCTATATGAGGACTACTATGAGTTGAGCGGTTGTATTCTCATGCAAGAGGAACAGTCAACCGTGTCGAAGTTTTTGATCTCGCCCCTTTCCGATCGGGACAGAAATAACGGCCCCTGGCACCAGACGCATGAGACAAGAATGTTTTCGGCACAGAAGACAGGAATGCGATACTGTTCGCTTTTTCATCACAAATGGAGCATGTCTTTACTCAGGCTATGGCAGGCCTTCGGCAACCTGCAACGCCCCTGGGCCATATCTTTATCTACTGCTGTCGACATTCATACGCAACTCATTGTCCCTGTAAGCACCCGCGGGACTGGCTGCTCCTTAGGACGAAATTTTGGCGCCCATCTCCGCCGCCCGTTCGGCCCCGACCTGACGTGAACTACAGGTGCACCCCGGACGATATGGTTACATTCGCAGCCACAAGTGCCGGACGAAGACGAAAACTGATGCTTGAAAGCGTTCTGTGGTCTAGGGGAACCGAATTCGAACAAGCGCATGATTCAGAATGTTGCAGTACCGAATAACAGAGTCGCAATTCCGAGGGACTCCATTTTAGAATGCGGAAGTCCCATCAACACGAATTAAGGGGCGCCGCTGAGTGGGGTTGATAATACCACGCTGGAAACGTATTCTTCTGTTCGAGGTCTCCAAAAAGCCCGGAGAAATTAGATCACTATACGGCTGCACGGAACGCGCCAAGAACAATTCCACCAATTCGAGTCCGCCTGTGTGAACTTGATGGCGCTCTCTCTGACCATGGAACTTGCATCGATACCCAGGTAGTGAACCAATTTTCTGGTGTACGATATTACACAGTTCAAAATCCAGAGGAGATAAAGCAGCTGGCAGCCCACAGCATCGTCATTCGGCATAATTTCCAACATTAGAGCCACTGTCCCCGAAACAACTTTCTTTCACTAGCCTCAGTATTTTTGTAAACAGGCATCTTGGCTCCCATTCGGCCTTGCTAATCATGCAATTCTCATATCTTGCTTTCCTTGCCACCTTTGGCAGTGTCCTGGCGGCCGACGATAACACAATAGGGTTTGGACCGTACTTTTCCCTCGGCCCAACGGCTTCATGGATTCGCTCGGCCAAGACGACTCTGGTTTTGCCCAGTGTCCCCAGTCCCGCTACTGATCGTCTTGCCCTTTGGCCGGGAATGGGAACCAGTGGCAATGATTTGATCCAGGCACTCGCAGTCTCCTTCTCTGATCCAAAGGCTAACTGTGGAGCTACTGCGGGCCAATGGTGCGTGTGGGCAAGCACGCTGCAAGACGGAACTCAGCTATATGGAAAGCAGGTTCCGGCAAACGCTGGTGATCAGATCCTTATGAGCTGTACGTAGAGGCCCGCCCCGATCATGGGCGAATTTCCCGCACCCTTACTGAACGTCGATTTATCTAGACACGTACAACGATGGCACCGGAAAATACGACCAAACCGTCTCCGTCAACGGAAAGCAGGTCTCGACCTTGTCAACCTCTTCCGGCCAGGCTCAGGGCTGGGGAACAGCTGTCGAGTGTCAAGCACACGCATGTGACAGCGCGGTCGCGGCGCATAGTGAGTCTCATGCTGAAATAGCTCGGTTTTCTGCCTAGCTGACTTGGAATTCTAGAATACACCGATACCACCATCACACTGAATGCCGCGGACACCACGTTTGCTAAGACCTTGGTCCTGAATGAGGCAACTTCCACTGGTCTCAAGACGACAGACAACAAGGTGTTCACCGTCGTAAGCACTATTCTTCTCGTCCCTCTACTTTCAATGTCACAGAATTCCCAGAATGCAAATTTTGAGGTTTCATATCAGGTGGCTAACATGCAGAAGCAAACTATAAACATCGGTGCTCACACATTCAACCTTTGATCTGATGGGCAAGCATACTAGTACACTTAGCGTGCCGATGAGACCCATGGGTTGACCTCGGGATGTATAAGCCTTTGGAGACTGAATCTGCATTGCCTGATGGGATGTAACCCTTTGGGAGGTTACTTTACAGAAAGCTGTTCCTGATATGTTTATCCCGTACAGTAGTAATTTGTCCCTCAGGAACCCGTTCCACAGGAGGTTGTCGAACTTGTTTGGTCTGCGCAAATCAACTGGCGAGTACATCTCAGAATCAAGGATTCATCGTGGCCTGTTCGATGCTTGGCGGTTCCTTGCCGTAAAGAGTGAATCCTCAACAAAGTCAAGGCTAGGGCGTAGTGTCGCATTTTACATGCCTTTGAAATGAGACGATCTTGTCCCTGGAGATGTCCCCCAATGAAGAGCCCACGCTTTCGCGATGATTTATCGCTGACACTTCCAACAGCGACTAAGTAAGCAGGAACAGCCCTGCTCAGATATGTATGATTCCCATTAGTACGTGGCACCTTGTTTCTAGTCTGTCAGCGCTACCCAATCAGTGATCTCAGCACATCTAGCCGAAGGAACTCGGCTGTCACTCAAGTAACCCTTGCCCTTTCTTGTAACAGTCCTGGGCCACCACTGCTAAGTGTGAGATTACGACAAATGCACCAAGATGCTTCTCATCGACAAAAGTTTTGGCGTAAAGGTCGAAGGTATGGACGATTGTATGTGGTTGTTCTGTCAGCGATGGGCTCCCCACCGCCCCCCCCTCCCAAAGAAAACAAGAGGATGTCTACCTTCAGGACAAAGACATTCGGTCCCTGTTTTCAGGGTGTGTGTTTGAGTTCTCCTGACGCAGAAACTCCTGAGAAAAAAGACGGAGGTGTTCAATGCCCAAATCACGGTCATGGGGATCAAAGTCTAATATTTTAGATCCACGGAACGGATCTCGAAACCCTTCGCCACGGACGGGCACAGGAATTAAAGTTCTCGGCTCATGTGGGGGCGAACCGGAGCATTCTTGACCCAGGCATCCTGGAGTGAAGTGGCCGGTCTGGAAACTTTCAGAATTCTGCATCACAGTTACAGCACTGAGCACAAGGGAGAATATTCAGCCGAAACTATTGCATGAGTTACGATGTTTTGTATGGAAGGTGTGACAAGGCTGGGAAATCTGTCTTATTATGCTCGAAGCAGCAGAGGGTGGGCAAGTCAGCGTCAGGTAGAGCACACTAATTCAATGTCACACCACGGCCTGCCAAGCTGAATGACTGTATTTAAGAAAACATCGGGTTGACATGCTCCACTTCATTATGAAAATTCAGAGGGAGACTGAGAGGGACGTTGAATTTTCATTTTTTTTTTTTTTCGCCTCCGCTGTGCCGTGCTGTGCTGTCTTGACTCGAGAGATCGGATGGTTATATGGCCTGAAACCACTGTCGGGAGAGTTAGAACGAATGTTTAACTGTGGTGAACAGGTAAAAATCCGAGATTCGGGCCACCGCCTTCTCCGACTCCCCTTTTCGTCTTCAGCATGATAGGCTCTCGATGCATTCAATAAGCAGCAGACTGGGTACATGGCCAAAAAGTCGAGGCCCGGCATGGTCCATACTGCAGCCCTATCTCCCCCGCAGATCGCAAAACGCACCAAATCAGGGTTTCAACGTTCCCCAGACGACCCCGTTTGCGCTGCGCAAGGATCTTCCAGACCCAAACTTTCAGAACGTCTGATGTTCAGGAATCCCTGACTCCAGAGTCCAGATTGAGTTACCAACGGGAAGCCTGGTTCCCACTTCACGGCCCCTGAGCAGGCCCAATTCTGTGACAGGCATCAAGTGCCGCCCGCGTAACGGGCCGCGCATCGATCTACCCCATCCTCATGCTCACGCCAGTAACTCGGTGGCCGCATATGTGGGTGTCTTACCCTCGAGCATCCGGAAAAGTGATCCGGACAAGGGCTTGGGATCAACCTTGGTCAAATTCTAGATACTGAGGCACTAGTCAAAACCTTACTGCACGTGGAATTGTCATTGATATCCATATCTACCGCTCCGGGCCACCTTGGGAGACAGAGGCTTCAGCTTGTTGAAGTGGTCATGTGCCATCTTAACCGACACTGGTTTGGACGTTATCCAAGCCAGCTCCATGATGGAGGATCTACAGTCTCTCTCGTATGTTCTCATCAGCGTATTGTACTGCATGAGTACGATCACAATATTGATGCGAATTTACGTTCGTGGCTTCACCATGAGGTCTTTCTGGTGGGACGATTGGCTGATGACAGCAATGCTGGTGAGTTCTTGTGCATGCGAATGGATCTTGCTGGTGGCATTCGAGACTAATACATCGACAGTTTTTCAACACTGTCCAGCAGATATTGGCTTACTATTTATTTCACCATGGAGCCGGTTTGTAAGTTCGAACCACTTAAAGCGTTCAGAAAACATGCGATCCTTCCGAGCTAATTCACACCTGATCATAGACACATGGATGAGGTTACCAGAAACCACCCCGAGTGGTTGCCTAATCTTCGCAAGGTATGTCCGGTGACAAGCAAATGCCGGGCATTCCGCTAACCCTGCTAGTGGAACCTCGTCAACCAGTTCTGGTACACATTGTTGCAGTTCAGCATCAAGATGTGCTTCCTGCTCTTCTACTATCGTCTGACGGATCGTACTGGCTTCCGGCGTTGGCTGTGGGCCATCTTATGGTTCCACGTCGTGAGCACCGTCGTGATTGTGTTCATAGTGGGACTGCAAGCCCTACCGTTAGCAGCTGTCTATGAGCCTGAAAACTATCCAAATGCGGCAAGAATCCCCCTCGGCGTTATTCTGTTCGTCACCTACGGTCTCACCCTGGCAACCGACGTTTTCATACTCATTCTGCCTCTTCCGATCGTGTTCTCCTTGCAGATGTCAGCAAAACGCCGCATGACGGTCCTTGCTGTCGTGACAACTGGAGGGTCAGCGGTTTTGGTCTGCGGACTCCGAGGCATTGTGTTGGTCGAAGCCGGCACATCACCGGACTTTACATTCACGCTGGGAAAGCTGCTAGTCATGCTGAACATCGAGTTACAAGTCGCCATCATCGCCGCCAATATGCCATCACTCAAGTCCTTCTACACTTGTTGGAGGCAACAGATGCTCGGCCCTGGTCAAGCCATCGGTGCAGAGTCTATGGACACGAGATCGAGACGCATAGCATCCAAATCGATGGGCGACATTGAGCTGCAGAGCAGACAGCCTTCTTCCAAGTTCTTGGATTCGGGGAATCATCCAGGAAAGCTGGCGCATGGTTTTTCGAGGATAAGTAGTGAAGAGAACACAAGGTACTTCAACGACGAGGTAGATGTCATCCAGGTCAAAGAAATAGCTGGTGCGGGCAGATAATCATGGCGCTATTTGACGGATTTGACAATAAATCACAACATCGTGGACGAATACTGGAAAGTGCTTAGTGGAAACTTGCATTGACAGCCGAATATGCGTGATGATCGAGATCATGGGCGGATCGCCTTTTGAACGCCAAATCGTTGGGATATCACGATCCACTCCGCAATGATTAGCGCTTGACGAAAAGATGCCACGTCTTTTTTGTAGAAAGCGGCATCGACGAGTCCCTGTACACTTACTTTCCCAGTCCAGGAATCCCAGTTGACCAACATTTGACCTCGTTACTAAGCGCTTCAAGAGTTGGTGCAATGGACCGTCAGCGGGCCAAGTTGCGGGGGCTGTGTAAGGATGCTTTTTTCTCGTGTAAATCTCGTCTGTGACGAAAGGCTTGACGGCCTCTCGCAGAATCCATTTCTCCGTGATCGTCCTGGAAGCAAGATCCCAGCGAAGCTTGACACTGGGTGGAAGGTCATTCACGTACCCGGCCAACTCGTGGTCAAGAAATGGAGGCCTTGCCTCTATGCTGTGCGCCATCTCTGTTCGATCACCCAGGCAGGAGAGGAAGTTGTTTGCCAAATGCCCTTTCGTCCAGACATACAATGCTGAATGAAGCGGGTGCCAGCTGCTTTGAATGAGCTCCAAGACACGGCCGTCAACGTTTTGAGAGATAATATCAAGTGGGCTGGCAAAACCATACTGACGAATCCAAGGCGCGAAGAATCTAGACGGCAATTGAAAGGCCGCCATCGATGCCGGTGTAGTAATGTTGTTCAGTTGTCGTAGCGGAAGGGAGGAACCGCGATTTGACGCATCTGCGCCTATCAATGAGTATGAGTCCGCTGTTTGTTTTTCGAAAGCATTACAGAGCTTTTCGCGTTGCTCATCTGAGAGTGACTTCTCCCCTGGCCACGCCAGGTCAGGCTCCCGGAGGAAGTCGGGGATATATAATGGGTAGCCTGCAAATTGTTCGTCCGCACCTTCACCTGTGAGAACGACCTTGCAATTATTCTCAAGTGGAACTTCCGACAGAGCGTACTTTCCAACGAAGTTGAGATCGTGGTTGTGATGCTCGCAGTGATAGGTCGCATCCTCGAATCTCTGAGCCAAGCCCTGTTCGTCCATATGTTTCTTGACGTGCTTGACGCCGAGCCACTCCGCAGTCCGACCTGCGATAGCTGATTCATCGAACCCGCTGTCTCTGTCGAACGCTATACTGTAGCAAGATAGCCTCTCAGTTGAGCCCTGATTGCCATGCTTCATGCCTTGCTCTTTGACCAGATGATTGACCATCCCGGCTATCGCCGAAGAGTCGATGCCGCCCGAGAGGTAAATTCCAATTGGGACATCTGCTCGCAGTCGAAGTCGAATGGACTCGAGAAGTCGACTTCGAACACCCGAGATCATCTCATCTTCCTCACGCGTGTCGACCTCGCGTTTGTCCCTGTAGCCGATGTCCCAGTATTGGCGGGGCTCTGGATACCCAAATGGCGAGTGCAAGGCCAGGTAATATCCTGGTCTCACTTTATTGACGTTTTTAAAAAGTGTTCGCTGATCATGATTCCATCCAGCCTCATAAATGCTTCGTACATCCCACTCAGGCTTCCATCCCAGGGGCAGGAATCCTTTCGCCTCTGCAGAAATCAGCAACCGGCTGCCCACCACAGTCCAGAATAGAGGCTTGATGCCATATCGGTCCCGGGCAGCGAGGAAATACTGCTTGCTGGAGTCGTAGATACAGAGAGCGAATTCACCGCGGAGCTTGGAGAGGAATGAAATTCCGTATGTTTCGTAAAGTGCGACGACCAATTCGGAATCACATGTGCCCCTGAATTGATAGCCAAACTGATTGCTTACTTCTGCACGAAGACGATCGTAGTCGTAAATCTCTCCATTGACAACCGCATGAATATGGCCATTAGAACTATGAAGCGGCTGGTGTCCATCCGCGCTGAGATCATTGATGGCGAGCCGACAATGCCCCATTGCTTTCACTCGGTTAGTCTTCCGCCAGGCTTTTATTGCGTATGGAGAGTTCCAGTACCAATAGTTCGATCGTCATTTACCCATGTACCTCTGGAGTCGGGTCCCCGATGGGCAATCTTGTCCAAACTCTCATCGAGCTGGGTCGTGATGCTTCGAGAGGCATCAAGTGATGTTCCGTGAAGGGCGATTACGACAGTAATGCCACACATTGTTGATAAATCCCATCAAGTGTTTCACTGTATTTGATTCGCGCAGATGATGTTCTGATCCTTCCGGTGCGGTGCTTCCAGGGCGCGTTCTGCGTCCTTGAGGGGTTTCTCTGACACGCACAATTCAGAGGGGCCAAGAAGAGTTGCTAGATGCGTTAGGCGGGATCTACTGATGACGCCAACTTCAACCAGCACTAACCTGGTCAAGCCGTCATTCACTACTCGACCGCATTTGCACCCCAATTGTATCATGAATCGGTTCCTCCAAACGGTATCTGCCGTAACAGGAATCAAGTCCGACACGAAATGAACGACTGTTTCCTTGTTCTTTTGACGGTTGTTTAGTGTTCAAAGTGCCCAGTCAGTAAAGACATGGAGCTGAGTTCAGCAGTGACTATGTATAAGCAAGGCGGATTACCCGATGAGCACATGCACAATTACTGGAAGCTTTGGTTCTCATTGGATACAAGTGACGACCAATCCAATGTGGAACATGGCTTGTCGCGGGTACGGTATTACCTCTAATCCTCAATTGCAAGAAATGATTGGTGGCACATTGAGCATGCCGACCCCAAATCACGTCCAATGCTGATGTGAGCCGCCATTTAAGTGCTGTAGTAAGGGGACCCAAGACCCGTCAGCACACACTTTTTTATTATGAATTCGCTAGTGCCCTTCACACTCGTGTCTGTACGGGCAACCTTCCAACGGAACTGCGCGTCTGCCTTGTTTCAGCTGGTTGGCCCCAGTTCAACGGGCCACTGGCACTGCTGCAAGTAACTTTTTCGCCGCGCCCATCATCACTTGGCGCCCGAACTCGTATCATGCGTGGATGGATATAAATGATTGGCTCACATCCGCAGCTTAGGGCTGGGGTCGAAGGCTGAGTAGTAGCTGTAAAGGAGGCCAAGACGTTGAGGATTAGGGGCGAACTATGATGTGCGTTGCATCCAGCATACACTTGTTCAAAGGATGCCGCACCCTCTCATTTGACCTGAAACATTCAAACTTGGACTTGCACAATATCAATTCTTCGTCTGAATCCGTGACAAAGTCACAGAGAGTGCAGAAGTCAGTAGAAGCAAGCCAGGTTTGCGAGCACCTAGTTGTACTGCAACTTCTGACACTCGTTTGCCCCGTCAACTGATATTCGATTCTCTGTGTCCATTTCAACTGACTTTAGGAAAATATGGATCCATCGACACTCAACCTGTCATCTTACGATCCAAGCACGTTTCCCGCTTTGGCTCCTCCAGCGGGTGTGCTACCAAACTTCAACAACCCACCTACACGAGCTCCGGCAGGAAGGATCGTCATCTGCGTTACACTGTCAGTCATGCTCATGTTTGTGATACTGAGAGCGTACACCAGAGTATTTATGACACGTTTGTTCGGTATAGATGACTGTAAGTCACGTCATAGGCTGAGTCGAAGGGGCTAACGAGCAGCCTCGAATCTGCTCAGAATATAATTCACCATGCCCTACTAACGCTCTCTCCTAGACCTCTGCCTAGTATCGGCTGCTAGTGTCACCATTGCCAGCGCCTTCTTACTTTCTAGTACGATTTTCACCGATTTGATATGCTTAAGATTCTATCACACTGACAGGAATTTATATAGTTCTTGGCGATCCTCTTGGGCCGCATCAGTGGAATGTCCCATTGACAGCCATTACCCACAAATATGTAGTGGTACGTCGACCATACGAATTTTTCTGGCGCCTAAAACATCGTGTGGACTTGGCTCACAAATGTACAGAACTCTTTCGTGGCAGTGTGCATGTACGCTGTCAGTTCAATGTTCACCAAATGCACGCTACTCGCATTTTACCTGCGGATGTTTCGACCCAACAGGACGGCAAGAATCATGGCGTGGGCGGGTGTTATTGTGATTGTCATTTTCTATGTCGTCAGCCTCATATTTCTCTTGGTCCAATGCATCCCGGTGGACCAAGAGCTTCCCGGTCTCGACCCTATGAAATGGGAGGAGCGCGCAAGCAACAATCGCTGTGGACGGCGGAGTATCGATGTGTCCGCCGCACAAGGGATATTCGGCGCTGTCACAGACCTCTACGTTCTGGCAATACCAATCAGCTCCGTGCTTGCTCTCAATCTCCAGAAGAAGCGCAAACTCGGAGTTTTGGGTATTTTCTTGACCGGTCTGCTGTAAGTAGACATGTTTATATCAGTGGCCCTATCCTGCCTTGCGGTATCTATCGGCTAATCAGGTCTTCTCGTAGCGCTTGCATATGCTCTGTTGTGGCTGCGTATTATCGCTGGCGGTCGCGAGATACAAACGACTACACTTGGGATTCTGTCCTTCTATGCTCTTTGGCGTGAGTAGATACCTTGCTATCAAAAGCGGTCTCTTTCCACCCCAGCCAGCTGACATGTATCGCGACTTCCAGTTCAGCCGAGCTTAATGTGGGCATCATCTGTAGCTGCATGCCGATAGTATTTGTGGTATTCAGAGGCTCTACGGGCAGTTCCTGGAGCTCCTTTAGGCGATATTTTAGGACCAGAGGCAGACACAGCGCAGCCACTGACTCCAACGAGCCCAAAGACCCTGATTTCAGACTCTCAGACGAGGATCCAACACTGCCACAGTTCCAGCACAGAAGATTGACGGGCCTTCATACCCTCATTCATACAAGTAATACTCATCACTCGCAGCCACTCCAGGGTGTCACTGTGAGGACTGAGGTGTCGAACTACAGCACTCTCGCTTCCGTGGATGATACATATCATGAGCAGTTGAAGCGCACCTACCTGGAAGCCTACATTGCCAAGCATCCCACTCTCGGGACGCACGCTGGCTCAGGCATAAATCATTTTCCTGGTGCTTATTCTCCGGCTCCGCATGATTTCCCTATGCAACCATCCAGCCATGATCAATTATACTCCAGTGGGCACAAGGGGTATCCATCACAGCAGCTCTACCCGGCTGGGAATTCTACGGTTGGCCAAGCGATCTAAAACACTACACTCATTCATCACAATACTAGGGCCCATTGTGCAGGAGGAACGTCGAGGAGAGGCTGGCATTGAACAGTATCCCATGAGATCCAGCGAATTATATACATTACATGTTTCAACCCTTGATCACAAGGCACTAGTGTCGATCTCAGCGACGGCAACCCACTCTAAGGTGACCGGGCCCAACAGCCCATACTCATAAGGCCCCTGTGTGGCATACTTGCTCTGCTGGGCCGACGCAACCTGGCCCCAGACCTGGACCTCGTCTGCCACGGATTTGATCCGGTTGAACAGCGTCGTGGTCACCTCGACCTCGAGCTCATACTCCTGACCCTCGGTCACATAGTCCGAGATGTCTACAACCGGCCGCGCCGGGTCGATCGGTGCGAGCTGGACGCCGTCGATACTCGCGCGGATGGTGTTGACCACAGGCCCCAGCGAGAGGAGGGCTCCGATTCGAGAAGAAGGGCCACTGGAGGAGGAGTTGCTGCTCGGCAGGGAGGGCACAGTGAAGCGCGTGGTGTAGCGCCCCACTCCGCTCACACTTTCAAACCCGGCGCCGAGTTGCGTCCAGGGCACGAGGGCCTGGTCGGTGAAGTTGTGCAGGGTGATGGCGGTACCAGCTTCGACGTCGAAGCGGTCTTCCGGGGCGTGCCAGTCTTCGATCTCGATGTCCCATGTGGGCAGGCCGAGGGTCGCGGGGAGGGACACGTCGAAAGATGCAGTCTTGCCCGAGTCGAAGGTGATGCTGGTGGAGCCGGAGGTAGTGACTGTTGCGAGGACCGAGGTATCGCTCGAGTTGCTGCGTCGGATTGAGGCAACATTTTCACTGGAGGATGTGACGAACGGCTTGCTAGTACTGTTGGCATCAGAGCCGGACTTGAAGACCAAGATGGTTGTCTCGTTGGCTGCCAGATTAACTGGGAGAGTGTATACTGATCCGTCGGTTGTATACTCGACCAGTTCTTCTTGTGCTCCAGTGAATGCGTTGTATACGAATGGGACGGCGTTACTTCCAGAAGCGGAAGTGAATGAGACGCTGCAGTCTGCAGAGATGTATTGGTCGTTGTACAAGAAGACGTACTCGGTGCTGCTGTTCACGTCACCCCGGACGACCGGGTAGACGGGATTAGATGTGCAGTTCAAACCCGATTTTGGCGAGATGGACAATCCAGATAGAATCCCAGATATGTCATTGACCGATGCGGCAAAGTGTACCGCTGAGCTTAGTGCGATTTGAGCTGTAATGTTGGCAAGTTGGTCCACGTCCCTGGATGGGTAAGTCTGATTGGGCAGTGCCGAAGCGTCGCCGACGACGATGATAGGAAGTCCAGCCTGGGCGAAGTCGAGAACCGCCTGGGCTGCCTCCAATGTGATGATCTCTTGACCAGAAAATATGAGTGCCTTGTATGCAGGACCATCTGCAGCCAACACTCCATCGCGCACGGTGGCTTGCGGGAGGAGTAGGTTTGCCGGGCTGAGATAGTCGTACGTGTATCCCAGTGCGCCCAGTCCGTCGACACCACCAAAGGCGTCTTCATCACCAGGTGCCCAAGGGGCTGCGTAGTAGTACACGGCAAGATCCATTTTAGGAACACCTTGTTGGAGGACCCATTGATTCCTGCCGAACCAGTCCAGTGCATCCTTGAGATGCCCTGATCCATACGTCGGCAAGTTTGGCGTCCACATTTCGCTATACAGGTAGTAGAATGTCGTGTATCCTGGCCAGGTGGTGTTGGGATAGTTCCCGGAGTAGGGTGCGCCGTGGAGAACTTGTTGATTGATGCCACCCGCAAGCCCGGCTTTGCCGTGATACAGAAACTGCGGGATAGTCAGATTAAACGCTGGTCCAGAGACTGCGCCCATCTCGCTCGAAATAACGTTACGCCCTGAAAGATGGGCGGGTCCGGCGAGCTGGCGGTAAGAAGTCACACTGTCCTCGAATCCCAGCGATTCGCCTTCGGGGGCATCGACGGACGGGATGACCCGTAGCATTTCCAGTGGAAGATTGTACGCTGGCTGGTCAGAATACTCAACTCCGCGTGCGTGGGACCACTCTTCGAAATGGTCGATATAGTCTTGGTAGCCAGATGTCAAGACAGTGCGATAGTCCAGGTCATGCACGCTCGTGTTGTCGGTGGTATATTCGCCGTACTGGTAAAGCTCTGGATAAGCGATGATGCCGCCATTCCAGGTATTTTTGGGGTTGTAAAGCAAGGGCAGGTATTTAATGATGCTGTAACCCATCTCTTGCTCAAAGCGCGAAATGAAGTCTGGGGTCCAGTATAGAGCTGCCAGGATTTCCATGCTGTCTTCCCATGCTGTGCAACGCGTCAGCCCGAGTCTACAAATTCATGGCTTCTAGCACAGGGCAGGAAAGAGAAAGTGAAGAAAGCAACAAGGCGTTAGGCGGGCTTTGTTCATACAGTACTTAGCAACTTCTGCGAGCAGCTCAGCAGTCTCCGAGTCACTCAGGATCTGCTCGTCCCAGAAGTCTGTGACCTTTGCCGCTCCGGCGGCGCTGAAGTGGTCAACTGTCCACGAGCCATTACCGATGACCGTCGTTGGATTGAGTCCTCCACGGCAAGCCCGCTGGTTCGTGTATCTCTGCCAGTAGCTGAAAAGCTTCCAGGTGGAGTTGCCTCCGTCGATCGGGGGTGTCCATTCAAGCTGCCCATTCGCCGAGACGTTTGGTGTCAGGTCGATGTACGAGTCCTCGTCTAGGATGAAGACTGGCATGTCCACTTCGCCTACCCCGTATGTGAAGACTGAACGGGTTGTTTCTATTTACGGTAAGTGGATTGAACTGTGCGTGGTCACGGGTGACACATAAAGGGTATACGTACGGCCAGTGACCTTGAGCGCGAAAACGGCGGTGAGATTCGCCTGACCGAATTGCTCTAGCTGTCCCTGGAACCCGAGGCCACCTTGTAGAACTGCTGGGAGATATGGAGGTGGCACTGGGCCCGAAAATGTCTGTCCTGCTGTCACGGTTGCATTTCCCGGTGCCTAAATAATGTGTGAGACCCTTCCTATTATCATGTTTCGAAATTATGCGGTAGACAGAACCTACTATTTCGTACGATAGACCGTCTGTCCCAGGCTCACTGGGCACACCAGCACCCTGATTTGGGCCCAGGGCAAAATCTATGTTGAAGCCATTGCCCTGATCCTTGATCGCCTGCAACGTCTCTTTGAAAAGCTCGTTAAAAGCCGTATCTCCAAAGCCGTAGATAGACCAGTCCGTAGGTGGCTCAATCGGGCCGTCCGGTGTAGGGATAAGCTGAGCATATACCAGCCCGTAGAAGTAAAACGGCAGGTACTCTATGCCACCGGCGCCGATGTTAGCTAGGGATGATATGTCCTTAGCCACGATCTCTGCAGAAACCGACGCATCAGGAAGCCTGGGTTGCTTGGTCAATATGCGAACGCCTCAGACCACGACGAGAAAATTCACATGTGAACTTACCAGTAGCGAAATCTCGGACGATACAGGTTACCAGGGTCCTTGAAGTCGCCTTCTTGAGCGGCGACGAGAGGGATTGACACCGCTGCCGAGACGGCGAGAGAGAGGGCACCCTTCAGCAGACAAGGCCGGACCATTTTGTCGACTCTGGGAAGACAGTCGAGCAGATCGAGTAGGGGCGTCAATCAGCGAGCCTGGGGAGGAAAGTGAGCGAAAAGTAAGAGAGCGACTCATCACCTTATAGCCATAGGGCCATGTGCCGCCACAGGCTGGCGTCCACTCGGCTGCGTATGTGGGGAAGATGGTAATTAGCCCCGAGCACGACAACGGTCTGGTGTCGTCACACACTGAGGAAGAGAGGTCACATGGAGGAGGCGAGGCTTCCTCGTTGCAATAGGATCCGAAGGGGATCAAGATCTTGTTATGACTCCACACAGCTGGGGGTGCCTGAACGCCCGCCCGCACCAGAGATTACCATCCCATGCCCGTATGGGTGTCCTTGCATTGCACAATATTACACCGAGGTGTGGTTTTCGTATGGGTCGTATTCGATCTGGGATCTGGGGCCTGGGGCACGTAACATGCTTCCCGTCCGAAAGCATACGCTCGAAGGGACGAACCCCTGCATCTGATTGGGTTTTCCGGGAACTATCCGTGTATTGGGGGAAAGTGCCGATGCTAATGCGGTCACTTGGCAGTAAAAGGGCCGTACAGAAGACCCAGATCATCATCCCGAGGCCACAATTTTTCGATGGGGCCCCGGATATTCCGGGGCGCGGGACTGCGCTATTTGGCACCAGCCGAAGTTGAGCCAGGATTGCCGAGCTGGGGTTCCATTTTGGGCCCTGTTTCCCCGCCGTGATCAGCTTTCCCCACGGGGTTTACTACGTACCCGTGGTAGCGTTCGGGCACGCATTGTGCTGCAACATTGCGTTACACCACAAGAATTTGGGGCACGAGGTTGTGCCCTGGCGTATAGCAATACGCGTTGGTCATAGATTAGCTTGAGTGAGCAGATAGGCGGCAGTACTGTACCTCTGTTTCTCACTATTCTTGAGTAATAAACACCCAGGTACAGAGGTCTGTTCGTTTTCTCTTTTGCCAAGCCTACAGGGGTCACTATACATTCAGGGGTTAGTCTCACTAGCTATCCTACTTTATATATACTTAAGGTAGGGAAGAGGACAGACTATAAGATAATTCCCTCTCTTCTTACTCTTCTCTTCAACCAACTTTTATTATAGCCAGTATAATTTCTAGTATTTTACTTATAATAGTACCCTAATATAATATTACTTCTTATTTATAGATTCTAAGCCTTTTAGCTATTAGATTTAAATATAGATAAATTTTTAAATATATAAGTATAATACCTAATACCTAGAAGTATTAATAGAAGAAGGCCCTTAATTAGGGCTTTAATTTATATACTTATCTACTCCTAATTCTTAATATATATATTAAGGATAGTAAGTATACTAAGTATCCTTTAAAGTACTAAGAAGAGATTAAGAAGGTTATTACTATTATAAGTAAAGATTATTAAGAAAATAAGCTTTCTACTATATAGATTATTAAGTATTTAGGTAACTATATTTATACTAATATAGTCTAATAGATCCTCTATAAGGCTAGTCTAAATAAGATAAAGCTAATAAGGAAGTTAGGCTTATTAGAAGTAATATAATAAGCTTAACTTATATAATATCTTATCTACTAGTTATAGAGTTTAGAGAATTAGAAATATATAATTTAAAGTAATAAGACTTCTATTATCTTATATATTTATTAGGAAGGATATTAAATCTAGAGAATACCTAATTAGTAAGTTAATAAGATCTTTATTTAGGAGTATTAGAAAAGGTATTTAGAGTTTATATTTTAAGCTTATTTCTTATATAATAAGAAAGGTCCCTATTATATTTAGTAAGTAGAAATACTATTAGAAAGAGTAGAATCTAAGGAGGAACTTAAGGTATTTAATACTTAAAATAAGCTTCTAATTTAGGTTAAGTAGGAAGCTAATAAAGCTATATAATATACTACTATCTATAAGAAGAACTCTTATATTATATATAAATAGAAGTAGATATAATATAAGAATAGAGGAAAGTTAGTAAGAAAGAAGGGATATAAAGGAATTAACTAATACTACTATTAGAAGTAGATTCTACTTAATAAGCTACTTTTATTTACTAAGTAGGTTAGGTTATATATAATTATTTAGGAGGATAAAGCTTTATTATATACTTATTTTATTTAAGAAGGAATCTTTAATACTACTAGTATTAAGTATTTACTTTAGTATAGGAATTCTTTTAACCTTAATATAATTAAGTTAGTTTAGCTAGAATTAAAGAGAAGAATAACTACTAAGGGGGTATCTAAGTTAGACCCTAAAGCTAAGTAAGTATAGTAGAAGGAATAAGCTTATTTTAAGTAAATATACTTATAAGCCTTTATAGAGAGAATTCTATAATATATCTAATAGATAATTACTTATAAGGGTAGTAATAAGTATATTAAAGAGAAGAATAAGCTACTATAGAATAAGTTCTCTTTATTAGCTAAGATATATAGTATATATAGCTATTAGGTACTAATATACTTAACTACTAAGTAAGAGAGTAGTAATAATATTTTTAGTAAGGAATTTAAGTATCTTATATATACTAATATAACCTGATTTAGGTAGGTAAAGATATACTAGTTATAGTAGGTATACTTTAAGGAATCATTAATTTATTAGTAGGTACCCTAGTAATAATATATAGGTATAAGGGACCCCTATAGGCTTGGTAAAAGAGAAAACGAATAGACCTCTGTAAGCCATTTACATTCGAAAGCCACGCGGTCCGTTCACACGAGTGGTAACCACCAACTGTGTCTTTTCATACTGTTTATCAGCATCATGGTTTTCTTAACGCTGTTTCTTTGAGCACATACACTGTATGAAGGGACTATAAGCCCTCGGGATATCTACGAATTAAGAACGAAACCGGCTGCACTCTGCGAGGCGCAAGGAGCACCTGTACTCCCTCTCCAACATGTGAAGTTTCTGAGCATGTACGCCTTACACAGCTCCTAGATCATTTCCACAAACCCTCGTGCATTGTTCCGTGCTTCATACTGGCGCTGTTCGTATCGCCCGCCTGCTGCA